>OU898283.1:8808-448808 GCA_918026665.1 Diabrotica balteata | reverse complement strand
TTACCTAAAATATCATCTGCCAGATTGATTTTTTTATGTACTCCTTCCACGGAAGCGGATGGTTGTATATTGCTAGCTGCAGATTTTAATTCTTTATAAAATTGTGATGTAGGCGACCCTTCCTTGGGGGGTTTTGAAACGTGCAAGTAAATTGAGTCATTGGCTGCCAACGTATCGAGGCACATGACGTATGAAACTTCCTAAAATCAAAAAACCATTTTACATCAAGTAAAAATAAATATATACTTAACAGCAAAAGTTTTGCACTACCAAAATTTATGCTCATTTTCATAGTTGATTTTCGCTAATGATTCAGCTAATGTTTTTTTTATTTCAGATTTATTTTTTGATTTACACTGTTGGGCAAAGTTTTGCTCAAACTTCTCTTTTTTATCTTATACCGGTTGGAAGAAAGGAAATGTTTTTTGTTTAGTTAAATTTGAGGCACGCGGTAGGGAGCACAAGGCACTTGGCTATTGACTGCATTACCCAGATATATAAAATGTGCGGAAAATTTAGATACGAAACATACATCAAAAATTTTACTAAATAAATACTTTACCTGAATTATAGATCCGTCTACAGAATCTAACTGTTCCTCTAACCATTTTTTACTTCCTTGGTAATTCATCTTTCCACCCCCGGATAAAACAAAAACTATGTTATATCGACCACGGGTCTTTTGGTCTGCGTAAAGAGTAGAAAATATTCTGACTAATTCCAAAAGGATTACTACTCCTGATCCGTTTGAATCAGCTCCAAATGATAAATCCTTAAAACAAAAAAATTCTTGAAACAAAATATATGCTCACACCAATAATCTATAAAATTTTGTCCAGAGCAATAAGGTAAAAAGTATCCTGTTGGGAACTTTGACCCCCAGGTAAATGACAAGTTTTTTGGGTTTTATGGACATTGATAACCAATGTCGTCCATCAGTAAAAAGTAAAATATTTTGAACAGATAAAGAAATAAGTTTAAAGCTTTAAACTGACGATTTATAAATGTTGATTTACTAATTTGTTGCTTAGAATACTGTAAAAAACCTAAGAATTCTTAATTTTCAATAAATGTTAATAACTCTTATAAAAAGAAACCTTGTCACCTTCATATTGTGCGGAAAGGGAGGTCTTATAATATTAAACATGCGGTTATAATTTTAGAATGATTCATCAATTAGTTTAAAAGTTGTTAAATTGTTTATATCAAACAATTTTTTTGCAATAACATTTAGAAAAATATATACTTACAATGATTCTATGAGTAGCATAAGCAACAGAGAGAGTGTTCTATCAAAAGAACTTAAAAAAGGTAGAGAAAACCATTGTCAACAGTGCAAAAACATTGCACTTTTTTGCTGTTAAACAATGTGTATAATTTTTTTGCTATTACACACGGAAAATATTCAAAAAGCTGGTAAGTTTTGAAAAAAATTTGTCCTACGATTATTCTGGACGAAGTTGGTCCCTGTTTCAAATCAGCGATATCGAAAAATTAAATATGAACTTCAAACTCGAACTATAAAATATATCCGGTACTTGTTGGTGGATTTTGATGTTTCTTTTTGACTCAGGCAAGGAGATGTTCTAGCTTGCCCCATATTTAATATTGTCTTGGAAAAGGTAATCGAAGACACACGAATTAGAGACAGCGGTACTATTTACAATAGATCGATACAAATCTTAGAGTACGCTGATGACATACATTGACGTAATAGGGCATAGAAGGTGGGATATTGAGGAATATTTCCTAGAATTGAACGATGATTTTAAACTTTTTAAAACAATCTCTAATAAGAAAGATGCAGTCAAATTGCAAGATGATCTAAGATCAGTTATTCAATGGTTTAACGATTCAAAAATAACTCTTAATGTTAAAAAGTGTGCAGTAGTTTCATATACGCGAAAACTCAATAGTGTTATTGAAGATTACTATATTAATGATGATCGAGTTGAGAGAGTGAGTGTTATGAAGGATATTGGAGTTAAATTCCAAACCAACATGAAGTTCAATATACACTTTTATGAAATAACTAACACAGCTTATCGTGTTTTGGGTTTTGTCATTAGAAATAGCAAAAATTTCAGAACAAGCACAATTATAAAACTCTATAATGTCCTGGTGAGACCACATATGGAATATGCTTCAATCATTTGGTCTCTTACTGCATTTTCAATCTCAGAAATTATTGAAAAAGTGCAAAAACGATTTTTAAGATTTTTATATGTAAGGTAAAATAAGAAATATCCATATGTGGTCTGATACAAGGTAATGTTAGACTCATTTCAGTTGCAGTCACTTGCCATTAGAAGAGTCAGGCCGTTATGTTCATAAACTTGATTGTTAACAGTATTAGGTACACAAACTGTGTTGAGTTTATTTACTTTAGAGTACCCAAGAGTAGGTTAAGGATAACTAACCTAGATCTATTCTTTACAAATTACTGTAGAAACATATCACCAATAAACAATATGTTAAAAATTTGTAATGAAGTATTTAATAGACTGACTCATGTGAATATATTTAATGTAAAAAGCTGTGAACTTGAGACATTGCTTGCTCAACAGCACTAGGTTTAAAGGATAAGTAAATGTTTGTTACTAACGATGCTATAGCAAATGAATTGGCCAAAGACAATCCACAAAGGATTGTCGAGCCAAAGATGATGATGATAAAGGAGAGCAAGAGCTTATTGCTAAAACATCTACATGCCATCATCTCTAAAATATTCATCATCAGGATTATTCAGCAAAAAAGTAAGCCAATGTGTACCAAATAATAATTTTGCATTTTAAAGAAACGATATGGAATATGAATATATTATTAGTATTAGTATATTAGTATAACCCATATTTATAATATAAGTAAAAATGAATCTTATCTTTTTAAAATAAATTATGTACACTGTTGTGTAATACCATGAATAATACAAAGTATTTGTCTTATCTTGACCAAATTAATAATTATTAAGTAATGAACTTAATTTACAATAAAAAATGATATCCCATTAATAGATCATTTAGAATAGCAATAAACTGTCTAAAAACAATTTTGAATGTGCCAAGCAAAAAGTTAGTCCTAAATTTATAAATAAATGTCTAAACTTTAAGTAAGCCTGGATAAAAATGTTAATAAATAATTAACAAACATTTCTACTATGGGTAAAAATTTATCTTATCATTTTAAGATAACTATTTACAGTGTTTTGCAATGCTTATTTATATTAGAAGAAATACAAAAGTCTATGGCTTTTATAAATGTCAACCAACTTAAAATGCACTAATTATTTTAATAAAAAAAAAATGTTAAATGTTTTAGAATCTAGTGATGTTCAAGTATAAGATCATCATCATCATCAATCAGCCCTGATTTTTCCATTGTCAAATTTTGCCTTTTTCTCTTTTGAGCCTCTGCTATCCAATTAGTCAAAAAAATTTGAGGTTGCCAGTGCAGTGTTGGGGGTTTTACCTGACTTGGGTTGTCTATCCCAAAAGATAGAAGAAAGAGAAGTTTATGTATTCAAAAATAGGGATAACCCTAATATACACAAAAAAATCTTAAAGTTTCTTGAAGCCGTCCTTTTTCTTTTCCAAATGTGTAAATTGCATTACCTTCAGTAGGACAATTATGAACATCACAATTCCATGTAATAACTTACAAAAATAAGCAGGAGTCAAAATATTTAAAATTTTATAAGTGAACACCATTATTAAGTAAAAGATCCTTTGTTGAACTCACTGCAGCATGCTAAGCTTTGTTGCTATAGGTGTATGTATATCTGCTTCCACCAACAATGATTCTCATTCCATTTCATTGATTTGATTTAAATTGAAAAGAGAAATAACTAATGAGCAAAAATCGAAGTGAGGTTGAATAATTGCTTTAAAAACTGTAATTTTAGTTGAAGTTGAAAAATTTTTAGATATTTTTGAAAAAAGCATAATTTTTTTAGAAATCTTTTTTAATACATAGGTAATTAAAATTTTTCAGAAGAATGCAGTAGTATATTTTGTCAAACATGCTCGATAATTGTGTTCAGCATTATGAATATTGCCTGCGCCACAGTAGCAAACATATTGAACACATTTTTATCGCAGAAAAACTTAAAATTGACAGTATTTTAATTTTTCTTATATTGACTAATGTGGTCAATGTTTCATGTTTGATCAAACTTTAAGTTTTGGTGTCCTTTGTTTTGGAACAAATTATACTTAAATTTCATAACGTGTACATTAATAATAATTGTTATTAATAAATTATCAAAAGCTCTTAACAGTCCATAAAATGTACAACATAAAATACACTATTATGCAGTAAATAAATAATCAATAAAAACAATAATGAGCTAGTGTGACAACAATTGATACACTGTTGATTTAATAATCAACATAGATAAACTTTACATTATATAAATCATCTTTTTTGAAAAGCCGATTTTATAAATATGTTTTTTAAAAATGTAATACTTACAGGTGCTACTCCAAAACTATCATAATAGGCAACTACAGCTATGGTAGGAATTTTTCCATCGGCACTATAACCAGACAGTTGTCCATGTATAGTAGCAATCCTAGCATCAGTTCTAACAGTAGGAGTACTAGCAGAAATAATTATCTGATATCCATTACCAGCTATAGAATTTATCATAGCTTCAGTTGCTGACTTACTCAGATTGTCTTCAATATTACTTTCAATGTCTTCTATTATGGATTTTAATTCTGGAGAATATTTTACAAAATATACTGGAATTGTCACCTCCTGTGCCAACATGACATTTTCTAATAGAAGAAGGTGCTAAAACAATACATCAAAGTTACATTAGAAGTTTAAGAATTAGAAATAGTTGGTGACTACCAGTGTGGTTTCAGGCCTGGCAGATCAACTATTGATCAAATATTTACAATAAGACAAATTCTTGAAAAGTATTGGGAATATAATCACGACCTGCATCAGATTTTTATAGACTTCAAACAGGCTTATGATTCAATTAATCATGCAACATTATGGAAGGCAACGATCGAGCTCTGCGTACCCAAGAAACTAGCTGCGATAACACAAATGTGTGTAAGTAACTCTGTTATAATAGAGGGAAAAATATCAAATGCTTTCTGCATAAATTCTGGACTGAGACAGGGAGATCCGTTGTCCCCATTGTTGTTTAACCTGGCCTTAGAATATGTCATGCGAAAAATATATCCAAAAATCAAACCAGACATAATTGCTCGGGGAGCAAAAATCATACTCGCCTTTGCTGATGACGTAGAGTCAGTAGCACAATCAAAATTTGAAATTAAGGATATTTTCTCGAGCTTTGAAGAAGCTGCATTAAACATTGGTCTAAACATAAATGAAGACAAAACAAAATACATGGTCGTCTCAAAACAAGAATGACAGCAAATAAGGCAAACCATTACTATATGATCACAACTTCAAAGTGGTTAAAGATTTTAAATACCTAGGAGCAAGAATCATAAATGACAAAGTGTTCACTCTATATTTTAAAAGAATTTATTGTACTTTAATAAAGGAGTATATTAAACTAACAAAGGTATTCCTATTTCTTACTTGGTTCATAAAGTATCTAAGTATGTTTAATATCCAATATATTTCTCTAATAATAAAATATTTTTAATCTTTACAAAAGTAATAGTTTTATGTGTATTGAATCCTGTAAATTTTACTAAAATTACTCAAATTTACCCAATATCCAACAAGTAGGTACTAGTCAGAAGCTTGTGTTTACAAGTAAAATTTAAGAAAAAAATATTTATTCATTTTTCTGATTTAAGTGATTAGTGATATACCTGATACTCTTCTGATGATAAACTTGATAAATTTTCTGGTAACATTGCCAGTAAAGCTCCAGCTTTAGATTTGATATTTTTAAAACTATCCACAGTCAATGATTTAAAGTTAGTTACAACACAATGTCTAGCATTATTCCAGTTAGTCAGGGATTTGGCTTCTAAATTTATACCTGCACTCCTACAACCTAAAATATTATATTTAAATTTTTTCAATTAAAAGTGTTAATAGGAAACATACCATGAGATATTCCGTGTAAATCATAATGTGGCATTCTATATACTGGAAATTCAGATGAGGCTAACACAGGATTAGCTGGAGAGACTATAATGAATATTGGTAGAAATATTAAAATGTAGTATGGCAAATAGCCTTTAAATACCTCTTCAACTTCCTGCAGCCACATTATTCCAGTATATTTTACACACACCAATTATCTGTAACAGAAAGAAACCTTATACGGCACTAATTTAATTAATAACAGAATAAAAACTTGCAAAAAATCAGTTTTCTAACTTAGCCTTGCCTTGTGACAAATTGACATTGTCTAGCTATGGCAAGGCAAGCATGGATTCTATGTAAATTAGAGCATAGCAGAATGACATCGTACAATTGTAATATTTTGTATAAAACGGATTACTGGCAACATTGCACTGTATATACCGGAAGTTGTGACGGTTGTGACACAGAATAATAAACCTGTGGTTGTGACCTCCATGCATAGACATATAAAAATAGATTATGCATTTCATCAGGCTAATAAATAATTATTTTATATTAAAATGTTTTCTTACGTATTTTAGTGTGTTGCAGTAGTCTTAAAACTAAGTGTAACTCTCAAACTGTTAAAAATAATGAACTTTTAAAATGACGGTATTACAAAAAGATCGAAACTAACACAGAAGAGTTGATTGTCAGTTGTATTTGTGATGTTATTTAGGACATGTACAAAATAAGAACTTTCACAAATTAGCAAATGTAGAGAGAATGATTGTTTATAAGAAATTATATTCCCAAATAGTTGACATTTTAAAAAATTACTAACTTATTAACTATTCATATGTTTTGGCAACGCTGTGGGGTTCTGATGCCGTAAATCTTGTATGTATGACTGTGTATGACGTGCTTTGATTTTTATTATAAAATTCTTGTCTTGTAACATCATCTACACCAGTGTTTCCCAATCTTATTTTTGTGCCATGCCCCACCTTAGCATTTCTAAAATTCTTATGCCTCCTCTATGTAACAAATAATTTTGAACATTAAAAAAAGTAAACATTAAAAAAACATTAAAAAGGCAAAAGTATAGATAAAGTGGTGGTGAAGTTAGCTACAAATGAGGAAAAGTTTTGTATTTAGCAGTGTTGCCATGTCGTTTTAATAAATCACGAAAGAGCATGCGACATAATGTTATTTAATTTTACTAAATATTCTTTTTAAGTTTTTAAAAGAAGTTTAATTAATTTAAATTTAGTTTATCATAATTTAAATTAACTTCAATTTTTTAAGTTTTTAAGGTATTCAGGTACCATTTCATCTCAAAAATATAAGAAAATAGTCATAAAATTGAAATCTGCTGAACATCTGGTGCAATCTGGCAACTAGTGTTTTCAAAGTTTTTACAGTATTGTACAGTGCGAGACGACTGCGTTCGAAATATTTCGAAGAGCGGTATCTTGCCCTGTCGAATAAAAATTGTTTTTAAATAGTTTCCTGTTTACGTAAGTTGTGAATATGTCAGTGAATTGTTTTGAATGTGGTAAAATTTTCTCAAATCAGTTTTAACTTAAATAAACATATAAAAAATATACATGGTAAACTTTCTACGCCGATGTAATATGCGGAAAATGTACATTTAATAAGTGTCTGGCATATTTCCAGTAGTTTTTTTTTTAAACCGAAAGGACTCATATATTAATGAAGTTTATTTTACAGAAATTATGAAAGTTGTTGGAAAAATACAAACGCTCTGTTTTATGTCGGACATTACTTCAGTTTTTTATGGAAGAGTATTGAAGAATTAAGCTATTTTATACCAGAATGTTATTTAAATTTAGTTCATTAATAATTTCTTTACTTTCAATAACAATAAATCAATTTAAGTTTATAATAATACTTATATAATAATTTATTATAATCCCTATTTTCACTCATAAACGTGTATTACGTTAAATATTTAAATTATCTGGTACGTTAACAATCTCCATATGCTACTACAAACAAAATAACAATGTTGGACCGTTAATATCAAAGTCGTCAATATACATTAGATTAATGTGATTTTCTTTCTTATTACTGAGAGTTCAAGTTATTTATTCTCTAAATTTTAGTTATGAATGTAACAACTATGTACCTGTAGTAATAAATATTTTAAAATTTCCGATTTGTATGCCTAAATAGTTTTTATAAATTTGCTCAGATTTTTTTAGTTTGTAGATGTCACTTTTGATGCCATTTCAAAGATTGCACATGCGCAGTTGACGGATCGGGTCCCTGTAATTAATCGCTCCTCTTTTAATTGCGTATGTTTCATTTGTAATGTAAATTTCAACACTGCGAAACACCAATATTTCATTCTGTCAAACCCATTTGAGGCTATCTTCAATGGGACCAAATGTGAAATTCGTCCCAGATTTTTACTGGAAACATATGCGCAACAAAAAATATTAAAAAAAAACAGAGCTTTTCGAGGAACTATTCATCATTTAATAAATAGATATGAAATAGATATTATAAATCTCATTGACACTTCGGTGTTGACACATTCAGAAATGAATACAAATGAACTGCGCAAGTCTGCACAGAATAGTGGGTCAAGCTCTAGAGGCTAGTCGATACCGCAAACGCAAATTTGACGGTTCATTTGTAGCTAACTTCACCGGCACTGTCTCTACACTTTTGCCTTAAAAAATTACAGCGCCGGATTAACAGGGGGTTAGAGCCCCGGGAAGTTTTCAAAAAACGTTAAAAAAAAATGAAACGGCAATAAAGAATTCACTTAAACAAGAGGAGCAAAATTATTCTTTCTGTGGTTTTGTTTTGACTCATGACAGAATGTCATTGACATTGACATTTGCTTTTGTAAATATATAGGCAAATATGCAAATTGATGCAAATATAGGAGTAAAGAATAAAAATTGAAGAATTATTATATGATTCCCTTAATTTTCGTTTTCAAGTAACTTAAGAGTTTATAAACATGCCTACAATAATATTGCTGGACGTATCTCTTTCTATGACAAGGCCTGTTCAAGTTGGTGAGGGCTTTGAAACAGTCTCCAGAAAACAACTGGCAGAATTAGGAATTAATGCATTTTTGGATTATCTTAGCATACATTCTAAATTAGAGTTTATATCTTTGGTAAGTCTTTATAATTTAATCATGTTTTTTTTATACTAAGGTGCCTTGTCAGTTCAAGAAATATTTTGAGGGTTCCATTTGTTTATCAAATTTTTAGTTTAGTTTAATATATTTTGCTTTTCAATATGAGGATTGTGGGTAAATAAACATGTAAAGATTATCTATGATTTTGAAAATATTATTTAAATCGAGTTTAACATAGGGGTAGAAATTTAAATCTGTTATTAAAAACCTTTATTTTGTGAAAGCTAAGCATAAGTCACCTATTTGAATCTTATATTGAAATCGCTAGTTTTAATGCCTTTATGTGTGGTAATAAATTATATATTTGTGGAATAACTTCAGCACCCAATATGAATATCATTTTGATTAAAACTAAGGTAACATGGAACTGATCCCGATTTTAATTCACAGCTATCTGTTACAAGTTATGTTTGTAGTAAAACTATAAAATTACTGGGATATTGTACTAAATTAATAATTCAGTTGTATAATATTGGTAGAATCATTGATTGGAATATTATAGGGGGGAAATATTATCCCATATTTTAAGCAACAGTAGAATATAGTTAACTTGGCATTAATTCACATTCACTCATTCATTAAACTAAGAAAAAAAGTAAATTTTTCTCAAATAATTGGAGGGTTCAGAGGCCAGCTAATGGAAGTCAACAACTAATATAATTTAGTTGGTTAAATATGTTAAGTTTTTTGTATAACATGCAAACATAACACACAAAATCATATCTGCTATGTCCAATTAAAGTTTCAAGGAAGTATTGGCATACACACTACCAAACTGGTTTTTGATAATCTACTGACTTACACTGATTGGCATCTGAAGTCTCCAATTAGTACCTACTCTCAGCATTACCCAAATCTATGGAAGAACAAAAATATTACTTTAATTGTATGTGTTGTATGCCTAAATTTCTTCTTTACATCAAGAAGTTTATATAGTTATTACAAAATTTTAAAACCCTAGGACTTTTCATTATATACTACACTAAATTCAATAGTATTCTTTCTTACACCAAGAGAAACCAATGTACGAAGTTTTATCAAGTTTCCATCTTCAAATGAGTGATCAAAGAAACATCTGGAAATAAAAGAAGCTACTTGAACACACTCTAATAACTGATAGAGTAGAGAAAGTCAATCAGTTAGAAATCATAAGAGCTAAAGATCTCTCAAACACATCTATTACAAACTAAGGCAAACAGGGACAGTGCATTCAGGTCCCAAGTGAAAGAAAAATGGACAAAAGAAAAATCAACACATCACATAAGGTTCAAAAACCCCATTTATTAATCTTCTCATCCATTTATCTGAGTGAATTTGAAGCTATTGTGATAGCTAACCATGGAGCAGAAAAAAAAGATTCTTTCCATGGCTGCAGCTTTACAAGATGATGCTATCGACATTATTTATGATTGATTCCTAAGAGGTAAGAAAAATTTCAAACCTTACTGAACCAGCTGGAAAAACGCAGAAGTTGCAAATATTGGTCAGTAGCTACTGACAACATTTTGGATAATGGTTGATACCTTCGATAGTAGTCTGAGAGAGTGAATTACTTTTTTTTAATCGTTTCTTTTTGTTTAATAAGAAAAAAACACAAAAAGTTATGTTGGTAGAATTTCAATACGTTTTGTAACAATGAGAAGGATAAGGGAAAAACATGCAAAGTATACCCATAACATCAGTGCTGACAATGCTCAGCCTATCAGACAACTCATTTTCGAAATGAGACGAAGCTGAAGAAAATATTAGGGATATGGCCACCCAAGGACTCATCAAATCATTAATTGGTCCACTTGTAGTCCTGGTAAAGAAGTATGTGGTAACAAAAATTAGAGAAAGATAGGTACTCCGTACCCAGAATAGAAGATACCCTACCTCCTCCAATCTTGGCAGCTGAATCTGTGGCTTTACTATTCCAATTGTCAATATTGTACAATAAATGACCAGAATATTTAATATTTCAGAGTAAAGGATCTTGATATAATTTTGAATGAAAAGCTAATTTTTATTAAACATGTTAATACAATTTCTTTGAAAGGTTTTAGAATGTTTGGATTTATTTTCAGAAATTGCAAGATATTTTCCATTGACGCTATAAGATTAGTTTATTGTGCATTGGTTAGGTTAGATCAATATTGAAACATTCCTCAGTTGTATGGTAATCATACTTTAAAAACATAAAGATGTGATAAAAAGAATGTAACAAATTTTTGCGCTTATAATTCTAATGTAAGAATTTTCAACCATGATTATTGTAAAATGGAAAGGAAGCTCTCTTTTTACCCTCTGAGCCTTAGGAGAGATTATTTTGGTGTTTTATTTATTTACAAGTTACTTAGTGGTGGCGTTGACTGTGCTGCTTGTTGGATCAGAAAAATTTTTAAAAATAATGTGTTAAACTAATGATGCCACAAAATTCATTTGATTTGAACATACTCAAAAGTTTGGGGGGTTTAGGGCTGCACACCCCCCTTAAAATTTTTCTGTGTGCTTAGATTTTGTTGTTTCTTTTGTATGAAAAATGCTTTCAGAACAAGAAAGTAACGGGTCAATTTTTATTACAAAATGTCAAGTAGTTTAGGAGATAATTCAAAAAAACAATTTTTATTTTGTAACTTCAAAAGACTAACTTTTTTTGTGTACACTTTTGTACTAAGGTAAGTTGGATTCAATCAATTTATTTTTGTCCCCGGAATGCCTGATTTAATTTATGACATACAGTTTTGAAACACCCTGTATCGATGATGTGCCCACACGCCGTCATATTAAACTATTTGTAATTTCTCACGATTTTTTTGGCTACAGAATTTAAAAGTAGTGGGTAGTTCAAAAAATCTCGTTTATTTTAGAAGAGTATTAGAATGACAGTTACAGTGTTGTCAGTCGTCGAATAATATTTAGGGATTAATAAAATCAAAATTTATAAATAATCACGTTGTGAAATTTACACCGTAGTAATTAAATAATAATATTTAATCTGACATATATATCAAAAAAGTAAATAATTTCCAAGTTTAAACAAATGGGAGATATCTATGGTGTTATATGTCACTGTCATGTCAATTTAACTTTTTTGGTTCATGTGTACCAACTCTAACATGATTCCATCCTCTTTCATATGGGATTTTAGACGTTCGCCATGCGGGAAATTGTGTTTAATGTTATAAATTATTAAAGTACGTTATAACCGTCAAGTAAACCAACTTCATTAAATTTGGACGTCCATATTTAGTGTAATTAAAGTTTAACGATTTTTGTGGGTTCCGTAAGAGGTTATGCGATAGTAAACATGGGAGAAGCCAGAATTGCAAAAAGTGGAATTTGCACAGCAGTTGCAATTAGATATTACTTTATTTACGAAAATGTAGGCGGAGGAGAACCTGAGCTTCGTTTTGTGCAACATCCCTTAATTGAGTTAGAAGTTGATATACCAAAAGAGGACAAAGAGGAAGAATTAACCCCAGAAACTGTAAACTATGAAGACGATGTAGAATACTTAAGAAGTTTAGATCCTAAAGAATGGAAATCACAAGATCATTACAAAGTCTTAGGTATCCCAAATATAAGATACAAAGCAACAGATGACATTATTAAAACAGCATACAGGAAGAAAGTATTAAAGCATCATCCTGACAAACGCAAAGCTTTAGGGGAAGAAATAAAAACAGATGATGACTATTTTACCTGTATAACAATGGCTTATGAAACTCTAGGAAATATAAATAGGAGGAGAGCATATGATTCTGTCGATCCACAATTTGACAATGATTTACCTTGTACTAGTGATATAAAAAAAGACTTTTACAAAACATTTACTTATTATTTTGACTTAAATTCCCGATGGTCGGAAAAAACACGGGTACCCAAATTAGGAACTGAAAATTCAACAAGGGAAGAAGTGGAACACTTTTATTCATTTTGGTATGATTTTAAATCATGGAGGGAGTATTCCTATGAAGATGAAGAGGATAAAGATAAATGTCAAGATCGTGATGAAAGAAGGTAAGTTTATTAATAGTTGTATTACTATAATAAGTAGAAACGTCTTTTATTGTCTCTGTACTGCAAAACTTGACAACTATCCTAGAAAGAAATTGCATTTAGATAAAAAATTAACAGTTTTTGTGAAGTAAAAATCAGACTTGTTATTTCATCAGGTTATAGATATAATAATAGTCCCTTCTTATAATTTGATGAAACATTTTTGACACACTTGGTTTGTAAGCACTGTAGTTTTCGCAGAATCAGCTATACATAAAGTTCAAATAAGTCTTAGCTTTTACTATATTGTGATCTTCACTTCAAGTAGATCAATTCAATGACTGTTATTACATTAAAAGAGTGCTTACTGCTGCTAAAAACTAATAACTATATTAAAAGCTAAACCTAGACAGAATAAAACAAGTAAAAAACCCTATTCATCTATATTAAATTTTAAGACAACAACTTTTGCAGACTAGAAATTTATTTCAAAAGCAACATTTGTTTGTTTCACAGAAGAATTTAAAAAGAATATATCACAGTTAATTATCACATGATTACATTCTTCTAGCATCTTATTTATGGGTGAATAATCAGTCTTATTAGTTGAGAACAATCATTTGTTATTAATTCTTAGATGTATTTTTGGAACATTAAATTTAATATTATTTATAAATGTGATTTACAACATAGTAAATAAAAAGGGCTGAATGAAAATTTCTTCTATTATCCCGTCCCTGAACTTTAAAACAAGTTAACATAGTAATAGAAAATTGTTTATGGATAGATACCAAACTTCCTGACATAAAGAAACCTCAAGAATCATTTTTAAACCTTTTCAATTAGATCAACATTGAATTCAGCTTCTGGTGCCCATATAATAGAGGCATATTCCAAGTGAGGTCTTACCAGTGCATTGTATAATGATATTAGAGTTTCAAATCTTTTAAAACATTTTGAATTACCAATTATGAAGCCAAGAGTTCTGTATGCCTTTCCAATGATGACCCGATAATGTTCATTAAATCTCAAATTTTGTCTCAAAATCTTCAAGATCTTCCAAGTACAGTGCTAGAAATTTTGTATTGGTTCTCCATGTATTGTGTTTTTCTAGTTATAGTAAAAACCTGACATTTAGAAGTGTTTAGAAACATTTTGTTATCATCGAAAACCATTGACTTACTGAGTTCAGATCACATTGCAGCATCTCAGAGTCCTGCAGAGTTGAAATTTCTCAAAAAATCTTAAATCTTCTGCAAATAGTAGGCTTGTCGAAAACTTCACACAGTGTGGCAAATCATTAATAAATATAGGAAACAGAGGAGGGCCAAGTTGCTACCTAGTGGTACACCTGGTGTTCATATAAATGGCTTAGATAAACTGTTCCCCACTTTAATTTGATTTAACCTATCAGAAAGATACAGCCCCATAAACATACATGTTTCTGAATCAAAATCAAATTTGCTTAGTTTTCAATAAGTATAGAGTAATCAATCTTATCAAAAGCTTTGGTACAGTCAGTAAAAATGACATCCAGCTGAGTTTTATTATTTATGGCCCTGTTGCAAAACTTGTAAAAATACACAAATTTGTCACAGTGGACTTCTCTGGTAAAAAACCATCTTGTTCTGGACAGAACCTATCTCCAAAGTAATTCAAAATATTGTTATAAGCACATTCTCGAATATCTTAGCATTAACTTAACATAATTGTTTTTGTTTGGAAAATTCTTTTAAAAAGCCTTACCCGTTACTGTAATTATATGTTCAATATTTTGTGTACTTAGTAAATACACTGAGAAATTTGTTCCCACAAAATTGAACTATAATTCATTTTAGCCCAATATAAAAATATTGCAAATGTTTACAAACATTTTTGAGAGATACTGTACCTAGTCACCTAGTGCTAGAAAAATCAGGAGAAGTCAAAACAGAGCTCAATCCTTTTGATACAGTAGGTATCAGGGATTGGCCAATTTTTTCCTTAGTTTGAGTGGGAGCCAAATGGTGTAAATCTGATAGTAGTAGTTATAGTAATACTAGCAATAATGTATATCCCAGAATGTCATGAACATCTGAAATTAAGCATGAAAAAAATGATTCCATAAAATGTTACTTGCACCAAGAGTAACATATTATGTATTAAGTTTCAAAACCAGAAATTGTATTTCAAGAAAAAGAAAACCCATAAAAATATGAGAAGACCTGTTGTCAACAGTGTAATTGCCATAGACTTGTCTTTAATAGAGTATCATTTGCTTTTACAACATTCGGTTCCCTATCACTGGAAAAAAACCATATCCAAAAATACATTTCTCTCATTTGGTATAGTTTATCAATTACATTGATAAAATTTTAAATAACTAAGTGTTTGAGCAGCATCCATAGCTGGATCTCTTCTTGGACAATGAACAAGTACACTATACTCATCATTAGACCATAATGCTTTCAGTATATTGTAGTTATAAAGTTAATGAATATTAGAACTCTACATCCACTTAAGTTCTTACTCGTTTTACTGCATCTATCACTCCTATAAAAGTTAAAATCTTTGGACTTTAATTCACTATCCATTATACTGTTGTTTAACTTATTTTCTACTAAAATAATTATAAGGGCAGCAGAAAATACTTTTTAACACATTCAGCCCTGGTGGCATCAATATGATGCCTCACTAAATAGTACTCTTGGGACAGTGAGGCATCACTCTAATGCCGCACTACAGTTTTGAATTCGGGACACTGTGGCATCAACTGTGCCCCCACAGCTATATAAATTACATTGTAAGTTGGACAGGTGATCCAAGGAGCAAAATAATATTTCCTGATAGGATGTGAGACAGTTTTTACGAAAGATATGAAAATTATAAAACTTATGAAAAAAATAAGGTACCATCGTCTCGTCAATACAGACATTTTCTCCTGGAGTAACAATTTGCTGAAATCTAGAAATAAGTTTTTGAACCAACGGAGATATTTTGTGAAGCCGATCAAAATCCAGTGAGTTTGGTTGTGGCGCTGTTTCATTCTTGTTGAAGTGAATATTTGAAACTAATTGCTCAAAACGATTTCTAGACATTTTTTGTCTCATATTAGTAACAAATAAGTAATGTGGAAAGGCATCCACAACTCCCGTCTTATTGTACAAAAAATAAAATGCTGACCATTGGACAAGAAAAAAAAATTAAAACACTGAGGCTGAATGTGTTAAGAGACCAACAAGTTTGGTACATCTACAAATAGACCACTGACATTCTGTTGGTACACAGTTACGGGGGTAGAGACTTGTTTTTTGGTTTAGCTACCACCACAGTTGGTACTCCACTTAGGTAACAAATAATCAAGTTAACCTCCCCAGTAGATGTTCTTTCCATTAATTCCTGTTCATCAGCCTTTGTGTTCCATTTTTGGTTTCATCCTCTGAGATCTTGAAAATGTTTGACAAAGTTTACCTCCAAATTTAAGAGCTGTAACACAACTTATAGTAACTTCATCCTGCAGCAAACCAAGTCTATTAAAAATCTCACTACTACTATTACAATTATATAATCTATTAAAAAGATTATATAATACTTAATTAATTTCAGTTTTGATTGATTGATTTATAACATGATTTTTATTTATTTTTAGGTATGTGGATAAGTTAAACAAAGCTGAGAGATTAAGAAAGAAAAAAGAAGAAATGTCAAGAATACGCCAATTAGTGGACTTATCCTATAGCAATGACCCTAGAATTGCGAAATTTAAACAAGAAGATAAGGAAAAGAAACTAGCAGCAAAAAGAGCCAAGCAAAATGCAGCGCAGGCGAAAAAAGAAGAGGAGGAGAGAATTTAAAGGAAGCCCAGTTGGCAAAAGAACAAGCTGAAGCAGCTGAGAGAGCTAAAATCGAAGCGAAAAGGCAAGAGAGAGAAGTACAAAAGAAAGCGCTTAAAAAGGAAAGAAAAATTCTGAGAGATATTTGTAAATCGAATAATTATTACGCAGATAATGACGATCAGAATTTGACTTATATGACAGCAATAGAAGGGATGTGTGAAAGGTTATCGTTAACAGAATTAGAAGATTTAAATAAAAATTTAAAAAATAATGGAAAGTCCGCTTTCATAAAAGCCATTAAAGAGAATGAAGCTTATTTACAAAAAGAAAGAATGGACTTGCTAAATTCAGCTAAAACTAAAGTTAATACTGAAAATAACTCTACTGCTGTTGTTATGGTAGCACCTGATTGGAATGAAGAGAATGTCCAGTTATTAGTTAAAGCTGTTAATCTTTTCCCTGCAGGTACCAACCAAAGGTGGGATGTTGTGGCAAACTTTATTAACCAACACGGTACTTTCTCACTAAACAGCAGCAAGTTTAACGCTAAAATGGTACTTTCGAAAGCAAAAGATCTCCAAAACACAGATTTCTCTAAAAACAATCTTAAGGAAGTTGCAAATAAGCAAGCTTTTGACAATTTTAAGAAGGACAAAAAAGTGTCCTTAACATTACTGAATCTGATATATCTAAAAAATTAGATGAAGTCAGTTTAAGTGATAATTCTAAAAAACCGACCACTAATGGAGAAGCCAAACCAAAGGCTGATCTTCCTTGGACAACCGGTGAGCAACAACTTTTAGAACAAGCTTTGAAAACCTATCCTGCTTCTACTCCTGAAAGATGGGATAGAATCTCAGAATGTATACCTAACAGATCGAAAAAGGACTGTATGAAAAGATATAAAGATTTAGTGGAGACTATTAAAGCGAAAAAGGCTGCACAAGCTGCTGTGACTAAATAATATTTTTGAATCTTAGGTCATTTAAATTATATTTATTTAGCAATAACTAAATGATTATTAGTTGTGAACTTTCCTTTGTTATAATGAAATTAAAGATCCCATCCAGAACCGATGTTGTATTATTTCTTTATTTCTAACAATAAACTACTTTTTATTACTATTTTTTTTTATTTTAATCATTTTTATTTATGCTGAATTATTAGCTTTCGAACTTCTGGTTTTTTTTAAAACATTTACAAGATTTTTGATATTCCGATTGATGACCACAGAAATTCATCACTGAAGTCATACTGCTGCAAATTGTCAAAGAGATTCATTATCATTCAAAGCCGATAATCCTTTATTTGAACACACAACAAGGGTCCCAGCAAAGGCAGAGTGTGACTAGTTCATAGGATATCTGAAATAGTCCATCTCTGTTGGATATTTCGAGGGTTTTTAGAAACAACATATATTTGGATTTTTCCTTGTTTACCGCAAGTCCTAATTCACTTGCTGCGCTCCGCACCATGCACCACACTGCACCATGTCTCTCATACTTCTGCCTACTATAACTATATCGTCAGCGATATAGTTATAGTTAAAGGCAATATTAAAGAGCAGACACGCCAACGCGTCCCCCTGTATTAGATCTTGTGACTTTTCTAGAACCTGACTATGTGCTTGAATTTGATGTCTAGTTGACTTTCCAGCAGTAAATCCGCATTGATATTGACAAACAATATCATTTATAAAAAAGTCTTTCAAATAATACATTGCCGAAGATTTTATACGCAGATGCTAACAGAACAATGCCTCTATAGTTTTTACACTCCAGTTGATTACCTTTTTATGCAACGGCCATATTATTCCCTTCAGCTACTCATCTGGTACCCATTCATTCTGCCATATAAGTACTATTAGTTTATGGATTGCTGCAAAAAGTTTAATCACCACCTTTTTATACATTTCCGAGCAGTTTTCATCGATTTCTGGGGCTTTATTGTCTTATTGGGAGTTTTAGGATCACATTTGACACTTCTTCTCTTGTTGGGTCTTTACTGTGTAGTTGACGTTGTAGATTTTGTTGATTTTTTTTGTTGTACTCTCCTTCAATGTCGTTTATATTTAGATGTTCGCTGAAATGTTGTGTCCATCTGTTAAGAACTGAGTTTTTATCAAGTTTTTCCTCTCTTCTAATGCGTCTTACTCTTCTTTTTTCTTCGTGTACAACCTGCGTTAATGTTTTTTTCATTTCTGCGTTCTTTCTATTTGTGGCCATTTCGCACTCATGATCAACAATTCTTTCTTTTTCTGACTTGGTGTTGCTCAATATTTCAACGATTTCTGTAATACAATATCTCGTATATTTGCCATAGTTGGTTTATTTCTTCTATGATTTTTGTCCTTATTTGATCTTCTATTTGCTGTATGTATACATTTGCAATGTCGGGATCTTTTTAGTTTAATAATGTGATTTTTTCTCTCTATCTCCTTTTTTAAATTGCATATTCTCTCTTTAAATCGTGCTTTAACTAGGTAATGATCACTATCTGTGTTTGTCCTTTAAAAGACCTAACATCTAATAAGTTAGAGCAGTGTTTTGCATCGATGATTATATGATCTATTTGGTTAATCGTTTCATTATCAGTAGATTTTCAAAATTCCCTTATGTATATCTTTATCGGGAAATCTTGTCCCAACTATTACCATGTTCTTAGACATAGCAAAGTTTACGATTCTGAAACCGTTATCATTAGAGTCTACGTGTAGACTCTTTTTTCTGATCTTCTTTGGGTGCCGTCTTCAATGAAGGTTGGCGATAACCTCAGCAAAATCATTTCTGTCCCTGGCTTTTCTTATTAAAGATTGAGAATCCAAACTAGTCCACTCACGAATGTTCTTCAACCAGGACGCCTGCCGTCTACCAGGACCACGTTTTCCTTCTACCTTCCCCTCTATAAGAAGCTGCAGTAGCTGGTATTTCTCATTTCTGTATATGTGTCCCAAATATGAGGTTTTCCCTGTTTTCATTATTTTTGAGAGTTCTCTGTCGGTACCCATCTTGTGTAGGACCTGCTCGTTGCTCATATGCGCTGTCCAGGGGACTTTCAGCATCCTTCGAAATAACCACATTTCAAAACTTTCCAAACGCCTGAGTGAGTTGATTTTGAAGGTCCAGGCCTCCATTCCATAGTAAGGTGCTGTAAACGTAACATTTCAGCATTCGGTATCGGATTTTGAGATTGAATGTTTGGGACGTAAACATTTGTTTCATTTTTAAAAAGACATTTCTTGCTTGTTCAATTCGCGATTTTATTTCTATGTCTGGATCTATATCTTTCGTTATCCAGCACCCTAGATATCGAAATTTCTCGACATTTTCGATAATGTTACCATTGACGTTTAAAGCCATGGGTGGATGGATGGATGTTTTGGAGACAATCATTGTTTTTGTTTTCTTGACGTTAATGCTGAGGCCGTATTGTTCTCCGATCGATCTGACGCGATCTAAGAGTGTCTGGAGATCCTGTGCGCTCTCTGCAATTAGGACCGTGTCGTCGGCGTATCGTACATTATTTAGAACTCCGAATATATATTGAAAAGTAGTGGTGACAATACACACCCCTGTCGTACACCTCGCTTGATATTGAATATTTCTGTGTCACCGGCTTCTGTTCTAACTGCTGCAGTTTGGTTAAAATACAGCGTTTGGATAATTTTAAAATCGTTCTCGTCTAGTCCCTTTTTGTGAAGGCAATCCATCAGCTTATCATGTTTTACTTTGTCGAAGGCCTTTTGATAGTCAATAAAACATAAAAAGAGATCCTTTTTTTGGTCTCGACATTTTTTCAGCAGTATAATAAAACTGGTTAGGTAATGCTTCCCGTGTCCCAAATCCATTTCGGAAGCCAAATTGTTCATCACTGATATGGTGATGTTCATCTCTGATTATCTGAAAATATATTCTCTCTTCTGACTTTGGCATTAAAGTCTCCTGCTATTATTTTGATGTCATTTTTTGGGCACTCATCGTACTCTCGGTCTAGTGCCTCATAGAACATCTCTTTTTCATTATCTTCTTTTTCTTCCGTTGGAGCATGGAAGCTAATATTAGCGAACTTAAGTCTTATTCGACATATCCTATGATCAATAGCTTTGAAGTCGATTACACTATGTTTGACCTTGCTGCTTACAATAAATCTGGTACCAAATTCGTGTAGGGTAGGATGTGCACTGTAGTAAATATTGCAGTTATTTTTTTTTCCAGGATTCCTGAGCTAATCCACCTCATTTCATGTAAAGCAATGATATCTGCTTTGGCATTACGATAGATCGGATCACGATAATTACTAATAACGAAAATAATAATTACCTAGGTAACTTTTACGAACATCCCATCACACTTTATCTAGACTTTGGACTGGCTGAACTATTTATAATATTTAAAACAAATGAGGTGTGTTTAAAAGCTGGTTTTTTAGCAGTCTACAAAGTTTAAAATATATTCATGTAGATAAATATGTTTCTTAAAGTTTCTTCTTCTAGTGCCGTCTCCACTAATGAAGGTTGGCAATAACCATTGCAAATTCGTCTTTATCTTAAAGACGAAATAAATAATTATATTCAATTAATTATATGTTAATATAAATTTAATACATTATTTACTATTTTACGACTTTGTACACTTAAAATTTTATATTTTAATAGCGATTTAAAATCCATATACAAAAATGATTTCACCTACTGAACCAACTGTAGAAACAATAGTTACATTTGCTCCTCGACGTTTGGCCCATAGATAAAGAATATATATTACCGGATTGGCCTACGACTGATCGCTTTGGGTTTACCGAGGGTCAGCACAATTGCGCATCAATATCTCAAATACAAAGTGAATCCGGTCGTGTTGTATGTGTTCTTAAGGTCGATTCAGACACATCAGTCCCGTCACAGTCCCGACGCCGAACCGGTCTGTTTGGTCACAGAACTATCAACTATCTGACAGCTGGTAAACTATTCGTCGCCTGATGAATGTGAATACCGGCGCCATATTTCTATTAAAGAATATTTTGTATGACGGATTGTTCGGTTCGGCGCCAGGACTGTGATGAGACGTGACTGATGTGTCTGAATCGACCTTAAATGTATGTTTACTCATTTATCCTGACACTTAGTGGTCTTGTGGTTTCTCCCACGTAAAAATGGTTGCATTTACATGGTATTTTATAGATGCTGTTTTTTATTTTTCTTTTGTGTTGTTGTTTTTTGTTTTATCTACGATGCTATCTAACATTGAAAATATGACAAAACGTGTAGTCAAAGAAGCAATGGAGATTGAAAAATATATAAAGTACAATATACAGGAACAACTACGTATAGAATTTGCAAGTAAAGAGTTTAAAATCGAAATCATAGTTAACTCAAAAGGATAACTGGGTATGGTTGAAAATTAGATTTTTAGTTAACAGCTGAGGTACTGTTTATTTTTTGCCCAACGTTATTTTACTGATTTTCAGATGGCTTTTTCGTCATTGTACGAGGAGAGGTGTCCGTTTACCAGAGATTACAATGCTATTAAAGCAGAATTAAAAAATATAGAAGACTATGATAAAACTTGCATTGAAACAGCGTTGCACGGTGTTAATCATATGGTTCTTGGTGAATGGGGAATAACACTGCTTGTCAGGTAAAATTATTTTTAAATGAAATGAGGTTGAATGCTAGAATAAATGAACTTTTAAAATAAGGCTATTATCGAGCACAAGTTAATTAAATCTAGCCCAAGTACTTTCGCTTAAAATAGCATCTTCAGGGGCATTTCGTCAAAATAAGAACTATCCGGCAAGCGTAGAATGTGGAAACATTAAAAATAACATAAATTATACAAAAATACTACACTAAAACGAGGACAAACAGTTTAAAATTACTTCTACGCTACATTCTCTGTCAGTTTCTGGATGGATAATTATCCATCCAGAAACTTACAGAGTTAAACTAGACCCTTCTCTGTCTGTCTGTCATACCTGGAAGCGGAATGATGGTTGTAAAGCCGGCTTCACTTCCTAAGCACTACCTTTATTTATTAACAGACTGTCAGCAAGGAGGCTCCTTGTTCCTTTTCCCTGTCTCTTTTTTTGGTACCAAAAACTGTTTTGCCTAGGAGCGTGATAGTGACACCCCTTCCTCTTAAAGCCCACTCCAGAATTCTCCTCGATGTCTCAACTTCCAATGCTGCCGACGTGTGGATTCACACGTTTTCTCTTCCTAGTTCCTCCATCTTCTATACCAGTTTCTTGCACGTTTTCAAGAACTTCACCAGCTTATGTTCTTCCTTTTTGTTTGCGAGAAGTTTGAATCCATACTTCTTGTGAATCCACGTTCCATCTTTATGTGCAGACATCGTGACTCTCGTAGTTCCCGGGCCGCACTTCTCGCCAAATGGGCTGGAGTACCTGGTAGCTATTGGAATGTAGTTTTGATCTTTTCTATGGCTTTGTTGACCTCATTATTCTTTGTGACAAAGGCTGCCACGTTTCTTGTTATTTCCGACATGATCCCATCTTTCACTACGGTTCTCCGGGGGGATCTTCCGGCCATTTAGGAATTCTCTTGTTTCCTGCTCGTCCTCGCATGTTGCCATCTTGTCCGCGATAGCGTCCACACTTCTTTTAATGGCTTCTGGGATCTCTAGGTCCACTTGAACCACTATTGTCGCCTTCTTCTTAACTCTCAAAAGTTCCATGTTGATTTGCACGCCTCCGGATGTCATGCACACAGACTTGCTTGGAGCCTCTTCTTCCTTCTTATTTTTCTCCACTTTTCTCAGGATGTCGACCTTCCTTTTTATGGACAGCCTTGTATTTGACAAGTGACAGTGAGTTTCTCTAGTTCCTCTACGCTACAACTTTGATCTAGCTTTATAATTAAGTGGCTGTCCCTCTTCCTCCGAACTGGTCGTTTCTGTCCTTTTGCTTGGTTTTCTTCTTTTTGATCTTCGCTTCTTTCGTTTTCTTTCTTTAGAATCTCTCTTATTTTATTTTTCGGTCTTTATTTCTAGTTCCAATTTGTTTTCACTTCTCTCTTCCAGCTTTTCTCTCCCCGAGTTTCATCGCTTTCTTTTTCACCCCCTCTTCTGTTTTCTCCCTAATTCCGGTCTACGCTCTCTTCCGTCTTTTTTATTTTTCTTTTTCTTTCTCATCTTTCTCCCCATGAGTTGGGTCGTTCTGATCGGTCCAGTGGGACAGTGTGCCAAGCTATTGTCCCACAATAAAAATAAAAGCCCAAATATTTTTGACATTTGCGGCTATATTCAGCTATTACTTTCGCTAAACTCAACCTTTCTTTGTAACTTTCCTCATTATTATTTCTGTGTTTTCTTCGTTCTTCCATTAGCTCTAATATTTCTTGTCAGCGATGACATTGGATGGCATGTTGGATGACATGATATTTCTTGTCAGGGATCGTATTTAATGGGAATAAAAATTCAATCAAAATTAAATTGTGGTTTATTATCATTAAATGTAATACATACATAATAAAATAAGAATATTTTTAGGTATTATTAGTAACAGACGGAAATACTGGTATAGGAACGAATTCCTTGAAAGAAGCAATTGCAACAATGAATCAAAGGAATAATAAAATACCATTTCCCGTTCCTTTTTCATTCCCAGGGAAATTACATGTGGTGTGTCTCACTTCTCCTAACGATTTAAGTTTCATTAAATGTAAGTTGTATTATCTTCTATAAATCTGTTATTCCACTGTGTTTTTAATTAATATTTAACTATTTTGTACTGAATCCATTTCACCGTATCTCAACTTTCGTCAAATATTTCGTTGGTATTGTAACGATTTTAAATAAAACCACATGACTGGTCTTTTGGCTTTGCCAGTGCCATTTATTTTAATTATTAATTTAACAATAATTGCCATTATTAATTTAACGAGAAATTGCACATTAATCCGTTACTCGTGTTTTTCGTCACACATTTTTATCGGCACGAGAAAAAGACACGTTCTTTTCTAACCTCTACAGAAAAAATACTACTATAGCGACAAAAACGTGTTCTCGTACTGGAAGACAGTGTTGCCAACCTTCTTGCAAGCTTTTTCCCTCAACTTAACCTTAAAAATTCCCACTTTTATGAAAAAATTCTCTCCCGTTTACAAAATGGGTTTTGTATAAGAATATGTCTATTTAGCCACGTTATGTTCAGCAAAAAGACACTTATCTTATTTCGGCACCTTTTACGGCATTTTGGCGATTTAAAGAAGTATTACCAGTTGCCAAAAAGGAGGAAATTCTTGAAATAGATTTAGTAGCAGTCATATTTTTTAAATGTTTCTTACCTGCAGCATGTATTTGCAGTTCTCTTTTGCCACATAAAATTTCTGCATTACACACTTTCCACATACATGTTTTATTATTATACATAAGCATACGTTCGGTGGTAAAGATATTACCACTATAATTAAGCGAAAACCGCCTGCAGTGGGCAGGACATGTAGCCCGGGCCCCTGAATCGAACATGATAAAAAAGATTCTAACAGCGCAACCTGTGGGAATGAGAAGATGGGGTCGACCAAAGCTGAGGTGGATGGATGGGGTAACACAAGATGCGGAGAAGATCGGAGTCGGCAACTGGAAAATTCAAGCAAGGGACCGAACAGAATGGCGTAGAAAGCTTGAGAAGGTCGAGGCCCTCTAAGGGCTGTAGCACCAAGATGATGATGATGATGTTTTATTATTATGTGGCAAAGCCTTAACCCTGATTTTAAAAGAAGGATTTTCTAACCACTTAACATTAAATGTTTTTTTTTTTTAGATTTGGTTATTTTAATTTTTTTTATTTGATGACTACATTAGACCCACTATCATTAAATACACTACTGTTATTATTGTCACTCATTTTCATTGTTATACTTTTACTCTGCTCTAAACTCCAATAATTATTATTAAGAAGTAACACTTTATACATAAAGTACCAAATAAGACAATTTCGGTGGGATTCCCACTTCCATTACAATATGTATTCAAACAATCATAATTTTATTTAAGTACCTAATAAATAAAGACGAAATTATTGGGACAAGTGCTTACATTAGCCTTCGTTAAGTTTTATTATATTTTGATTTGGGGAATAGGTGCCTATATTTAGATCATAATATTTATATAAAACAAACGAACAAGTTCTCGAACAACTAGGAAAACAATGCGAAGTTTTAAATTCCATAAAGATCAGGAAATTGGAATACTTGGGGCACATTCATGAGAGGTGAAAAGTACGAACTACTAAGGAATATAATGCAGGGTAAAATCAAAGGTAGAAGAAGCGTAGGAAGACGTAAAATCTCGTGGCTACGCAATCTCCGTGAGTGGTTTGGATGTAGTTCAATTGAACTATTCAGGCGAGTAACCAATAAAATTATAATTGCCAGAATGATTTCCAATCTCCGATAGGAGTGGAACTTGAAGAAGAAGATTTATATAAAAGTATAGTGATCTGGCTGTAAAATAGATTACCCAACCATAATCTATTTTAATTTTTGACACTAAGCACTAAGTGTTGAGAGATTCTTGAGAGTAAATTACCGAATGATGTTTTGTTATGATTAAGAATACCGAAATAGGAGAAACATTTTAATTACTATCAGGGGGTGAAGATATGTTTAATTGTTTTCAAATATTTTTTGAATTTTTTTAAAGAATATTTTACAATTTGCACCGGAGTAATTATTCCCTTTTGAGTTATTTTTTTCCTTTTTCCATTTTTTTTGTGTCAAAAATTCCCGCAAAAAGGGAAATTTCCCTCCGGTTGGCAACACTGCTGGAAGAGTAGACGCTTCAGCTATCCAATGCTGCATTCGTTTCCCACTCTTCCCCTCTAGGACGCCTTCTGCGCGCGCAGTCTTATTTAATAGCCAGACCTCGTACTATAATTATGGTCTATTCCAACGATATATTTGATAAAAGTTAACTATCTTCGAAGTTGTTTTCGCAATTTTTTTTCGTATTTTTAGCAAAACCACTTTTTCAGAGGTTGATTGATCTAAGCGGTTACGATGGATCTATTTTGGTGCCAGATAATATTCATAGTGAATCGAGCGTAATTAGTTTGTTTCAAAAACTTGCTGAAGATATGTACACAACGTTTAAGGGCACCTTAAAGTGTGGTAATTTAGAATCAAAAATAATATTGTCACCAGCTCCTGTGGTAAGTTAATTATTTTTGCAATTTATATGAATTATATTTTTCTCTCCCAATAATGAACTACAAGTGTGAGCCATATACGTAAATTATTTATTTTTCTTTTTCAGGCTTATACAAAGTTTACGGATTTTGAATGCAACACTCATAATATGTCAGAGCTAATAGAGGTGTGCGGGTTTGTATCAGTTACAGATGTAGGTTCGCCTATGGCCATTAGCCGTCATCTCATTCTTCCAGCCAGTTCTCCAACCAAACAAGAAAATGTTACTAAAAATGAAACGGAAGTCAGCGAAGATGACAGCGCTGACGAAGCAAAAATACCATCATTTTGCGTACTACTTCATGGGGCTTTAAGAGTAGAGAATATGGCAGCATTGGTGAATATAGGTAAATAAATTTTTAAAATGTTTGGTTTAAGTTAACATTAAGTTTCGTCGTTCAATTATCTGTGGATAAACTCATGATACTATGACTAACAAGAAAGGATCTTCCCGTAGTACAAAATCGGTCGTGTTCGCGCATGCCGTCATTGGAGACTAGAATTTGAATTCTTGTTAAAGTTAAATGGGATTTGTATGCATTCTGTGATGAAATTACTAAACGAAAATAAGTTAAGAGGTTTAATAATTACAATAATCGTACGCATATCTCATAGGATATCTCCAAACTATTTATTAAAGATTATTTAGTGATACATGCAAAAAACTGACATTTCGAACGTGCAACTCTCCATTGTCGTCACGACTTATGCGCAATATCTTATCTTTTCAGTCATAGTATCATGGATAAACTTATACAGCTCAAGAAGCACTCAAAGAAAATGAAGTAAGGTACCAAGCTACAAAAGCTAATAAAGCAGTGGGCTGCCTAAAGAGACATAATATGAAGAAATAAACATCGTGGTAAGGACCTAAAATTTCACCCCTACAAATTGCAGATTGTCCAGAACTTAATGGAAAGAGATGTTAAGCAACGTGAGGATTTCGCTACGAGAATGCAAGTTTTTTTGGAAGATAACTTAGGTCAGCATCTTCTAATGAGCGACAAAGTTCATTTCCATTTGGACGGAACCGTTAATAAACAGAATTACAGGCACTGGACTTTGGAAAAAAGTGCCATTGGTTCGACTGGTATTATTGGGCCATATTTTTTCGAAGAAGATGGCCCTACCGTCACCGTTTATTCTGTTCGCTACGTTGACATGATCTAAAAGGTTTTTTCCAGAACTACGTAGGGAAGGAATAAGTCCAAGAAATGTGTGGTTTCACCAGAATGGTGCAACTGCACATACTGCCCATGCTTCATTGAATATTCTCCGCAACCTGTTCCCAGGACAACTCATTTGCCCGTTTCGTAGATTTGCCGTGGCCTCCAAGGTCTCCAGACCTGTCAATTTGTGATTTTTTTTCTATGGGGGTATTTAAAGAGTCTTGTATATGCTAGCTACTTCGTAATTTGATCGAAGTAAAGAACGCAATTCGCCAGGAAAATCCTGACTATTGATCGAGAGATGTTAGGGTGTGTTATGGAGGATTTCATAAAGAGGATCGAAAACTGCATCCAACGTGATGGTCACCATCTTGATAACATTATTTTCCATACTTAATTAGATTTTAAATGGCGTAATTTAAGCTTCATTTTGATGTTAATAAAACAGGATTGTCTTGCAAATTTCTTGTGAACCATTAGTTCAAGATCGTCCTATTGCCAATTGTTACCCTTTAGATATGAAGAGTACAAGACAACACTACGTCGTTTAACAAACCGAAAAAAGGAAAAATGTGAAACTATTAAATGGAAATATCTGGCAAAATGTGTGACTATTTAGAAGATACCAAAGTTTAAAATAGTAAATTTTGCGGGATTGTTATTTTAACATTAAGAGTAGAAAAAAGTAAAATTCCACAAACTGAATTAAAATTTATAAAAATTAAGAAAATTTACAATTATAAAAAACTCATAAAATATAGCTATGTAAAGCGTTGACGACTGCATTCCTCATTTTGCTTTCTATTTTCTTCACTCTCTTCAGGCGTCTTCACATATCAATGCTTCTATTTGTTTTAAATAATCTTAAAATGTAAATATAAACTATTTCTTTTATATTATCAATATTTTATAATCCCTCAAAGTTGTGTTATAAACCGATATGACAGAATATCGAAGCTACTCAACTCCTTACGAATGGAAGAACTACTAACCGATATA
Organism: Diabrotica balteata; assembly: GCA_918026665.1. Taxonomy (NCBI): domain Eukaryota; kingdom Metazoa; phylum Arthropoda; class Insecta; order Coleoptera; family Chrysomelidae; genus Diabrotica; species Diabrotica balteata. The sequence goes on along the minus strand of OU898283.1, from coordinate 419,453 downwards.
AGGACCCAAATACTAGGAGAAGATTGGATTCGGAGACAAACCACCTAGGAACTCCTTTTACACTAAAAGAACTCCACGACGGTCTGAACAGGTTAAAAAATGGGAAAGCTGCAGGTGTGGATCATATATGCAGTGAACAAATAAAGCATTTAGGCCAAGGAGCAAAAAACTGGATCTTGCAATTTATAACACGTGCTGCAAAACCTGCCAAATTCCAAAATCATGGAGGAAATCTAAAGTAATAGCCTTGTTAAAACCAGGAAAGGATCCAGAAGACCCCAGTAGCTACAGACTTTCGCTATTGTGTCACTTTTTTAAACTATACGAGAGACTCATACTCGCCAGAATAAAAAAAAATGTCGACAAGCACCTCATCCCACAACAAGGAGGATTCAGACCTGGCAAATCTTGCACCGGTCAAGTCCTCGCATTAACAGAACACATTATAGAGGGCTTTGAAGAAAAACTTATAACAGGGGCTGCTTTTGTAGACCTGGCAGTAGCCTATGACACAGTAAGGCACAAAACATTGCTCCGCAAATTATACGACACTCTCAATGACCACCATCTGGGAAACGTCGTATATTCCTTACTGCAAAATAGACGTTTTTTCGTTATGCTGGAGGGTAAAGTAAGTAGGTGGAGAGTTCAAAAAAACGGCCCTCCTACAGGAAGTGTTTTAGCACCAATGCTCTTCAATATATACACAAACGACCAACCTACTCCGATCGAAACCAAGCACTTCCTCTATGCTGATGATCTTGCAATATGTGCTCAAGGAAATAGTTTTGAAGAAGTGGAGGAGAAACTCGAAAACTGCCTTAAAAACAATGACAGCGTACTACCTGCAGAATTCTCCGAGACCCAATCCCTCTAAAACCCAAGTCTGCGCTTTCCACCTTCGCACAAAGGAAGCCAAGCGAAAACTCCAAATTGTGTGGAATGGTAATACATTAGAACACACAAACCAACCTATATATCTTAGAGTAACTCTGGACCGGTCCCTCACCTACAGACAACATTGCATAAAAACAAGAGGGAAAGTAACAACTAGGAACAGCATACTCAGAAAGCTAACGGGAAGTAAATGGGGCGCACGTCCTGGCGTTTTAAGAACAACGGCACAGGCACTGTGTTTCTCAACTGCTGAATATGCGTGCCCCGTTTGGAGCAGATCTGCCCACACCAAACAAGTTGATACTGCGCTAAATGAGACATGCAGGATAGTAACGGGGTGCATGAAACCAACGCCACTTTCAAATCTACATAGAGCAGCGGGATTTGCAGAACCCTCAACACGCAGAGGCGCTGCAGAACACATAGAGAAAATTAAACAGATCGCGGACGATCGGCATGCCCTGTACAAAGCTCGAACACACACGAAAGCGACTAAAATCTAGGAAAAGCTTCCTTGGAACAGTGCAGGATGAACCGCTTGAGTATTTTCCACTTCCCCAGGTTCAATGGACCGGCCAGACTCTAGACTTTAAAACGTGGAAAACCTTGAATAGGATAAGAACGGGGGTTGCTACAGTAAAATCAAACATGGCAAAATGGGGAAAAATAGACCAAGATGATGTGAACTGTGACTGTGGAGAAACACAGAATATAGAACATCTTCTTACATGCAGAAACTGTCCTCATCGATGTACCCTTGAAGATTTATGGCTCTCCAACAAAGATGGAACCGACGTAGCCCGATACTGGGCCGAAATTTTATGAATGACATGTCCGGACACGATAAAGTAAAGTAAGAATATCGAAGGACCCAACAGAATTCTTGAACGTAACATAGGAGAATTAGAAGATTGGCTCAAAATTCAATTGGTTGTTTCCTTGGACTAAGAGAAACTTTGTACCAAGTTCCAAGATTAGGACTTTTCTTCCAAGGAAATGAGGGGTTAGAATATGAGAATAAGAAGATCTGTTCTTTCCATGGACGTATGTTCATGGTTCTTTCTTACGCCAAGAAGAATCTATGTTGTAAGTTTCCAGTTTCTAGCACTTTTCTTCCAGGATTTTGCGCCAAATGTATGCAAATTACAGTGCACTATTAAACAATTATATGCTGACGCTAAGTCAAGGTTTTTTTCCTTTCTTAACAAATATTTTTTTTTGAAGCGTGTGTTTAGAAGTTTTTACTTTAATATTAAAACTAACTTATATCGACATAAATTTAAAAAATAATTTTAAAGTGAAACTTCTTTCTTTGCAGGAGAAAATTGGTTTGGATTTGTATATTCTTGGGCAGATTCGAAGAAAAAGTCCAATTTGATGCTAACCATTTTAATGCCAGGTACTGACATCATACCTTGGTTAGGAGATTTAAATTGTTTGGGATCTGCAGAATCTTATTCATCTGACCAAATAGGTAGCTTTCCTATTAAACCGATGGAGAAAAGAAGTTACTCTCAGAACGGTGTCGTTTGGATTAGACAAGCAGGTCTGCAGTCTGATATTCAGAAAATATTACGACATGCTAGAAAGTTGCCGGAGAAAACTCAGCAGTTCTATAAGGTAAATAAGTACGGTACTTATATTTAAATAAGTTGGTATTGCTAAAATCAGAAAATAAATAATCTTGTTTTGTTACAGGAACTTAACAGGCTTAGAAAAGCAGCAATATCGTTAGGTTTCTTGGATCTTTTAAACGGATTGGCTTATATTTTTGAACAAGAATGTTTACAGTTACCTCCGAGTGCACATCCTGATTGTGCTGTCCAGTTACAACATGCAGCTGAGGATCTGAGAAAAATACAAAATAGAGATATCAAATATAATGTAATGCCTTTGCAAACTAATTATAACAGTACATAATATTAAATTAAAATTTTCAATATAAATGAAACGTTTATTTTGTTTGGTGAATATTTAATTATTATCATTTACTATTATTATTGACATCTACAACCAGAATGTGGAGTAGGAATTTAACGAAGATATTTTGCCTACCACAGGGGGCATTAATACGGGAGATAGAAAATTGGGGGAAGAAAATAAGGGAGTGGAGATAAGGCAAGCAGAATAAACGCTACTTGTGCGAACGGCACTCAGGGTTTGGTAGGAGAGCTGGGGTCGTGGATAAGTAAAAGATAAGGGGGGTGAAATGGGGCAACTACAAAAAAATGAAATAAAGGGCTCTTGGGATAAACAAAATAAAAATAAACAAAAAATACCTCAAGGAATTTAATATAGGGCGCCACTTGAGGTGCCTAATTATGCCTATTACAACCACTAGTTGTAACTAGGGAGATAATTAGAAAAAAATTTAAAACATAAAAAACATATCTTTTTCAAATAAAAATCAAAAAGGTTTAGCTCAAAAAAAAAATAATAAACAAAATGTTAAGACAACAAAATTTAACATTTATTTATGTGTCACCACAAACAGTTACAAATGGAGAAATACAAAAACTTACGTGTCATCCGCTTACAAACTCCAGGAGTTGGAGATACTACATAATCTTAAAAAATTTATATGGAGGTTAACCTTGTTTAAAAATAAAACAAACTGATAGTAAAACAAAATAATAAAAAACGAGCTGTCACAAGTTAACATTAAATTAAAAAAAAACTAAACACACAAATTGACAGCTCAACTCAAAATCTAAAATTTACAATTTTAAATGTCAACGAAAGCAATTATTTAATTTAAAACAAATTGTCTGTCTTTACTTTAAAATTTGATCAAAAAGTTACCTGGATTTTCACGAACAAATCTATCTCCATACTGCCAAAAGCCTTGGATGATAACCAGGGAGAAACAAAACGAGGATGGAATCGACGATTCTTCCATTCCTCACTCAAACATTTACTGAACCATTAACTTCACACTGCTACACATTTTCTTCATAAAAAAAGACGAACAAACGTCTTCATAAAAAAACACAAACAACGAGGAACATTTCGAATTTGAAGTCAAATTCGGACATAACGTTGACCGCTTTTCACCGCGACTCCAACGATAGTGAAGAAATTCTATTAAAATTGAACGCATACATACAAACGCTGACATAACAAGACACCACGAAACGACGTACATATCCTTTTGCGACGCATTATAATTGCGGCTTCTAATAAAACAAGAATTTGCCGAGGAAGTTAAAATAAATAAACAACTCTAAAATGGTTTATTTCAACTTGGCCGACCTAAGAAAGAAATGAAAAGATATTTGGGTTTAAATACGTACGAAATATTTTTAGATCTATCAAAAATATATAAGGTGATTTTAATATTTCGTATACGAGGGGACTTCAATATACTTCAAAGAATCAATGAAATTGAAAATGCTACAGGAAGATACTTCAAAAGGTAAAAAATCAGGAAATGCATCAACCAAGCAGCAGAAGCAGCAATTGAAAAGCGGACAATTGACACTAGGGCCACACCAAACCGTGGTTTTGTCAAGAGGTAAACAAACTCTCTGAATTAAAACGCAAATGCTACCTGAGATATAAAAGCACACAATCGGAAGAAGCTCTCGCAGAATATGTCCAATTAAGAAACGAAGTAAACGCAAGAATAAAATCAATCAAAAGAGAAAATTGAGCTAAATTCATCAGCGACATGAACTACGACCTACATGGTGCCCAAAAGAAAATATGTAAAGTATGGATAATGCTTTGTAAAAGGACAAAATAGTTAAACAATAAAACAGGAAAATCTCATAAACTAGTCACTTCAAGCTAAAAAGGCCAAGCCAAAATCAGTACAAAAAGGAGAATCCATATATAAAATAAAAAAAGAGGGAAGTAATTAAAAAAATTAAGGGTTGATACAGGGGGTGGGAGGGTGCATTTCTCAGCAACCTTAAATAGAATAGAATAGAAATATGCTTTATTGTCACTGAAAATTATTGAACAATTTTATGAAAAAAGCTAAAAAATAAATCAGTCAAATAATACAAAAAGTATAAAACAAAAACAATATAGTAAAAAACAAAATAACACAATTTTAAATTAGTAAAATTATTGTATAACCTACATAATTTGTACAAACAACAACAAATGAGACAAATTGTAGCCACTGCTTGAGACACCCAAATGTAATTATAAACAATACTAATTTTGTTTCTTTGTTATACATTAAGAAACTCGTCAACTGAATAATATGGTCTTTCTGAGAGATAGATTTTTGTCACCTTACGAAACTTAATGAAGGATGTTGCGGATTTAATTTCTCTTGGAAGGTGATTATAAAGTTTCTTTGCACGATATAGAATAGAATTCTTTACTAGCTGAGTGGACGGGATCGGCAAATAAACGTTACAATCCGAATTTCTAATGGAGTAGCCATGGTCAGGTCTATCGGGAAAAATGTTTAGATGCTTTCGAATCAAACAAACCGTTTCCAAAATAAATAAAGAGGGAAGCGTCAAAATTCCGTGATTTTTGAAGTAAGTCTTGCAATGAGTTGTTTGTTTGAGACCAAATAGATAACGGATTGCTCTTTTTGCAACTTAAAAATAGTATCAAATTGGGCCGCTGTACTAGAACCCCAAAATGGAAGCCCATATCGAAGATGGGACTCGAACAATGAGAAATATGCCATTTTGGCAGAAGATAAATTTAGTTCCTTCGAAACAGATCTTATTGCAAAGCAAGCTGAGGCTAGTTTCTTCCTTAAGGAGTCAGTATGCAAGGACCATTTGAGATCACTGTCAATGAGAATACCTAGAAATTTCACGGAATTTACGATATTGATTTGGCTCTCATTCAAAATCAAGGGTTGCATGACTCCTTTATAAGATAATGCTACAGTCTTATCCACGTTAAAGCTAAGTAAGTTGGAGTCTGACCAAGCCTTGATTATAAGTAAATCATCGGTTATAATTGAATGAAGCGTTGAAATATCAGAGCTGCTCCATGTAATACTGGTATCATCAGCAAATAGAAAAATTTTCCCTTTAATTTTCAAGTAAGTGATGTCATTAATGAAAAGTAAAAAAAGAATGGGACCTAATACTGATTCTTGCGGTACTCCACACTCAATATCTTTACAACTAGAGTCGGTGTCATTTATTCTAACCAATTGTTTCCTACCTACCAAGTAAGTTTTGAACCAGTTCAAAGACACACCCCGAATTCCATAGAAAGTTAATTTTTTTAATAGAATGTCGTGATTTACGCAGTCAAAGGCTTTGGAATAGTCCCAGAAAACGGTGGCGGAGGAGAGGTTACTGTTTAGTGATAGATATACATCATGTAACACAGAAAATATGGCATCACTAGTGCATTTATTAGACAAAAAGCCGAACTGATTTTGCGATAAAATATTATATTTAAGGAGAAAGGGCATACGTCGAACTTTTATAAGTCTTTCAATAATTTTTGATAGTGCTGGTAACAAGGCAATAGGTCTATAGTTGCAGGCATCAGATTTTTCTCCACCTTTATGAAGAGGAATGACGATGGCAGTCTTTAGGCAGTTAGGGAATGTACCTTTTTCAAGGGAATCATTTACTAGCGAGACCATGACGTCCAAAACATTATGCGGTAGATTTGAGAAAATTTTAATAGATAATCCATCTGTACTACAGGACGATGTGCTTTTTATACTACGAATTGTTGAAATGAGTTCCGTCTTATCAACTGGTCTTAAAATATGATATAATGTCTCCCCCTTTCAATATTTATTGACGTGTTTTGCGTTTTTCCAAAAAATTACGAGGTTAAGAAGTTATTTAATGTGGATAGATTTATCTGAAAAGTACTGCCTTGAAAAAATTCTTCAAAGTCGATAAATACCTAAAAAAATAGAGGAAAAATATGAAATTGTACCAGGTTAAAAATGCCATTTAATTCGAAAATAAATATTTCACGAGAAATATACTAAGTCGAAGAAGCTGAAACAAATACAATTTAAATATAAATTGCACTAAAGCTTGTCGCTCACTTATGCACTGCAACGCGAAGCGCGGAGAAAAAGGTTGCTATGAATTTTCTTCATGTAGTTAAATATACTCGCGCGTATCTGTGCGAAGCAACGCGCTGCACAGCGAACAGAAGGAACACGGATCGCAACCGTAAAATCCTAGGCGAAGAAATTCTGTTCGGCGCGCTTCGCGTTGCAGTGCATAAGTGAGCGACAAGCTTTAGTCTCGCTAGAGAACTTTGAAAAATCCTGAAATAAACGGATAGCGGTTAGGTGCAATAAAAAGAGAGTTTTCAGGAACTAAATCGACCAGAAGGTCTCTAATGCCAAGAAGGCTGATTCTGCGGACCCTGTCCAGACCAGAACGAATTTTTGGCCACCGTGAACCTATACTTATACGAAATTAAGTAGGTCAAGTGCTCTGAGCGAAGATGTAGGTGTTTGTCCTTACACCTTTGTCCTGATGGCTTTGTTTTCGCACACCAGTAATAGGTCGCTGGTTTTTTCCCTTGGGGAACAAGGTTTTTTCCGTAGGGAAATAGGTTCACTTTATATATATATTTCTTTGAAGGACCACCCAGAAAACTGGGAAAAATGAAGATTCGAAAAGAACGTTTGAACAAATATATTTAAACAAATACAATATATTTTAAACGCCGATATCTTGCATATGATACACACTTGTCGGTGATACACTATTGACACGAACTTATTAATATACCGACTGGTTTAAAACACTAATATGCCGCTGGGGCGAGTAGAGCCTGACGCTCCTTCAGTGCTGGAAGTTGAACTGATACTGATTTGATGGACTTGAACTGCGAACTGATGTCCATTCTCTCCCCTCAATCACAAACATTCCGAAATCTCCCCCCTGGCCCCTCGACGTATTAAAAGATATGTTTATTTTTCAAATACCTTTAACTTTCAAACCATTGATAAAAACTACCTGATAAGGGTATTTGTCTCAACTTGCGGAATTTTGGAATGCGTCAGAGGGTAATTTGGAAAATACTAATCCTTTCATTGTTACAATTCTATGAAGGTTTTAGAAACTTGAGTAGAAAGTTATTTAAATGCAAGATAACGGCGCTTTACGGATTATTAATTAGTACAAAGAAATTTTATATATCTAAACTAAACTAATATACAGTATGATACAAAAATAAACTAAATAATATGATACAAAAATATTAAGTATTGTTGTTACGCAACATGCTCCATGGCGCTTTGCCATTGGAGCTTGCACGACAACCAATGCTCAATTTCGGACAATACCGTTGGCTGCAATTAAGTTGCAATTCGACCAATCGTAAAGCCGGAATTGAAATTCGATTTCGGGCAGTACCACTGGCTGCAATTCGACTAATCGTAAAGCCGGAATCGAAATCCAATCCCGGACAATACCAATGGCTGCAATTATGGTTGTAATTTGACCAATCGTAAAGCCGGAATTGAGCTATTGGCGACATCACATTATAAGTATGGAAGTTACCACCTCTTTACCTACCTGGGTTGAACATACCAGTGAATTTAACTATCGACAGTTTCTATTGTGAAGGTAATAAAGGAAAGCTGTTAATCTGTAAGAAACTAAAAATTTCCGGCAAACAATCATGCTACATTCGAATTATGTACACTTCTGACTTCTCAGAAAGGGTTCAAAGAATGCATCAATATATACCTATGCTTAACTACATTCAAGCCAAAAACCATTACCAAATACAAACGGTAAAGTTCCATAGATTAATAACAATAAAAGATGGTTTAAATCGTTTATTTGATCGGTAAGTATAATACAACACGATTTTCACATATTCACAACCATAAACAAAAACAAATATGTTACCTCTTCTGTGTTGTGATGCTTTAGGTATGACTAAGGTTCTGTTTTACTTTCTTTTTTGTAATTGTATTATAAGTAGCATTTAATCATTAAGTAATTTCTGGATCTGTTGTATTTTAGCATCTTAAGCTTTTGTTTGTGGTTGGGAATAGTACACAGTACATATCGTTACATGAAAAACAATTTAAAATATGTACAAGGTGCGGCAGATAAATGGCCAATTCGAAATATCTCGAGGATTAAAGGTAAACTGAATCATGAAGAAGTTCCCAAGGAATTTAAACCTTTATTCACTTTACATTATAGTTCAGGAAATGAAGCTCGAAAAAAGTTAAAACCTCGCAATTTTTTCGTCCTGCATGGCTTGAGTTGAAATTTTAACAGAAGGTAGGTTATAAGCCAAGGAAGAAAATCTATATCGAACCGAAGTGCGCTGAAGGGTTTTAGGGGTGAAAACTACCCCTAATTGTCAAAAATTATAAAATAACATATTAAACCTGAATATGGGTAAGATTTGGTTTGAATTAGTTAAATAATGAATATTTTATACTTTTGAATAGTGTTCCATCATATTTCAACCCTTAAAAAGCAACCCTTGTTAGAGATTGATGTAAAAAAATTACTAATTCTAAAAAATGATTTCGCCTTGGATCGATTTGGATAAAAATTTGGATTTAAGCTCAACTCACCCTCTGCTTTATAGTTTATGTCATGCCGATGAAACCTGATTGTTCTTAGGGGTGAAAACTACCCCTTATTGTCAAAAATTATAAAATAACATATTAAACCTGAATATGGGTAAGATTTGGTTTGAATTAGTTAAATAATGAATATTTTATACTTTTGAATAGTGTTTCATCATATTTCAACCCTTAAAAAGCAACCCTTGTTAGATTAATGTAAAAAAATTACTAATTCTAAAAAAATGATTTCGCCTTGGATCGATTTGGATAAAAATTTGGATTTAAGCTCAACTCACCCTCTGCGTTATAGTTTATGTCATGCCGATGAAACCTGATTGTTCTTAGGGGTGAAAACTACCCTAATTTTCAAAAATTGTAAAATAACATTACAAATCTTAAGATGAGTGAAATTTGGTTTGGATTAGTTAAATAGTGATTCTTTTATACTTAAAATACAATTTCTTACATTTTCAACCCTTAAAAATCAATTGTTATGAGTGCTATAGGTGAAAACAATTTTTTGCCAAAATTTTGCAACTTTTCAACTTTTGAAAATCACATTTTACAACATTGCAGTTTTTATAAACTAATTTAATAGATATAAATTGAAAAAAGTAGAATTTAAATACAAAAAAATTTATCAACATAAAAAGGCACCATATATTCTTATACATTTACATAAATAGTTGAAAATATTTACGTTTATTGGTAAAACAATTATAATATTAATTTTATTCGTCATCAATTACATTTTCATCGTGATCTATGTCATCCTCATCTTCTTCAATTATTGGTGGACTATTATTGCACCCTTCACCTGAGCCGCCAGAACGAGTAGAGTTACAGTATAAACCAACTTTTTTGCACCCACATGAAACGATGCATACTTTTTATGCATTGGCAAAAAATAATTTTCAAAAGCTCATCGGGTGCAGGTTGTTTGTTCATGCGTACGGGTAATAACAAACCATCTTTGGAATACCATCCCAATCTGTTGCTCTGATATTTTCATTGCCAAGCCACCTTTGTAGAGGTTTTTAAGAGCTACAAGGATCAGTGAATCAAATCTTTTTGGAACCCTTGGTTTTTAAATGGGGTGAGTTTAAAGGGCTCGAAAAAGATGGTGCTTGATCGTAAATCGATGCTTTAAACGGCTATATCTCGCCAAATATTCATTATACAACAAATCTAAATAAAGGGAAATTTTAGTCATTAGAAAAGCTACAATTTAGTACATTTTATTTTTTTCATATATTCAGTATTTTCATGAATATTTAAAAAAAGAAGGGTAAAAAATATGAAATTGTAAATCGTTTGTCGCTTTAAGCTGTACTTTTTCTAAAACTAAGCATTTTAAATGGGTCAAACTTCTTGGACGCATTAACACTACATGTACGAAGAGAATTGCGGAAGGGTGAAGATTGATTTTAATTGTGGGGTTGTTAGGGGGTTGTTTTCATCGATTTTTTTCGTAAAAAAATGAGGTATTGACCTTATTTTCATCATAACTCACTCAATTTTTGAGCTAGAGTCTTTTTTTTATGATAGGTCTATTTATGCTCTTTAAAAAGGTTATATGAGTTTTCTTCCAAAAATGAATCATTTTCCCGATATTTGACTTTGAATCTTTCAAATTTGGCATTTGAAGAAAACCGCTGAACATTGATTACCCCGGATTTCGGTTCCTATTTTATCTCAAAAACATTTTAAAAAAAATGAATTGTATTTGTCTTTTTAAAAGCTACAAATTTTTGTTTGTAAGCTACAGTTGTTTTGATAAAATGCACCATTTTTGAGTTATTCTCGAAAAATCGATTAAAAACGTCGATTTTTTCGTCTAAAAGCTGTTACTTTCAATCGCGAATAACTTGAAAAATATCAGTTTTACAAAAAAATGTATAGAACATTTTTTGTTTAGAATCACTTTTTTAATCAAAACCTGTAGTTAAAACGTAAAAAAAAATTTTCACTCGCGAGATGGGGTGGCAACCACCCCCAAGGCTTTGGTGCACTTTGGTTCGATATAGATTTTGATCCTTAGGCTATTACCTACCTTCTGTTAAAATTTCAAGTCAATCCACGCAGGACGAAAAAATTGCGAGGTTAAATGCTTCATTTCCTGGACTATTAGAGGATATTGAACTTTATATACGTGATAAAAAAGTGTAATTTTTATATAAAACCATTTTAACTAAAAAACGGTTCACAATAAGTATAGGGAAGTATTCACAAAAAATGTTCAAAATAACGTGAATATTTCTAAAATTAAAAAATATACAGGGTGTCCCGTTAAAAAAACGAAGTTATAAAAGCAACTTATGGTACCTATATCCGGAAGTAGCAAATAGATGAAAATATTTTCATTAAACAGTTCACTCTTCAAACCCCTTCTATCCAATATGATTCAGTTACCTTTAGTTTTCGAGATATTTCTAATTAGCTGTTTATCTACTATACCCTGTATATAAAAAATACATTTTTGGTTTGTAAAAGTTCATTTTAATGAATTTTTATTAAATTTAGAATATCACATTTTGGTTATGCTTTTTCGTTATTTTAACTTACATTAAATTTAATTTAATTTCTTTCAACTTTACTTACAGTAATAAAACTGAAACATATGGTTATTCTGACGAATCTTACGAGAATATTAAATACATAACTACGTAAGTAACGTGATCCCCAAGTGATTATTATAACATATGTACAAATAATGCTCCAATTTCCTGAGCATAATTTTGTTTGAAATACAATCTGCTATACAGAGTGGGATGACCGACTTAATGAGTTATATATCTTTAATTGATATATCTTTATCTCTTAATTAATATATCTTTAACGAACATTTACACTTTCTTTCAACCTAAGACTTACTACACTCATTTGTGTGTGCATCTGTGGTTACCTGTACATAAATGAAAAAATACCACCATAAGACTCAAAGGTAAACTCCATAACGTGGCAATGGTTAATGTATATGCACCGACGGAAGAGGCTGATGAGGACGAGGTTGAAAGATTCTATGGAGAACTTCAGGAAGTATGTGATAAAATCCACAGACACTAGGTGACTTTAATACTAAGCTGGGGAAAGAAGAAACTTTCGTAAGCATATTTGGGAAACATAGTTTGCATAATGAAACCAGTGAAAATGGACTTAAGGTTGTACAAGTTGCAACAGCAAATAATTATGTAGTTGTCGGCACTTCCAGAGAAAGAAAAGGTATCCATAAAGGAACATGGAAAATATCAGGAACCAATGAAGCCATTTAAATTGACCAAATCCTCATCTCAAAAAGATGGAAAGGGGACATAAATAATGATGAACTCTGACCCAGATCACTATCTTATGGGGGCAAAATTGCAGCAGAAAATCTCGATAGTGGCAAAAGGGAAATATAGCCAAATTAACAAATGGAATGTTGAAGGATTCGAAAGTCCAACAAAGACACAAGAATATCAAAATACTCTCCAAATAAAACTCAACGGAATCAGAGAGGAAGATACTACAGAGAAAGAATAGAGACAATTAAAAACCATAATAACGGAATTTGCAGAGGAAATTCTCGGAAAATCCAAAAGGCAAAGAAATGCGGAATGGTATGATAATTAATGCAGAACTGCAGTAGAGGAAAGCTAGGCTTAACCAACTTCAAAGAAACACAAGAAATAGCAGAAAAATTTACAACGAGAAGAGAATACAAGCGACTAGAATATGCAACAGAAAAAAAAAGATAGGCTTTGAAAAAACAAGTACAAGAAATCCTAGAATATAACAACAGATAAGAGAGCAGAAAATTCTATAAAAGAATAAAAGAAAGTACAAAGTAATTTAAACCAAAATTGACAATATGCAAAGACAAGAACGGAGAACTACTAACAGAGAAACAAAAAATTATAATGAGATGGAAAAAATACTCAGATAATGCAAACGATCAAAACGAGACAATATATTTTACAGCTGAGCAGCACATTGAAAATCCGAGCTATGAAGAAGTAGTTCAAATAATAAGGAAAACTGTAAAGCGCCAGGAACGGACGGAGTTTCGGCAGAATTGTTGAAATATGGAGGTGCCAAACTTTGGGGAAGAATCCATTACCTGATAAAGTTGGTGTGGAAAAAACAGCAAATGCCTGATGAATGGACAGTTGGCCTTATACAGCCAATATATAAAAAAAGGAGATAAGAGGGAATGCCAGAATTACAGAGCAATTACATTGCTAAATGTAATATACAAAATCGTTTCTGGGATTTTCTACACTAGATTGTCAGAATACTCCGAAAATATAATTGGTGATTATCAAAATGGATTCAGACCAAATAGAGCCACTACAGACAACATATTATTACTTAGAACAATACAAGAGGAAGTTTATGAATACGACATAAAATTATATAATATGTATATATAGACTTTAAACAAGCTTTTGATAGTGTGAAAAGAGACAAAATGCCGGAAGACCTCCAAAATATAGGTAAACCAAAACAATCAGCCTCATAAAAATGACGTTACAGACTCTGAACAACTGTATTGAACTGCACTCATACCACTCCCTTAATTTTCGCAACCAGGAAATCCTCCTACGTCCCACATTTCCCTTTCCCGAGATTTTTCCTTGGATTATGAGTCTAAGCAGAGAGTACTTTTCTCCTCTCATTATGTGGCCCAGATATTAAAGTTTTTTCGTTTGTATGGTTTTTATGACTTGGCCAGTCTTTTCCCATCTTCAGCAGAACATCTTGATTTGTTATTCTTTAAGTATTGTAGTATACTCAATAAAAGATTGATAACATCGAAATTATTAGACAAAAGAACCAAAATGACTATCTACAGAACTTTGATTAGACCCGTAGTAACCTATGGTTGTGAAACCTGGGTGATGACAAAAAAAGAGGAAGCCCAAGTCATTGGGCATTCGAGAGCAAGATACTGAGAAAAGTATATGGCCCAGTGCAAGAGGAAGACGGCACATGGAGAATCAGGATCAACGACGATGTTAATAAACTGAATGAAGGTTATGACGTAAGATTTGTGACAAGACTGTCATGGCTGGGACATGTTCAGCGTCAAGAAGACACCAAAACGACAAAGATGTTACAGTAGAAGCCGGTAGAAAGGCGGAAAAAAGGAAGGCCCAGGACGAGATGGTTGGACGACGTGGAAGACGATTTGAAAACCATGAATATAAGACAATGGAGGAGAAGAGCCCAAGAGCGATCTGAATGGAAGGGCATAGCCAGATAGGTAAAGACTCACCCAGGGTTATGATGCCAAAACAAGAACTGAAAAAATATTAAAATAAAAGGCACACACGCACAAATTCACTATCATATATCTAATTTGTTTGTCAAACGTTTGTTGCGACGTCAAAATATGATGGAAATAAATTACTTACAGAAAAAGAATAGAAAATAAAATTAAAAAAAAAATAAAATAAAAAAAATTAACTAAAAAAATGAAATAAAAAAAAACATAGCACAATACGTACGTACGTATTCTAAAAGAGCTTGATACGAAGATGAGAGTCCAAACCACATTAAACAAGCAAGTGACTGCAATTAGAGACGAATCGAACGAAGAACAAACGATCAAACATAGACAGAAATAGTGCAAAATATAAAGGATAAACACTTAAAGACAGATAGATTAATGAAGAAAAAATCATGGATAACAGATGAGATCCTGAAACTAATGGGCGAGAGAAGAGAAGCCAAAAATGACCCAGACAAATATAAAGCTATAAATATATTAAGAACGAAATTCAGAGAAGCGAAAGAAAAAGAAGCAAGGGAAAGATGCGAAGAAATTGAGCCTCTGCAGTCAAAGTACCATAATCACAATGTACATAGGAAAGCTAAAGAACTCACAGAGGGACTAAGATGAAGGCAAAAAGGAAATATAACTGATTCTGACGGAAACATCATCTTGGACAAACAGAGTAAAATAAGAACGTGGAAAGAAGATCTAGAACAACTATTCGAAGACCAAAGGGATAACACCTTTGAGCTAGAAGAATAGGTAAATGATGGACCAAGAATATTACAGCAGGAAGTTTATTCTGCAATAACACAGTTAAAGGATGGCAAAGCGGCAGACCCTGATAATATACAAGTATGGGAACCTGGCCCAAAATGACATACTAGGGTAAAATGACACATCCGGTGTATCTCTAACTTGGCAACATGGCTATGCGCTAAGAAGTTTTATACAAGAGCATCATGTGGTGCATAATTGATGTTCCAACGTTCGTCGCGATCAGTTCAGTCGTTTACTTGTTAAAAGGTGATTTGTGCTTTATTGAGTACCAAAATATTTTGGTAGACGACGTATACTTCGCTATAAAACGTTTAAAAACTTTAAAATTTTATATCTCTGTTAGTTCCAGGTATGTATTGTTATTCATATTAACAGAAACATCATGTTTGGAAGCTTTGTTTGTTTAAACAAATAATTTATTGTAAAAAAACGTGTTCTTTTTCACACTTGAGTAAAACGACATATTAAATACTCAGGTAAAATGACATAGTATGTCATTTTGCCCATATAAATTTTAATAGTAATATGGTAGGTAGAATATTAATGTATGTTATTTTTCTTTTTTAGTATGGTGGGACACTACGAAAGGAAAAGTACACGCCAGTCTTGGGATCCAGTACAAATGCAAAGAGCCATCCAGGCAGTCCAGTGTAGAGACATGGGCTGGTTAAAAGCATCGATAACTTTTAATGTGTAAACTACGTTCTCTGTAGAATTAGAAAGAGACCTCGTAACACACATAAAACTCCTAGAATCAAGTTGTTTGGATTATCTTGTGATGACGTTCGTTCTTTAGCCTACCAGTTAGCAGATCGAAATGGAATAGTACACCGATTTAACACAACCACTAAGATGGCTGGTTGGGATTGGTTACGATGGTTTCGGTCTAGACACCCCGATATATCCCTTAGAAAACCCGAGTCCACGTCTGCAGCAAGAGCGCAATCATTCAACAGGCCGCAAATTGCCAATTTTTTTAAACTTTTAGAGGACACTATTACAAATAACAAAATTAATCCTACACGCATATGGAATGTGGATGAATCAGGCCTATCCACGGTTCAAAAACCCGGCAAAATAGTTGCAACCAAGGGTCGGAAGCAAGTGGGCCTAATTACAAGTGCGGAAAGAGGCAGCACATAACGATGGTTGCTTGCATTAGCTCAGTGGGGAATTATGTTCCACCAACACTTATATTCCCCAGGAAAAATTGGAAAAAAAGAATTAATAGATGAAGCGCCTTTAGGAACTTTAGGAATAGCACAGGAAACAGGATGGATGACAGGCGAAGTGTTCCTAACATGGATGAAACATTTTAAAGAATATTCTAATCCTTCTATAAAAGACAAGGTTATGCTGTTGCTTGATGGGCATGCGAGCTATAAAAACATTAATGTTTTAACTTTTGCCAAAGAACATGGAATAGTGATATTGTGTTTTCCGCCGCACTGTACCCATCGTCTACAGCCGTTAGATATATTATATAGATCTTTTAAAGAGCTACTATGATCAAGAAGTTACCAAGTGGATGAAGTGTCATCCAGGCAGAACAGTTTCGCAATACCAAGTTGGAGGATTATTTGCTACAGCGTATGGAAAAGCAGCTACACACCAAAATGCCGTTAGTGGATTAAGACTGGAATTTGGCCCCTTAATCCCGACATATTCCCTGATTATTTATTTAATCCTTCAAAATAACAGATATTCAAGAAGAAGTTGCAATTCAACCCCTAACAGAGTCAAAAGAAGAGAATGATAATGTTTTGCGATATCAAGATTTTCCAGATCAAGGAAACAAACCGGTTTCTACACCTAGACCAAACTCACTTGAAAGTTGTTCTTCAATTAATCCTGGTATTCGTCCACTTGGCATTTCACCTCTTCCATCGTGTTCAGGTGTCCAGTCACGCTCCAAAAAAAGAAAATCAGAAAGAACAAAAGTTCTATCGGCTACCCCAAATATGAAAGAACAAAAAGCCAAAGCACTCGAGAAGCGAGCTACAGAAAAACGTCAAGCTGCAAAGCGAGCAATTAAGAATCTGACTTTAATGACACAAGATCGCGAGGAGGAAACAAAGACCATTGTGTCAGATGATGACGAAGACGAAAATAATCCTCCATGTTTATATTGTAACAGTTTGTACTCCCATTCAAGGTCCAAAGAATTCTGGATTAGGTGCCAAAAATGCTCAAAATGGGCACACTGTGATTGTGCTGGTATCTCAAAATCGTGCAAAACATTTATTTGTGAACTTTGCTAATTTAGATTATATGACATTTTATCCATGTGAGTGTGTCGTTTTAGCCGAATATACTTGGATAAAATGACATAGCAACGTTTATTTTGTTTCCTTTTTTTAATTAAAAAATATTGTGTTGTTAGAGTTTTATGTTCCATGATCTGTTCTACTTCCAAAAAATGAACAACATTTATGTATTTTTAAATTTTTATTAAAAAAATAAAAAAGTTATTGGACGACAAAAAAGTAGTATGTCATTTTAGGCCAGATTCCCCTAGAACTGCTCAAACTGCAGATCATGTGAAGCTTTTTCGCGCTGTTCCAGATAAGATAAAGATTGCCATGATGATTGTCAATATTCGTAACTGATACGATTGTAACTGATAGGCACATCAAGAAGAAGAAGAAATTACTTAAAAAGTTTGTTAATCAATTAAACATTTGACGGAAAACAGTAATAGTAATGGTGAACAAAACCCCAAACGAAGAAGTTTGTTTCGTTCTTGTTTAAGGAATTTATTGCTACTCTCTTTCATTGCCAAATAAAGTTTATACAATTTGATTAACGACGTCACACACAGCTAAAAGTTGGGGTGATAGAGCTTATACTGACATTTTTGGCACATAGGTTATAGTCTCTTTAAATAAAGTACAATACAGTCTAGTTTCATACAATTTTATGACAACTGAGTACTCTGTTATTTAGTACCTCCTTAAATTTGGGCAATAGATA
This sequence comes from Diabrotica balteata, assembly GCA_918026665.1. Taxonomy (NCBI): domain Eukaryota; kingdom Metazoa; phylum Arthropoda; class Insecta; order Coleoptera; family Chrysomelidae; genus Diabrotica; species Diabrotica balteata. The sequence goes on along the minus strand of OU898283.1, from coordinate 401,040 downwards.
CAGCAATAGTGCACATCTTAGAGTATTGCAACTGTAATGAAGCATGGTTAGACTCATGTTATTAGAAATGTTTAGACGATTATTGTACAGAGACGATACATTGAAACGATCAGTTATGTCACTGTAAAATCCTTGTGAGTTTATCTGCCAAAAATGGATAAGACTCCTTTGAAAAGATGTAGCTAGATAGAGGATCGTAAGGCATATACAAAATATAAGTAATACTCTCAGTTCACCAAAATCTTTGGTCAGTATTTGTTTAACATCTTTAAGAGAAGTTTTTGATAGTTTTAAAATTAAAAAAATTAGAGAAAATAATAATAAAGGTATCGGCAATAGCACTCTAAAAACTAACAATAATATTTGGAACATCTGAATGTAATAACTGCCCAACAATGCACACACCACATAATTCTCTTTTACTTTCACAGATGATGATAAAGTATAACTTGGTATGCTTAACGAGATACAAAAGAACCATATTAAAATGCTTGGTATTACCACAGAAATATCTACTTTCCTCCTTCTATAATCTATACTAATGGCTCTGGTATTTTCCCTTTTCGTTACTAAGCATTCATTTGATTCATCATCGCATGACACTAGAGGATTTTTTGTTCGTTTCGATTCATGTTTAAAAAGATTCCATAAGGATATCACATGAAAATTAATACATATGATGATCCATAGTTGCAGCGAATTAATTAGGATTTCAGTTCCGTTGTACATAGGGCACAGGTTGTGAGAAAATATCCAAGTCTGGTTATTGATGGTTAGGATTTCAACCATGGCCAAAACTGGACTGACTGCGTCTACAGCGGTTAATTGAAGCAGTAATGAAAATGTACCTAAAAAAGAAACTTCATATTATTTCAGTTGATATCAAAACTTACTTAACATAAGTTTAAACTTAGTTAGAGACATACATTTTCCTACAAAACTTTTTCGTTCCGTATATTTTTCGTTTTGTATGAAAGTTTTTTAATATAATTGAAAGTTTTCTTCCGTAGAGGTCAGAGAAATACAAGGTAATTAGGATTTTTCGTTAGGTAATTAGGATGTGAAGAGGTCAGTGGATGGAGTCAGTTTGGTTTCAAAAATGGACTTGGCACGAGAGAAGCGATCTTTGGTATGCAAACATTGATACAGAATTGTTTAGATCAAAGAAAGGATGTTTTTATCTGTTTCATCGATTACGAGAAAGCATTCGATAATGTAAAACACGAATTGATGATAAAATACCTACAAGAGTTGGGATTGGATGCAAAGAATATAAGAATCATCGCCAATCTGTATTGGAATCAGACAGCAACAGTACGTCTTCAAAATTCCAACGAAACAGAAGATTTCTCCATTAAAAAAGGAGTAAGGCAAGGTTGTATACTGTCCCCAATGCTGTTCAATTTATACGTAGAAAAAGCCTTCGCAGAAGCAGTGGAAGACTCTAATAAGGGTATTAAAGTTAACGGCATATTTATTAATAACATCAGGTATGCCGATGATACAGCCATAGTGGCAGTTAACATCGAAGATCTTCAATGCCTTTTAAATGATCTAACTCTTGCAAGTGAAGCTCGGGGTTTGAAAATAAATATCAAGAAGACAAAATCAATGATTATAAGTAGAAATGATTACCCCAATATGTCTCTGGAGAAGAAATCGAACAAGTCAGGCAATTCAAATACTTGGGATGTTTGCTGAATGAGGGTTGGGACCCCGAGAATGAAATAAAGAGCAGAGTTGAACAAGCCAGAAATGCTTTTTTGAGGCTTCGTAAGTTTCTGACTGATCGCAAATTGGACTTCAACCTCCGATACAAGATGCTTAAGTGTTACGTGTGGCCTGTTCTCCTGTACGGAATACAAGCATGGACGTTAAAGGCCAGTTCCATTAACAAACTTAAAGTGTTTGAAATGTGGTGCCTGCGTCGAATGCTCAGAATATCATGGACGGACAGGGTCAGAAATGAGGAAGTACTCAGAAGAGCGGGCTTACAGGATAGGGAGCTTTTTAATTATGTAAAAAGTAAGAAGACTGCTTACTTGGGGCACATTATACGAGGAGAACGATACACTTTTCAGCAACTGATACTCGAAGGGAAGATAGAGGGTAGGGTCTCGGACGTAAAAAAATGTCATGGCTGCGCAAAATTCGACAATGGACAGGAATCCACAGCTATGAAATGCTTCGCAATGCTGCTAAAAACAGAATTATTTAATCCAGAATATTTAACATCTCACCTGACAAGACGATGTACGGTGGACGCCTACGCAGAAATGCACGGCACCTTAAGAAGAAGAAGGATTTTTTCGAAAAAAATCTATTGAAATTGTACAGGCCTTGCAAACCCTATCTGTTGAAGGAAATTTGGTCATTAAACTCGGATTCACCAGTAAATTTCAGCGTTGGCTCTTACGGACAATGTTAATCAAATGGAAGAAAACGCTGCAGTGTTGCTAGTTCGGCGGAAAAAGCAGTAATGATAGAACGTTCTGACATAATAAATTGGAGGCATAAATTTCTTAGATAAATACAGAATTATCGAAATCAAGGATACAATATTTTCTATTTGGACGAAAGTTGGCAAAATTATATATAGCATGTCATCAGAATTGAAAAAGAAATGTGGATAGTTGACAACCTACAAGAAGATATCCTACCGGTGATTATCACACCCAACACCGGCAGTTCCAGTGAGGACGATTTTTCCGAAATGGACTAGAGACCAGGCACTGTTATTGTAAGTCTTATCTTTATTCATTAGGTAGCGTAATTTTATTCTTTGGTGTATACACACTTTTCTTTGTAATAATTGTTGAGACTGTTAATAGTAATAATTGATCCAAGTTGGTATATATCCTGTCGGCATATAAATTAACAATATAAATTTGTAGCCACTACGGAGCTACGAATTTTTTTGTAGCAGTTTCCCTAGTAGACTCTGTTCTGTTGTTACACCCTGTATAATTAGTAAAAAAGATTTCAAAGAAAATAGTTTTATTAAATTTTGTGTAAGTTGCAAAATCTTGAAGTTGTAAATAATGTTACATTTACTTCTAATAAGATTGCATGATTTAATGTTATCGTACAGAAGAGCTAACGCCGTCCTGTATCACACCTGCAAAATATAAATATAAATGTGCCTAGCGGCCTAAGCAGGAACGTCGCTTCACATAAGCACTGTACTGAAGTCCTCTCGTGAATTTGTCAATAGAAAAATATTTTATTAGTTGCATTCTGCGGCATGCAGGATTTATCATCGCTGTCATTTTGATTACAAAATAATATTCTGAATACCTGGAGTCTATAGTCAACCGCCTACAATCTGCGCAAACTAATGTTTTAAAGGTAGCGGAACATATTCGTCAAATCATGGATATTTTTAAAAGACACAAACAGAACACAGAGAACGTAACAAACAGTTTATTGCATGAAGCCAATAAGACAGCCGAAGAATGCGGTTTTCAATCATCTATCATTAGAACTGTAAACAAGCAACAGCATAGAAGTAATCAAGCAGCTGATGCGACTAGTAAATACTGGAGGAGCTCCATGATTCTTCCGTATCTGGATTCTATCATATCTTCTCTAGAGACACGGTTTTCTGAAGAAAACACACCGGCCTTCGTTCTGAGTCTTCAGCATCCCAAACATTTTCCAAAAATTGATTTAAATTGCCTTAAATTAGAACTGAGACAATCCTTAAACCACTATGAAATAGATGGAATAGATGCAGAGCTAGAAGTATGGGTAGAACATAGTACTTATGGAATAAAAAAACGCCTTAATAATGAGTTAGACAACAAGTCAATAAAATTAGTATTTTGTTTTATGGGTGAAATATGTCCCAACAGACATTTATGGTGTGTTATATGTGTCCCAACAGTCTTGGTTTGTTGTAGATGAGTAAGGTATTGACGCAGAAAGAGCTAGAGGAGGAGGCAGCAGCCATTTTTGCCAGCGATACTGAATCAGAAGTCGATCCTTTTTAGGTTAGTGGCTCCGATGATGAAGACTACAATCCATCGGGAGACGTAGAACGAGAGAGTCACGAAATAGATTCAGGTTCCGATGGCAATAAGATGGATGAAGAGAATCACATGATAAGTGACGAAAGTGAAGAAGAAAGCAGTAGTGACGAAAATGATGAAGAAGGCGAAGGTACGTACCAACCAGGTATTTGGTTTCATAACGATGGAACTTTTTTTACCACGTTTTTCGGTACCATCAGAAAAAAAGCCGATTGCACTCTTCCTCATACCATGACTGAAATAGAAATATTTCTAAAAGTCTTAAAAAAACTCGTAAGAGTAGTGACCAAATTAGTTAGTAATATGGGGAACTGATGTATGATTGTGTTTTGACAGATTTTTCTCATCGATTAGACTACTTGATACTCTATATTATCCAGCGATAGGAACAATAATTCCAACGAGAGTAAATGTACCTAAATTTGTTGGGAAGTTGATTCGTGGTGAGTCAGAATTCAGAGTAAATAACCAAGGCACTATAGTTTGCAGATGGCAAGATACTAAAGACATGTTAGCACTAAGCAATTGCTTTGAAGATCAGCAAGTAGAAGTGAAACGAAACATGAAGGATGGCTCTAAAATGAATGTGCGATGTCCTGAACTGCTCGACATGTACAATAAGGAAATGGGCGGCGTGGATCTAACAAACCATATTTTAAGCTTGTATGACTTTGATAGGAAGTCTACCAAATGGTGGAAGAAAGTATTTTTTCGCTTTCTGATGTTGGCTGTTGGTAATTCGTAGTTCTCATGTATTACACAATGATCTAAAAAGGAAAGAAAAAACATAAATTTTGCCTTTTCTAATTAGAATAGCTCAGAGACTTATTTCATTGGGAAGAAGCCATGCTGCTGTTAAAAGAAAAGCCTCGACATTACTTGGACGTCCTCCAGCAAAGAAACAAAAAAAAAATGTTCAACATGGGAGATCATTTACTTATCGAAAGAAAGACCCGTAGAAGATGTCAACGATGTTCTTCTCAGAAAAAGAAAAACGAACCACCACACTATGTCAGAACTGCAAGGCACCCTTGCGCAAAACATGTTTCACATCTTTTCATTTACATTAAATATTGATCTTAGTTTTAGTCCTTTTGTTTTCAAAATATGAGATTTTATTTGTATTTTCGATTTTTCTTTACTAAAATCATAAAGTAATAATTTGGTTTCTGATGGGTTATTATAGTACCACATATGTGTTCCAAAAAAGTCTGACTGGGACATATATGTCCCGGATAAAATGGCGGATTTCAAGGATAAAATTAATCTCAATCACTTTTATTTTTGCATAATTATACGTTTTAAACAAAATAAAGTTTTAAATTCCATATCGATCCTGAAAAAAAATTCGACTCGAAAGGGTTAAATAATAGTGTTTAGGAACAGACAATTTATCTTGCTTCACAAATCGAAGGCTTATCCAGGAGGAAATAAACTTGTTAAATTTGCATCACGTTTTTTGTAAAAAGCATTAAAAAAGTTTTTAAATATTTAAATTATATTATTTAGTTTGCTTAATTTTTGTATGAAAGCGTTTGAGTTATAATTTTGACTCCACAACGTTATTTTTTTAAACTTTTCTGAGGGAAACCCCTTCCCCCTTCCCCCTCTCAGTGAAGACTCTCAATTTACGTCTATATTTATTATTGCTTATCTAACTAATTTTTTTATTTCTAAAATCTGCCCCCCCCCTAGTTTTGATCCTCCGGACGCCCATGCCTCTACAAATCAATCTCTTTTAAAAAATACCACCGAAACGATTTTCTATTCACCTGTTTTTTAATTGCAGTAATTATTTAAACACTGTAAATATAAATATTAATTCAAAGCAAAATAACGTAACTATTCCAGTAAATACCCTATTTTGTTAAGATTTGATTGCTTTTTATATAAACTTCTTCGTCGTGGAAAAAATACAGTGTGTTACTCGATAAGAATGAAAATTCTGCATCTACTCGCGGTTTCTCATGCTCGGAATCTTTGCTTCTACACATTGTATACTATTACACAATAATTCAACATGCAGAAAATATCTCGAATATAATGAACAAATTTCTAACAGCTTAATAAAATCATAAAATATTAATAATCAATGTTTAATAGTCAAAATTATTTACTACATACCATTTCTTTTGCATCTCGAGAGCGCCAAAACGTAAATAACATCAGCAATGCTACCGATTAAAATAAATCCAAAGTATAGTCCAAGTACCCAATGCGGTAAAAGATAAGGATCATTTTCAAATCTTTCTATAACACCATCACTGACATTATTTAAAATACTATCATTTAAACTTAAAAAACTTCCTTCGTAAGTAGTGGCATTGTTGTTCTGCATGCCCGGCTCACCCATCTCTCAAGACAAACTGAAACTGGTTTAAAACTTCAAATTGCATCTCTCAAGAAGCGAATAAAACAAAACAGAAAGCAGTGTTAATGTACTTATGGAACTGTTGAAGAAATCATTAGTGGGGGCGCTTGGATGGCAATTGACATTCGTAGAATTTTATAAACTATTAATAGATATTTCCTAGATAAATATGTTTATATGCAGTTGTAAAACTATTTACATTATGGCAATAGTAGAATAAATATACTTTAATTGTACAAAATTCCTTAAAAGCTGAGGTTATATGCTTCTTCTTATGGTGCCCTATCCAATTAGTGGATGTTGGAGACAATTCTGGCATATTCCTCTCGATCTTGTATGTCTCTAAAGAGTGCATGGGCATCGAGGTTTATCCAATCCCTTATGTTTTTAAGCCATGAGTATTTCTTTCTTCCGATGCCCCGTTTTCCTTCTATCTTCCCTTCCATAATAAGTTTTAAGAACTGGTACTTGGAATTTCGAAATATATGACCCAGATACGCAGTTTTTCTTCTTTTTATTATTGGCAGCAATTCTCGTTCTCTGTCCATTCGATTTAATACTTCGACATTTGTTGTGTGATCTGTCCAGGGAATTTTAAGTAATTTAAATACCCACATTTCAAAGGCCTCCAATCGGTTCATCACATTGGCCTTTATGGTCCAGGTTTCTACACCATATAGCAGTATGAAGTAAATGTAACATTTTCCAAAGCGATATCGAAGCGTTAAGTTTAGCTGCTGTTGCTTAGCAAGGTTCTTATATTAGTAAATGCTGTTCTGGCTTGCTCAATCTCGCTGCGTATCTCTATGTCTGGATCTAGATCTTCAGCTATCCAACTACCGATACATCTAAACTTGGGGACCTTTTGAATGTTCTTATTGTTTACTCTTATATTTAATTGCATATTTTGTGTTCTACTAACCACAATTCGTCTTGTCTATATTATTTATATATGTCTATCCTCAAGCCCGGTCGTTCTCATAGCATAGCGAGGATTACTAATAGTCTGTCCGATGATTTTGATTCCATCTTCAGTACCACTTAAGGCTGTCTATCAAAAATCGTTTGAGTAAAGATTAAAAAGAAGGGGTGATAGCACCTTTTTCGATTGAGAAATATGATGTATATTCCAGTCCTATTCTCACAGATGCCACTTGATTCATATAAAAGTTCTTTATGATTTTAAGGTCATTCTCATCTATCGAGCGTTCCTGGAGCAATCTTACTAATTCTGAATGATTAACAAATCGAACGCTTTCTGGTAATCTATAAAGCATGGAAGACATCTTTTTGCTGATTTCTGCATTTCTGAAGTAGGATAGTTAAGCTATAAAGTGCTTCTCTTGTGCCAAATCCTTGTTTGAAACCGAACTGTCTGGGGCTAATGTGTCTTTCACATCTGTTGTATATTCTTGTGTGAATTATCTTTAAGGCTGTTTTAGCAGTTAAAACACACTGCAATTTGAAATGGGCGTATCACTTACTTTTCTACACTGCTTACTCAGACCATCTTTATTCAGTGGAGCCGACCGACTGGTAGTTTAATGACAACAAATGCATTATTCTCCATGCAAATTAGTTTTAGCCCGAACTGAACTTAATGACCGTACGTTCATGAGATTTGACGTCACGAAGGCGATAACGGTAAAACTAAGCGCCAATGATGAGTAACACGTTTCACTATTAGATTTTAGTATTTTTTAGCAGTTTTCTTCAAAGTTGGAACACGCTTCTCTCGATTATTACTGGACACAGAAAGGTGAGAAAAAAAACGATTACAGAAAAAAACTCTTTTAAGTGATGGACGTAAAAAGTTTGGAACGTTAAATAGTATAATCCAATTTTTCAACAGAAGTTTCCAAAAAATAACCATTCCAAATAAAAACATAATTTCTAATATCGTGCCCAAATTTCAAGACTTTTGTCGGTAAATAACGGAGAAAACACTGTCCCTAGGTTTTGGTGCACCGATAAAACAGCCTTAAGAAGAGTTTTAAGACCTGGCTCAATAAGCTGATCATTCGGAATTGGTGGCAACTATTAGCGTTTGGCTTTTTTGGGATTGGTATAAAGGTTGATTGAAGCCAATCCTGTGGTATTTGACCGGCTCCATAAATATCAATAAAAAGATCTACCAAGGCGTCTATATTGTCTTCACTCAACATTGTTAGAACCTCTATGTATATGTTGTCTGGACCTGGTGGTTTTCCCCATTTGCTCTGTTTGATTGCCCTTACAACTTCTGACTTCAATATGTTGGGGAGAGTTCACTTTTATATTCACTTTCAAAGTTTCTTCTAGTGTTGTCTGAGTATAGTTGCTGTGTGTAGTTTCTCCAATGTTGAAGTAGATCCTTGGGATCAATAATTAATTTATTGTCTTTCACAATACTGTTAAAACTGCAATGTTTTGTATGACCTGTCACTTCTTTAGTTAAAGTGGTAATTTTTTTCTTCAAATTCTTCCATTTCTGCACACCTGTCTAGCAGCCACTGTTCTTTAGCTTTGCGAAAGTCTAAGAGGTTATATGCAGTTGCTGTAAAATATAAAATTATTCTAGTGGTTAAGATAACCCATTTGATCCCACGACATTTTTTTTTGATAATACAAGATTTTTTAAATGCCCTTTTTGGGTCTGGGTTAAATAGTAATTCATTGTTATTTGACATAAAAAATTAAAGTTTTAGCAAAAAGTAGGTGTACTCATATGAGTACAATGGGATGATCGTGAGTCAAAAATATAAAACATTGTGTAAAGATAAAAATATTTTATTTTCTTACAATATAGGTACATACTTGAGTATATCCTGTATTATAGTCTTACTAATATGAAATTATACAAAACAATCACGTTTAATACACAGAGTAACTTCACACTTTATACAAATCAAACGTACTCTTTGATGGCATAAGCGACATCGAAGTTGTTTGTCTATTTTCTTTGGAAAAGGATCGCTTCCATCCATTCTTAGACTAATTGGTACAGATCCTGCCAGTTGTTTTCTAGAATAAGTAGATTTCCCAAAACTTCTTAAATAATGACGTACTACATCTCGTTGAAAAGCCAAAGGATCCATTTCTTTATTTTCAGCAAATATTTGTAACCTCCACGAGTTAACAAGAACTGAGTTGAGCATGTGGGTAAAAATGGGCCACCACCATGTTTTACCTTGTATACTGATTCGGTAGTTATTAACCGATTAGTCAAAGACATCAACACCGCCCATTGAACCATCGTATAAAAAGAAAAGTTTTGCTTGGGATAAGTACATCAATTTTTCGTTTGGCAGCAGCACACCAACGATTCACTTTTGAAAGTGGTTCAATACTATCGTAATTTGATGCCATTGTGACCACATTATTATCCTTCCATTTACAAAAAGTAGTAGACTCGTTTTGTCAAAGTGATATTCGAAAGATCCACGATTCTTCTTTTTCATTACAGCTAAAGGTAACAAAGGATATTTTTTTATACGATTTTTTCTTGCTGTGCCTGTTGCCCTAAAGCCCTTCTCTTTTAAAGTTTCCATTAAATTGTAACTAGAAAAATAATTGTCAAAAAATACTTCGTAGTCAGTAGGCAAATCAACGACATCAAGCATTTTAAAACAACTTGTGATCCTAAAGGCAACGCCTTCAAATGATGGTTAAGCTAAAAACTTATTTGAAATTTTTTGTAGTATCATTGAAGTTAGAGTTATCGAATAATATCCCCTGTAATAATAATAGACACGAAGACACTTAAAAAATTATAATGAAAACAAGCCACGGTACTATCTATCCGTTCATCATATTACGAAGACCGAATATAAACTTTATGGCAAGCTGCCGTTATGACTGCTTTTCAGAATTACCAACTAGTGGTGCGGACCAGCTGTTATCTCCTCTCAAAGAATTTGTTTTATTTAGGGACGAAACTTACAATGAAAATAGTCGCATTGGCAACCAAACATTATGAAAATAAAAAGGTAGGTACTTCTAACATATACAAGGCGATCTGTTTTACGAACTCATGGTTTGAAGACAATATTCGACAAAGACTGTGTTTATTGTAGTTTGTTTATTAGTATTTATTGCTTAATTTGATTAAATTGATTATGTATAAAATTGTTTTGGGAATTTCCTTTTCGTTGTTTGGAATCTATTTTTATTTCGGTAAAATACAAAATAACTTTGTCAGTCGTACGTAGGTATGCACATAGTTTATTAATTTCGAAAAAAATAGTATATTGTTTTATTAGTAGTGAAAATGATACTTTTTGTGACGAATCTGAATTGGACATTATTTCGGAATTGTCACCATCTAAAGAGTTTAACGCTTTGTGCACGTTTTGTGACAGAAAATATTCGAATATATTAAATAAAATTTGCACTCGACGGTAAAAATTCAATATCTTTTGATCAGAGTAAGAAATGCATCTTTCGTATTCAATTAGCATTTTGCCGTAAATAAAGTCGGTCTCGAAATTGACATTCTTAGCAAAATTCAACTTGTTCGTCTTATTTTAGAGACCAAATCCCTGACGACTAGAATATTTCGACAAAATTAAGTAAAAATTATTAAGTATATCGTTTATATCGTGGATTCGTCCGATTGGGCCGTAGTCATTCTGCTGTGTCTAACTTCGTTAAAGACCTTTCCAAAATCTAGAAAACACAGCACAACATATTTATTTACGTCTCGACTTCGTTGTACTAAAAGGTGAAGACAAATATCCCTTCGAAAACCAGGTCATATTAAAGATGTAGTAGAAAATCAATAAAAAAAGCCAAGAAACTGGACGTTGTACTGGCGATTCAAGAAAATCTCTATACCAGGTCGAAGCAGGTCGCCCTAGATCAGTGGTCACTAAATGGCGGACCGCGGTCCACATCCGGACCGTGAGCCTGTTTATTGCAGACTGCCGTTAAATTCAAAATATAGTAATAAAATTAAAGTGTCTAGACTATTTTGGCAAGGATAGTTTGGATTTAAAAAAAGTTATTTCGTACACTACGTGTAGAAAAGGCTTGGTTCAGCGACTACGAAGCCATCCTAATGTGCAATGTAAATCTAATATCGTATCATTGTATTATTCATCAAAGTGTGTTGTGTTGCTGTTTAAATCCAAATCTTCACAGTAAAATGCAAACCGTCATGAACTTTATACGTGCAAAATCATCTTTGAGGCATCGTCAATTCAAATCATTTCTAAAAGACACTAATGCTCAGTTTGACGATTTGCTTCTTCATAACAATGTGAGATGGCTGAGCAACATGGTTTAGTGCTTGAAAGATTCTTTGCAATACGTGACAACATAAAAGAATTTCTGTCCACTATTGATAATGAAACTACAAATTACCATTTGGACTTCCTCTAGGACACAGAAAAGGTTGCAACTATCACATTTTTGACGGATATTTTTGTCAATGAAAATGTTTGAGATATACGATGAGAAACAATAAGAAATTAGTTTGCTTTTTCATACCTATATACTTTTTTTATTCGTCGTAAAATATACAGAACTGTACAATAGCTTTATAATCATCTTTTTCCTTGAGTTTATTTGATACTCCTCCTTAAACGAGGTGACCTAGTTGCCGCCTGGTTTCAACTACGTAACCAGGATGATCTCTTGAGGGGGGGGGGGGTTACAACTACTGGAGGGTTTCTGGGGTAATCTGTGCCTGGTTTAGTGATGAGTCCGGACCGCCGGAAGTGTAGTAGGTTTTCGAAACGGAACCTGAGGGAATATAATTGGTGACCCCTGCCCTAGATAATAATTTCCACCAATCAACTGTTGTTAGTGCCAAAAAAGGAGAAGTAGCATCCGTATAGAAGATAACTAAAAGTCGAATTCTGCGAAACCATTATGAAACGATGGAACAGAGATCAGAGTTACACCAAAAAGGTACTTTTTCAGATGAAGCGGCTTTTATGCTCAACGGCCACATAAACCGCCATACATGTCGATACTTTGCAAGTAAAAATTTACATTGGATGAAAGAATAAGGACACAATATCCTAGAAGATGAATGTTTGGGCTGGCATTATAAACAATCATATTATAAGGCCATATTTTCTGGAGGAAACTTAACTGCTCGTCGTTATCTGGAATTTCTTCAGGATTATCTGATGCCACAGCTGAATCCAAATAGAAATGACTTGTAGTTCCAACAGAATGGGGCTCCCCACACCACGGCTTTGATATACGAAATTATTTAAATAACGTTTGCGCTAGTAGATAGATATGTAAAAGGGGATCTATCGAATGACTATCAAAATCTCCAGATTTTACTCAGTTGGACTTTTTTATGGCGATGTTTGAAAAGTGTTAGTTATTGCTCTGGAATATTAAGAGTCTTCTAACATCATTGCCACAAATTGGTCGCATTGCTCCTGTAGTGATCCTTTCCCAAGTTAACATACTCCTTTTCTAACTTGGCTGCACCGTACTGAAGACGTCCAATAGTCAAAAATGCGTATATACAGTTACCTTCCATATTTATTTTATCTTCCGTTTATATATTTTTTCTCTTTGTTGTTAGCTATGACGATACCTAAAACCTACTATATTTATTTTGCTATTAACTCATATTCAATTACATCTTAGATCTAAAGTTTTGATGCATGCATTATTCTGATATTAACTATGCGGCACAAACATGGACAATCACAAAAAGAATATGAATATACTTAGAGTCACTCAACACGCGATGGAAAGAGCAATGCTAGGTATATCACTTAAGGACAAGAAAACAAACACATGGATAAGTCAGAAAACCAAAGTCACCGATGTGGTGCAAAAATCATTAAAAGTTGAAATGGGAATACGCTGGACATGTAGCTAGGAGCGATCTAAACAAATGGCACAGATCAATTTTAACCTGGAGACCATACCAACACAAAAGACCCAGAGGCAGACCTCCTATGAGATGGACAGATGATCTGAAAAGGACTGCCGGGAAAAATTGGCTACAAGTAGCGTACAATAAAAAACAATGGAAAGGAAGACTTGAAGAGGCTTATGTTCAGATGTGGACGTGAATGGCTAGACAAAGAAGAAGAAGAACCTTTTCGTTATGTCTTTTTTTTCATTTGTTGCGGCAAAAATAGAGCAAAAATAGGATTTCCTCATAAAAAATTCAATAAACACACCAGTTTAAAATTCTACATACTGATTGAATAATTTTTAATTAATAACAATACTTTATCAATTACGATCATTCTGTATATCTATCTTTTATTGAGAGGAAAACTGATACGCGTGTACAAAAAGGCATATAAGTGCTGTTCTTATTTTAAAAGCGTTGTAACGGAAATACCCATTCTTTTTAACAGTAACATTAAACTCAGACATATATTATATATACTATATAATAATATACGTTTATTCAAATCAATAAGTATTACATTAATTTACAATTTCAGTTTACTTACAATAAAATAAACGTAAAAAAAGTCTTTAAAGCATTAACATGCTTGTTGACTTAATCTGTCTAATATTAACAGGTTTAATGTTTATTAATTTTTTTTATCTAGTATAATTTAAATTTATTAAATTGTTACACAACTCCCTTTTTTCTTTTACCCAAGCATTAACTAATTTTTTATACAAATAAAAATTTTTGATATTTTTAAAATTTATGGGCAATTGATTGTATATTCTTGGAGCAAAATATTTAATTGACCGTTGCGTGATTGTTTTTGAAGTGTGAAGACATTCAACATTCAATTTTCTTCTTGTTTCATAATTTAACACTTTTACTTTAAGAGGTATTTTATCTTTATGAATATTTTTAAGTAGCTCTAAACAGTACAATTGCCGAACATCAAGAACCTGAGTTTCATGAAAAAGTTGGTCTGAGGGATATGTTTTTCGTTTTCCATATATTAGTTTAAGAAACCATTTCTGAGTATTTTGAAGGGTCACCAGATGGCAATCAGCTACGCCACCCATCCTAAAATCCCATATACAAGATGAGATTGTACTAAAGACAGGTAAAGCATTTTAAGCTGTTCAACATCCAAAAACTTTTTAAATAGTAGAATTTTGGTGACAGTCCTCGTATTTTTCTTATAATATTTTTTATTTGTAAGTCCCATTTAAGGTGCCTGTCAATTAAAACTCATAAATATTTTATTAATTCTGCTTTAAATATTTGTTGTTTTTTATTTATTTTTAATGAATTAAAAGTTGGCACAGAATTTTTATATATTGCAAAAGGTATATATTTAGTTTTTTCGTAATTTATTGTTAGTTTGTTTATTTGCAACCATGTTTTTAAAACTTTGAAGTCTTGTTCAACTATAGTTTTAAGATCTTCCCAATTATCGGCCTTATAAAAAATTGCGGTGTCATCATCAAAGCTTATTATGTTTCCATCAGTTTTTAGTTTAAGCATGTTATTAACATAGAGTGTAAAGAGTAGAGGGCCTAAAACGGTCCCTTGCGGTACGCCATAATTAATTACTTCAGGATCACTTTCGACACCATCAATTTCTACAAATTGTTTTCTGTCTGTTAAGTAACTTTTTAGTAATGTCAAAACGCGTCCTCTGAGACTATACTTCTCAAGTTTCTCTAACAAGATCCCTGAGATATCGTGTCCAAACGCCTTAGAGAGATCGACAAATATGCATAAACTACGTTTATTAGACTCAAAAGCTTCTGGTATTTGTGATGTTAGTTTACAAATAGCATCTTGTGTAGATTTTCTTTCTCTCTAAAACCGTATTGACAATCCGAATATTATACTAAACCTATCCAAAAAACTCACTAATATGTATATATGCCACTGCTCTGAATGATAACACCGCTCTGATGAAACCTAAAGAGGTCGAAATACGTATAAGCGGCTTGTCGCTGCTCTGCATCGAAACAAAAATCTAATACCGTCATTATGTTTTATTTCTTTACTCTGTTTGGAGTATCAGAAACTGAATTCACTACGAATTTTGACCATGATGAACGGCAGGTGGAATGCATATTTTAGATTCCCTTGCCGAGTAATTTATCAAGCTGTTTGCTTTGGAAGTTGTAGAAGGCACAGTGGTAAAAATTTGAATTCAATTTCGACAGCTAGGAAATGGTATGATTTTTTTTGTTGTTATTAGATTGAGTTTTTACGTCTGTAAACAGTTATTTCGATAATTATTGGCCTACGACAGGAGAGATTTTGTTTCGATTCAGAGCAGTGGCTTATACCGCTCTGATGAGAACTAAAGAGATCGAAATACGTATAAACGGCTTGCCGCTGCCCTGCACCGAAACAAAAAGCTAATACCGTCATTTTGTTAGATAGGGAAGCGTTTAAAAAAGTGATGGCCAACCTTAGTTAGAAGACAAAGTACTCACATGGAAATCGGAACGGAGATTTTGCCTCCGTAACATTTTATCATCTGAAACGATTTTCTGAGATTAATACCTGAATGAATTTTTTACCAGTATAATGCCCAGCACGATTTGGCCAACACTTTGCCCCCGCTAACATTTTTCTGAACTGATCAAGGGGTCCCAACGTAGCGTGTCAGCTGATTATTACACGTATCCTGTCTACCACTAGAAGGCTCTTATTTATATGGGATGGTTTCTTTTATTACCCTTTCCATCTCATTCGTTATATCCTGAATCAACTTTTTCTCATCTTCTATTTTCTTTGGCCTATTTTTTTATTGCCCTATTTAACTCATAACTCATTTATTTTTTGTATATAATTTCTGATCTTTCTGTAATGATTATATGGCATAATAATCATCATCATCATCATTGGTGCTACAGCCCTATAAAAGAGCCTCGACCTTCCCAAGTCTATTACGCCAGTCAGTTCTATTCATTGCCAACTGTTGCGAGTTTGCTGCACCTATTTTTCTACCATCCTCATCTACACCATCCCTCCATCTGAGTTTTGGCCTACCCCTACTTCTACTTCCCACAGGTTGTGACATAAGGATTCTTCTAGAGGGTTGTTCTGATGTGATATTGCCAGATGTCCTGCTGATCTTAGTCTTCCTATTTTTATAAGAGATATACTCTTCCTGTGATATATCTCATAGTTGTACCTCCTTCTTCAAACACCATTTTCATAGATGACCACCGAATATTCTTCTCAGGATCCTTCGTTTAAATATAAGCAGGAGGTTTTCATCTGCCTTGGAAATGGTCCATGTCCTATCCATATGTCAAGACTGGTTGTATAAGGGTTTTGTATATGGTTATTTTTGTTTTTTGGCTTAAGTTTCTGCTTCTCATATGTCTACTCAATCCAAAATAGCATTTTTTTGCTAGGATTATTCTTCGCTTGATTTCTTCCGTCATGACGTTCTCTGGTGATCAGGGAACATAAGTATGTGAATTTGTCCACCACTTCAAAGGTAGAGTTATCAACAGTGAATTGGTGGCAGATGTTTCTGGTTCTATTGTTGGGTGTTGATGCCATTATCTTAGTTTTCTCTCATTTACTTGCAGGCCCATATTTTTTGAGGCATTTGACAAGGTGGTATACTATTTCTTCTAGTTTGCGTGTTGTGCGGGCAACTAGGTCAACATCATCTGCATATGCCAAAATTTGGGATGATTTATTAAAAATGTTTCCTCTGTTGTCTATTTGGACATCCCTGACCGCCTTTTCCAGAGCTATGTTGAAAAGGAGACACACCAGCGCATCTCTCTGTCGCAGCCCAACATGCGTTTCAAATGCTGTGATTGTTCGCCCTGTATTTCGACTTTGCATACAACTTTACGCATTGTAGCCTTAACCAATCTTATCAGTTATATCGGGATGTGAAATTCATCCATGGCTTCATACAATTTATTTCTTAGGACACTATCATAGGCCGATTTAAAATCTACGAAAATATGGTATGTGTTGATATTGAATTCATTGGTTTTTTTCCAGTATTTGCCTTAGCACAAAGATCTGGTCTGTTGTTGATCGACCAGGCCTAAAACCATTTTGATATTCGCTAAAAAACTTCTCTGAAAATATGCACTCAGGCGACTATATAAAATACTCGATTTGTTTATCATCTCCAGGCTCTCATATGATTTTATCTATATGGTTAGTCAGATTTCCACATTTAATAAGTTCCGCGGGTATACCATCACTTCCTGGAGATTTATTATTTATTTTTTAGGTGTTTTATTGCATCCCGCACTTTTTGAATGATGGAGGCTCGAATGGTGTATTGATGCTTGCTCCTGGGGGTGGTTGATTTGAATCTTTTACTTGATAGTAAATCGTTCATCATAGTGTTCCACCCACCTTTTCAATACTTCTTCTTTTGTATTAAGTAAATGCCCCTCCTCATCCTTACATAGTTAGATTCTTGGTTTAAATTCTTTTCTTGCATTATTAAGATTTTTCTAGAATTTTCTTGTTTGATTTTCCTTTTTTAATGCCTTAAGTTCTTCCAATATTCTATTTTCATAAGTTCGCCTTTTTCTCGGATGGATGTACTTCTCTTCTGTAATCTTTATATTTTTGTTAGAAACGTATTTTGAGTTCAGTAGGGCTCTTAAACTACCTAATTTTTTATTTCCTTTTGCTATTCCGACTTCGAACTCCCATTTCTCTTTTCCATTTTCATCGAAAACTACACCCAAGTATTCAAATTCGTCCACCCTTATAAAACTATAGCTTTTACCACTTACAGACCTCACACTAAAATCTTCTTTTTTTCCCTTCTGTCCCTCCCATGATCATATATTTGGTTTTGTCTTCATTTAGTTCCAATCCAAATTTTTGTGCTTCTTCGATGATTTTCTTCACAACTCTTCTTAATTCTTTCTCGGTTTTTGCTAGGATCGTTAAATCGTCAGCAGATGCCAAGCACTGGTGCTAATTTTTATGATTGTTTCTTCCACCTTCATGTTGCTTTTTCTGATTACAGTTTCTAACACTAAGTTGAATAATGTAGTGGATAAAGGATCTCCCTGTCTCAAGTCTTTTGCAACCGTAAATTAATCTGATATGTGACCCTGCCAAGCAATTTCACACTTAAGAGTTATTTAATGTCATTTTTACTAGCCGGATCAGTTTTCTTTGGTATACCCAAATGTTCCATTGCTCGATATATTTTGACTCTATCGACTGAATCATATGCTTGTCTAAAATCCACAAACAAAACATAAAGGGGAACTTTATCTTCATAACAAGTCGTTTATAATTCCTTTAATAAAAAGATTTGGTCTACAGTAGATCTGTCCTTTCTAAAGCCGGCCTGATATTCATGCAGGATTCTTTCCGTGTAGCAGTTTAGTTTATTTCTCAATATTCTTGCCAAGATTTTGTATACCGTGCCTAGTAAGGCTATATCTCTATATAGTTGTCACACTTTAATTTGTTCCTTTTTTATGCAAAGGGCATATGCGTGCTTCATACCACTCCGATGGCATTATTTCCTTTCCCCATACTTGCACTAGTAGCTGATATATTTTTCTTTGTAGTTGTTCTCCACCAAACTTTATTATTTCTATGCATATGTCATTTTTACCAGGACTTTATCCGTCATTATTTCTGCCGGATCGCTAATTAAATTTCCATCTTTATCTTTCAAATAACTACAGTGGCTTTGGTAACTTTTTCCCATCTTTTTAACTTCTTGATAGAACGACCTCACCTCTTTATTTTTAAGCTTCTCTTCTATCTCTTTTAATTTCAACTCATTGTGGTATCTCTTTTTCCTTCTACACAGAGCTTTCAATCTTCCTCGAATTATTCTATATTCTTCTTCTTTACACTCTCTATTATCTGTTAATATTTGTTGTCTGATTTTTTCGTTTCCTTTGCATATTTAACAATGTGCGGTAGATATATTTTTTCCTTTCCGATTTTTGCGTTCAGATCACCGCTTACTATTTTAATGTCATTTATGGCATGGTCCATGGCATAATAATAAAAGGTGCAAATAAAAGAAAACAAATTTTCGATATATTTTTATTTCTATTCAAAGAATACATTGTGTCATCTAAATTCAATGTTATTAAATATTTGGGAAAACACTTAATCCAGACAGACATTTATACAAGTTGTACAGTGAAAAATTACAAGATTTATAAGCACTCACTTTACTTCTTAGAAGTAAACTCAAGACAGCATCTTTACAAACAGTAATAAAAAATCGCATCTGGACCAAGTGTATATAATAATATAATAATAGTAATAATATATAGTACATCTGCGAAAGGCTTATCATTTATAATTACAACTAACAATCGCAGCAATTTTGTTATTTCTAAGTTTTAGAATCATTAATCGGTTTTTTTTTTATTATAAATGAATTCTAAAGATATATTGACAATAATTTTTAACCATCTTATTCGGACAATATCAAGTACTAAATATCTCACCTTTGTAAATCGAGTATGGAATGTTTTTAATATTTTTAACATGATGAAGGATGCAACGATTTTATATACAGGGTGAATAGAGAAAGATACTATAACAATGTAACTGCTTTTTCAAAACAGTAGTAAAAATAGAGATTCGAAATTAAATGAATTTTTTTCGAATAAATGTTTCATTTGTGCTCTCAGGTTTTTACTTTTTTAATCCTTATTCTTTATTTTTTAAATACATATTTGTTTTGTTTTTATTTCGCTGTTTAGTAGACGGAATATTTTGTCAATTACAAACAATTAAAATTTGTATGTATATTTTTAATATTAACCAAGTGGGGTTGTTCTTCAACATCATCATCATATTGGACGATTTTAATGCCAAAGTCGTAGGGCAGATGTGGTAATGCAGTCGGTGCGAGGAGAGTTACTAACTGAATGACCACGATTTCCTCATATCCAATACGTGGTATCAACTCCCACCAAGCAAATTGTATGCATGGCGAGCACCAGGAAATCGTCCAGGTCATATGATACGAAATCAAATTGATTACATCTTGATAAACAAAAGATTCAGCAACTATATAAAAAGAATGGCCGCTTTCCCTGGTGCGGACATTTCGTCTGACCACAACCCCCTAAAGGCGAATGTAAGGAAGAGCTTAGATCTACAATCTACATCTACAGGCGGGGCTGACGAAGTAGTTGCAAGTAAAATAAAAAGAAATCACAAAAACGAGTGGATGACGGAAGAGATACTTGATCTAACGGAGCAACGCGGACAGTACAAAATACATCAGAATCAACAGAAATAGATCAATAATCCCTTGTGCATAACTCTAGCTTTGAAATAGTGGACAATTCACATACTTAGACATCCTGGTGAAAATTCAACAGACGAATTAAGATCACAATGGTAGCATTCATCAATATGTGAAAACTGATATGCCAGCTAAAATTTAAAAGATGCCATAGGTAAATGGTAAGAATATCGGTTACATAATGTACTATGTACGTACAATATTAACAGCTCTACGATACTTAAATGACATGTAGCCAGAGAGAGTAAGCTCAAAAAGTGTTTGGGAAATTTAATCTCCCTGTCACTTTATTGTGACAATAAAGAAAATAATTCAAACCAAGAATCAACTATTGTAATGATAAGGAAGGTAACTTACTTACCAACAAAGAGGATATCCTTTTACGATGGGTAGAGCACTTTCGAAAGTTGCTGGAAGGGAACCTACTAACAATATAGAGCTGGAATATCGAAATGAAGAACTTGTGGAACCCCCCTCGGTAGATGAAGTGAAAATATCTATAGAAAAACTAAGGAACCACAAATCCCCAGGTAGCGATGGCATCCCAGCAGTTATTTAAGCACAGTGGAGAGCAGCTCACCAAGGTGATGCGAGAAATTGTTTGTAAAATTTGGTCTGAGCAAATGCCTGCAGAATGGAGCTTAGGCTTAATTTGCCCGTTACACAAAAAGAGAATCTAACTGGAATGCAATAATTACCGCGGAATAACTCTCCTAAATACAGCATACAAGATATTGTCAAACATTTTGCACAAGAGATTAAAGCCTTATACCGAAATGTTTCTAGGAGAATATCAGGCAGGATTTAGGCGTGGACATTCAACCATTAACCAGATCTTTACACTACGACAGATCCTCGAAAAAGCGCAAGAGTTTAACATAGATATGTATGATATTTTTGTTGATTTTAAAGCGGCATATGACAATGACTTAAGAGCAAGTCTTTACAAGGCTATGAATGAGTTAGGAATTCCAAAAAACTATATTAAAACTATAACTATACATATGTTTGATAAAAGTGACAATGGTGAAGATGCTATCAGTGGTAATAATTCAAAACGACTCGTCAACCCCATTTGATATACATAGGGCTTTAAGACAGGGAGATGCGCTGGCGTGTCAGCTTTTTAATGACGCCTTAGAAAAAGTTGTCTTCTTCTTCTTTTTGTGCCACTCCTATCGGAGATTGGAAATCATCAAGGCTATTCTGACCTTGTTTACGGCTGACCTAAAGAGTTCAGTAGTGGTGCAGCCAAACCACTCTCTCAAATTCCGCAACCATGACATTCTTCTACGGCCTGGATTCCGAAAAAGTTGTACGAGACCCTAATTTAGATAGCAGGGAAACAATATTTAGGAGATCAGTCCAAATTCTAGCATATGCAGACGACGTGTACATTATAACAAGAACCAGGGCGACAACTGCGGAAATCTTAACCGAGCTAGTAGCAGCAGCAGAACGAATGGGGTTACATATAAATCAAAATAAAACCAAACTCATGGCGACTAACACAAACACAAGAGCTGGAAATGTTGACGCAAATTTAATCATCAAACGGAATATGGAGGCGTAGATATAACTTTGAACTGCAGAATATCTACAAGCATACGTTTGGTGGTAAAGATATTACCACTATAATTAAGCGAAAACGCCTGCAGTGGGCAGGACATGTAGCCCGGGCCCCTAAATCGAACATGATAAAAAAGATTCTAACAGCGCAACCCGTAGGAATGAGAAGACGGGGTATACCAAAGCTGAGGTGGATGGATGGGGTAACACAAGATGTGGAGAAGATCGAAGTCAGCAACTGGAAAATGCAAGCAAGGGACAGAACAAAATGGTGTAGAAAACTTGAGAAGGTCGAGGCCCTCTAAGGGCTGTAGCACCATGATGATGATGATGATGATGTCACTTTATTGTATATTTTAATGCACACCATCAATGTATTAAAATAATACAAGGAAAAATTTTATAGAAAAATTTCTTAAATATCTCTTGGGAATATAACATTAATTGTAAAATAAGTTGTTTATTTGGCTGACACAACAACCTTACTCGTCAATACAGATCAATAATATGAAGTAAATTAGACTACGGCTGTTTATGCTACGATACTGCTAACATAACATCTTAAAAGAAAACTTGATCACATTCAAAATACATGCTTGAGCTTAGTTGTAGGTACCACAAGGACCAGTCCAATTACGTAACCAGAATTTCAGTAAACAAAAGCAACGTAGCCTACTCAAAAATGTTTTGCAGAACAAATGTATCTTCCGATCTTTACAGAAAAATTGAAAAAAAAATTCTACCGTTTCTTGAACGAATAAAACGTATTGGTTTTTAATTAGAACAGTTCAGTCTTACTATTCTTATTCGTGTGAATTTCACTCCCTCGACGATCAAACTTCCAAACATTCTTCCATCATTCATTCATTCCAACAAGAACTTCCAGATCCTGATCAAAATCAAATACCAAAAGTTCAAAATGTAGGCCCAGAAGATATCATAAAAGAGGAAATAAAATCAACTCCTTGGAGATGAAAAACAATAAATCACCTGGAGAAGATGGGATAGTCAATGAACAAATCAAAGAAGGAGGAGAAAGATGTCTCTAAAAGAGCTCCCCTATCATTCCACATATCCTTTTCTTATCCAGCAAGTTTTTAAAAATTGAATATACAAATAACCAACAACCCATCAAATCTTTACTGATGCTTCCAAATATGATGAAGAACACGCTGCAGTCTATTATAGCAATGAAGCTTACCAGCTCATGAAAAAATGTGGCTTTATCCAAGCAAGAAAATTTGGTATTATCAGTAATTCAATGAGGAATGAGCATTACTTGGAATAAAACAGCTGTATACAACTCACGCTATACTTCTTAAGATCATAGAATAATTACCTTATCTACAAGCTCAACAAAAATATATTTCCTTCATCTGGGTACCTTCCCATATGGTAATAGGTGGCAATGAGGTAGTTGACTCTCTAACAAGGAATGCAATAACTGACCAAAATATTGCTATCATAAATCAAATACCTTGGACTGATCACACAGTAAATATCAAAGCCACATCTACTTGAGATTACACTGGCATCTTACTAATTACTAGAAAAGACCGAGTCAGGTAAAATATATAATGAAGAAATGAAAAAGAATGAAAAGAATGCAAATCAGTATTCTCGGAATAAGTGAAATGTATGAATGTAAGATCAGGAGTATGTGACGTAGATGGATATCAAGTGTACCATGTCGGAAATACCTATGCCAATCACTATAATACAGTGGCTATCATAGTAGCAAAACACTTCAATTAGTATTAACTTATATCCCCATATCTTACAGAGTCTGCTAGTGAAATTTAGTTCAAAGCCGTTCATTACCAATGTAATTCAGGTATATTCCCCAACACCATCCAGTGATAAAGACAAATTAGAAGTATGTTATAAAGATCTTACTGATGCTCCAGATCTTGTCAAAGCTGCAGAAAATACCATAGTCCTCGGAGATTTTAACGCTAAGGTCGACAAAAGATGCTGTTTGAACATTGTGGGGATTATGGCTTGGGAAACAGAAACGAACGTGGAGATCCACTTGTCCAGCTCTGTCGAGAACACGATTTCATTATATCGAATACTCACTTTAAACTACCACCGAGAAAACTCTACACCTGGAAGTCAAATGCAGAATCAGAGGACAAAATTATTAGGAACCAAATCGACTTCATTCTAATAAATAGTCGATTTAGAAACTGCATCAAATCAGTTAAAACTTATCCAGGTGCTGACATTGGGTCTAGTCACAACAATCCCATAGTAGCTGTAATCCAATTAAAATTAAAAATGGTGATCAAAAAGAAGTCTCGCAATAATATTGATACAGCCCAATTACAAGACAAGAAAGTTAAGGAATCAGTTCAAAGACAACTGAACGAAAATTTAATTTGGGAAAATATTCGTGAAAAAAGTAAAAGAAGCGGCTGGTATCTTCAATAAAAAACAAATTGCATTGCTAGAGGATGAACATGGTAAAGTAATATTTGAAGTAGAGGACAAACTTAAAGAATGTGAAATTGCGTCACGAACTTAGTCGAAGACTATAGGGGTAGTTCACCTCCCGATATTACTAACTGCGACGGACCCCTAATAACACGCACTTAGGTTATAAAAACCATACAATCATCAAAAGATGACAGAGCGACTGGTCCTGATGAAATTCCAACTGAAATATACAAGCTTATAAACGATAGCAATGTTTTAGAGGCCATAACTTCGTTTTTCAATACCATTTATACCAGCGGACAACTACCTAATGGTTGGTCCAATTCCCTGTTTATAGCTCTACCTAAGAAGACAACAGCAAAAACCTGTGCTGATTATAGAACTATCAGTTTATTAAACCACTTATTAAAAATTCACGGCGAGATTAGATCTAGGATAGAGCAGGCTAGAACTGCTTTTAGAAGGATGTCCAAGGTGTTATGTAACAGAGACCTAAAATTGGCATTGAGGATCCGCCTACTTCGCTGCTACGTGTTCTCGGTCTTACTTTATGGTATCGAGTCCTGGACTGTGAATAAAATCGATCTAAATAGCCTTGAGGCTTTCGAAATGTGGTGTTATAGAAGAATTTTAAAAGTTTCCTGGTTGGAGAAGATTCGAAACTCTACAATACTAGAACGTCTCATCAAGACTACTGAGATCATAAAAAGCATCAAGCAGAGAAAGCTGGAGTAATTCGGACATGTAATGAGAGGCCCCAAATATAGGTTGCTATAAAATATCATGCAAGGAAAAAATAGTAGTCCAAAACGAAGAAGAACCTCATGGTTGAAGAACTGGCGAGATTGGTATGGTGTTGATACAAGCATGCTATTTAGGGTGGCAGTGAATAAAATTAAGATAGCTATGATGGTAACCAACGTTCTGAAAGGACATGGTACATGAATAAGAAGACCAAAAGAACGCAAAAGAAGATTGGTAATAATCTGAAAATCGAAACGAGTATAAGAAACATTTTCTTTTACATGTTATGGTTTATTCTTACATTATTAGAATAAGGTTATGTTACGTTAGGTTTATTGTAACGATTTAGAACAATCATGATCAGAATAGTTTTCAGTTAATGTTTGATAATATGATTTTCATGTCGATTTTTTGGTTTATAAACTATTTGTAGACTACATTTTGGATAATAAACCAGTATTTCTTTTAAGAGATAAAAAACCCAGTAAGTGTATTAAATATTATGTATATAGCATCATTTTCTATTCACCTAGTAAATATTATAATATATTATATTTTATATAGTTTTTATTTATATTCTAAAGGCTTCTTAGGCGAACATCCAGTATGAATATCACTGGAATCAGTACAATCTGCTTAATATAAGTATTCTGCAAATACTTATAAACTATAACTAAAAGCTAACTTTATCGTTCTATTTATAATTTTAAATATAATTAGGTTTTAATATATTTTAAAAAACTGGCGGGCTGCCTTAAATGCTACAAATGCAGAGTATTACTGCGTTAATAAATGGTTTTTGGGGTGTTATCCCCAATTTAGGAAGAAGCAAGATATTTGTAATCTAGGTTATTAATTTTAATAATTCACTGCATTTTCATACAAATCACTATAGTTTGTTAAAACTTTGTTTTCTATATTATAATGTATAAAAATGTTTACCTACATCAGTCTATACAGGACATTTTACTTATATTCTCAGTGACTTATTTCTGTAAGTTTGATTATACATAACAGGAAGAACATTTGGCTTCGCAGCTCGAAAGTACAGTTTCAAAACCTTACCTGTAGTTGCAGGTAAGGTTTTGAAAGATTTGATTCCAACTACTTGGCTTACGTTAAGCTGAATTAGGTTGACTTGGTTTTTCAGTGTCTTCAAAGAGGAACCTTGGCAATACTTTTTGGTTTTATTGTGGGATACAAACTATATCATTCGGCACCAAAGACATACATTCACGTCTAAGCTCCGTTCAATTAATTAAAAAGAAATACTCTATGTGGGAGTTACTACCCAGGCTATGATAAAGATGACAACAAAATATAGTGAAATAATCTGTAAACCATTTACTTTGACATATCTAATAATAATAATAATAATCCATATTATAATAATCTATACCGATATATCAAAGGGAAAGAGGATTTATGGACATAGGTGAGCAACTGGATAAGCAGATTGCTAGTTTAAGAACTTATTTTCAGGTTGCAGGCTGAGACATCTACTTTACAAGAACAAAAAATGCACATAAACCACCTAACTAAACAAGAAAAAATGCGCACCTGGATGAGTAAATCTCTGCATGGGCGACATCTCAATGAGAGAGGCCAAAAATATGTCGACAATACAGCTTAGAACTATTGATTGACATCAGGAAGGATGTTTCCCGAAACTGAGTGTTTCCTACTTGCCATTCAGGATCAGGTTATTCCAACAAAAATTACCTAAAATATATTGTTAAAGATCCTCAAGTGCAAAATGACAAATGCCGATATGAATGTCAAGCCCAAGAAACTATCCAATATCTTATCGGAGGCTGCCAGGCAATTGTCGGTACTGATTATAAAAAACGCCATGACTCAGTAGGAAAGATTATCCACCAAGAACTAGCTGACAAACTGGAACTTCTCCAAACCGACCATCTTCCTTATTATCAATATGTCTCTGACAGAATGCTTGAAAATGACAACTACAAGCTATACTGGGACCGCACTGTGCTCACAGACCAACCAGTGGCCCATAATAGACGGATCTCGTACTAGTGAATAAACTTACAAGGCAAACAAGACTTATTGATATGGCGATACCTAACAGCAATAGTTTGCGTGTTAAATACAACGAAAAGATCGCCAAGTATAGAGATCTAGAAATACAAATCAGGAGACAATGGAGAATGGAAAGTAGCCAGACAGTACCTATTATTCTATCTACCACTGGTGTTATTCTCAAAAACATCCTAGCAAACATAAAACAGCTGGGTCTAAATAAACACCTTTATAAGGCCATGCAGAAAGTAAATTCAGACCTGAATATTCAACAATAAACCAGATCTTAAAAAATATAGAAATTTATATCGATCTGTTTGTAGATATTAGATTAGAGTAAAGTAGTAAGATTAAAGTAGTATATGATAACATGATCTACATGTAAAGTAAAAATCACAAAATATACAAATATTGGCATTCGTCATGGAGTAAGATCTTGTCGCCATGCACGATTATAAATTCAAGAAGTTGTTAGCTGCTTATTACAACGCACCTCCAGCTGAAATTAAGACTTGGATTTAGGACTGCACTGGGTACCCGTGAGCCAGTATTTGCTGTAAATGTACTTTTTCTAAAAATAACCACTACCACAGTAAAGATCTATACATGACGTTCATCGATTACGCAAAAGGCTTTTGATAGGTACAGCATTGATCACGCTTTTGAAACACTTAAGAATCACAATGCATGATAAGAGAGACTTACGTGATCATAGAAAAACTTGTATTGGAAGCAGACAAAACTAAGTCTTACAGTCGATAGGGTAAATACACCTACGGAAAAATGTCTACATTTCACGGATGCCTCAGGTAGGGATGCATTTATCACCGTGTTATTTAATATTTACTCGGATATTAAAGATTAACCTTCAAGAGTTATTGCATTGCTTCACACGGGACACAGGATAGAAATGGATCTCAAAACGAATGCTTTTACTTTTAAGACAACATTTTAGGATCTTTTAGTCGCCCATCACAACATGCTTCCCTACTGCTAGGTTCAACAAGCATTGAGTCTGGAATCCAGCAAATTCCCATTGGTGTTATTGAAACTAGTAAAAATACGAACCAATGTCATTCCTAGGACATGTTCTTATAAGAGGACGCTACAGAATCTTTTAGTTTATCGTGAACCAGAACTAGATTGGACAGAAATACGCAGTTGAAGACCGTGAACATAGTTTCCAGTGTAATTGCCAAGTATAGGAGAACCTAATATGGCGCCAAAAGAAGAAGAAAGTCTAAGCTCATCCCGAAGATATTTTTCAATTGAACATAGTGCAACTCTTTTATAAAATAAGGGATTCGGCAACCTGTTGTACATTAATTGTTGTTTTCTAATGCTCATTTTATACATACATGTATAGGTGAATCAATTGGCATACAACCTTGCGCAATTTTGCCAAGTACATGAGGTATATTAGAATAAACAAATTTCTTTTTTTTTCTGATTACGTTACTAACATTGTCTATGCTGGCCAAAAAGCCAAGCAAAGTATTGTCTAAAGTTTCAACTCTTCGAGTTATTAGTTCTTTGCGTCTTTTACTAATTTAATAATAATAATCAGCTACTGTAAATATTGTTAAATGCTGTAAATACCAATTTCATACAGCTGGTTGAATTGTTCTTCCAATATGGTAATAGTTAATCTTTTATAGGTTCCATCAGTCAAGAAAAATAAATACAACGAAATAAATAAAAAGTCCTACATATCCATGAGACAAGATAAAGTACAATACCAACAGATTTTGTCCAGAACATCGAGTATATTTTTTATAAAATACCATTACTAAAAAGTGTATCATATTGTCTCGTTTTATTACTAAAATATGTGTATAAAAAATCATTTATTCAGAAGCGCAAGCTTCATCAACAAAACAACTCTTTTACTTGACATGTACAACCAATAATAATCAAGATCTTGAAACTGTAGTACAAATCAAATTTTCAGTCTATATGTTTGATAATCGAAATGTTTGATTCAAATTTATTAAACGTATAAGGATTGTTTGCAAGAGAAATCGAAGCTGCGTATTAAACATTCTACAAACTGAAAAATTGATAAGGTGTCTCCTGAAAATTAGTACTATTTGATTGAAGTTAACAAATTTGAACTATACTTTTTTTAGATTTTAATTTTACTTATATATTCATGACACCTTCCCCACCGTGCAGCACAAGATGCTAAGCGGACAGTATTTACCAGAATTACACACTCTTACAAAAGAGTTAGGTAATGGAACTTGGCGGTGCTCATAATGGGAAAAATCCAAGACTAGCCAGTGACCAAAATTGGTGACGGGTAATAAAAAGATGCTTCTAAAATGTATCGCATGAGAAAACTTTTTCTGCTCCGTTATATAAAGAAGGGGTGCACATGGACGAGTACTGTGGGATAATATATGCTGAAGACATCCCAAGGACATTTTAAAGAGAAAACCAATTCAAAAGCGTGAAAAAAAAAACGACGAAAAAGAGTGGAAAGTTCCTTAATCTTAAACGTGTTATGGACGGTAACCTTTCAGAGACCACAAAAATAAGAATCTAAAAGTCCTTCTTGGTTAAACAAATTAAAGAGACTCCAAGTTAGGACCGACTCGGTTATTCTTACTGCCGGGACCAGACCACAGAGACAAAACGGAAAACTCACAATTCTGGAAACAAAAACACGATAAACCGACGACAAAATTTGTCGTCAAAGGACGACAAAACAAAATTAGAGACAAACTGTCCACACCAGAAAACAACTAAAATATAAAAACAAAAATTCAGTTGGTGGACGTTTGTTTGTTGTGATTAGTCGTGGCATTTAATCAAGAACAAATGAAACTGAAGATTTATTTGCCTAGCCGCAAGTTGTGTTTTTTTGCTCTCATCAACACTCCCAGGATAGCCTAAACCGAAAAAACCCAAACGTCACGTCTTTCTCTAGCATACTGGTTCGTTAACCCATTCTTTATTTTCTTTTCAACAATCAGTGGGCACATTTAGCCGAATAAAGAGAAATTCCTATAATTGCCATCGGCTTTTCTTTGGTAGCGAATTTTTTATAACTCTTTATTTTTTAGGGTCCCATAATATCGGATGCTCACTGTAAAGTTCTCATTAACTTGCATGGATTTTGAGGTATTCCACTTTTTAGTCCCCCGACATGTTTAGGAAAAATACATCTAGTGTTTATTTAATCACTACACAACAGAAAAAATACAATTGATTTTGATTAAAAATTGTACATTCTATTTACTTCCTACTGCTTAACTGGTTTTGGCTACGCACACGCGTCCACACTGCGGTCAGACAACTTGTCCGTCAAAAACACAGACAAAAACACAGACCTTTTGATCTTTACCGGATACTAAGACGGGACCTGGCAAAAAGTCTTTCAAATCTGCAAACAAAACAAAATTGTTTCTCGGAAATGTCTCTCAACAAGTGTTTTCGATTAGTCCGCCACTTTGTCGCGAAACATGAATGTTTTTGTTTTGTCTGCTTGGTCTGGACCCGGCATTAGAAGCTTTGTTACCTGAACAACGGACACATATAATGGAAAAATTCAACTCCCTATCTTCAAATAATGAGCAAGATTGTTACCTTTCTGGTCTTATTTTATTTCAAAACGTAAAATAAAGAAGACTGCGACGAGATCCATAGTGACCAAGGATGATGGGACTTCGAAAGCAATCTAATCCAAGGAATATGTGATAGACTAGGCATTAAGAAAACAAGAACTACAGCATATCATCCGCAATCGGATGGTATGGTAGAACGGATGAATAAGACAGTTGGCAAGTATTTGACAAAGATGGTGTCCGATCATCAGCGAGACTGGGACCAATCTCTTCCGATCTTCACGATAGGCCTACAGACGTCTGCTGTTAAGGTATCAACAGCCAGGCACCAGCCAGAGTCCTAATCGGACGGGATGCGACTACTTGTGATCTAGAGTTTGGGTGTCGACCTGGAGATGTAGCAGGTGAAGATTATGTGATCGAATTACGAAGAAGAATGGACGATATACACGAGTTGGTCCGTTCCCATCTTCAGATCGCTAGCGACCGAATGAAGAATCGGTACGATACGCAAGCCGAAAAGGAGTGCTTTAAGAAGAATGACAAAGCCTGGCCCTATAATTCCAAGAAGGGAAAAGGTTGTTTTCCCAAATTGCAGCAGGAACGCAAACGAATTATTCGACCCTCATCTGGAAAGTTGAAGGGGGACTCATGGGTATTACCTGCTAGGGCTTCTAAAAAATACTTGTTAGAAAAAAATTATTTACAGCTTAGAGTATGAGTCCCATTTATCTTAACATTTCTAATTTAAGAATAAAAATAGTTGTATATTTTTGTTCAACAACCACAGACATACAAGAAAAACCTAAATTGACACATTAGAATGACGTGATTAAGCTTGGGTCATTTTAAGAGTGAGTAACTCACGCCTATACAATCCTTTTACCTGACTTCAATTTTAGTAGGTAGGTAACACTGTATATGAAACTTCAAATACACAAATATAATTGGTTAAAAAGTTTTACAAAAATAACTATTTTACAATCAAGACCACTTGTATAATGAGTATGTTATCCTTAACTCTGTTCTGAACAAAATTTTCGTGTAGAAATACTTAAGTCCAGTCTTTTATTTTAATATAAAAACGAGCATTTCTACATCTAATTCTATAAAATTTCCCAAGTGCCAAATTCAAAAAGTTATATAATATGTAACGCGACTAGGTATATCGTTAAAAATCTATCTACAACTTTATACAATCTTTCTGAAAAAATGAACTGCTAACATTATTCGAAAAGTCTTAAGTTGTTAATCCTTACAGATAAACAAAATAAATCTCTTGATCTCTTTTTAATGTTTCCGCTAAAAAATGTGTTTCACGTTTTGTAAAACTTCACAAAAATAAATTGCGGATTATTAAAAAAGTTCATAATACGTTTGTCAGCTTCCATTACATTTTTTTATAAAAACAAGTTTTATTACATATATTAAATATCGAACACAAACTATAAAAAACACCTAACTAAATAAATTTTTGAGCAACAATAAAAAATTAAACAAAGAGACACAATGCCTTCTCTTATTTTAAGTGACTTGGCGTTAAGCAGGCACTATGTCTTCAGTATTTTCAACAAAACCTAAGTTATTATAAAAGTGTGGGTAGTATTTATTAGGTGCGGAGCACCAAATAATTGACATATTGCTGATTTGTTATACACGTGAGAAATAATAAATGATGTCTAACAAATCATAATAAGCCTCTAAAACATTATTTCTGATGACAAACTGGCTTATACTGCTGAGAAAAGAAACATATTTTGCCAAACGAACAAGAAGTCACAAAAATACACACATACCTACATACAAACACTCATCTAGTAGACATATTTCATGAATTGAAATCATTTTGTATAGTTGCTACGCCACTGGTAGCAATTACCTTACACGTCTTAAATTCTACCTACGTAAATTCTCCAGCAAATTCTCATGAAAGCCGAAAATGTATTTAAAAGATGTTTTTACCCACATAATAACTTTCTTCCACCAATTCCCAAAATTTCCATGTTTAAAACAATTCAAAAGGTTGGTTTTAACAACCTCTATATAGCAATATCGAAGTTGTCCCCCGTCACCTGGCAATAGTCAGACATTGCAATCAGAATTTTAAGTATTCAGTCAGTATCAAATTGTATCCCAGCTTAGCTGGTCGCTTCTTGGTAGAGGTTTAACTCTCGCATATTAGTTGTCGCAATTGTAGTGTGTCGCGGACCAGTGTATGGAAAGTGATCGGCGGTTTTAATAAAAGAACTTGCGCTAAAACTTTGACTAGATAATAATTTAGTTGTAGTAACATTCAATTATTAAATTACATATTGTATGAACTGCTTGTGTTTTTATTTTCCACGCCGTTGGGTGGTCCTTCAAGTTGGAAGTAATTACAAGACAGTACGCTCTAAATGGTAGCATTATCTCCTATCCTAACTTGTTGAACAAGGGTCCGTTTAATTCTACCGTTGTCACTGATTGAACAAAATACACTCTTTATATGTACATATGCAGCACATTTTTACCTTAATGGCTTTGTTAATTAATTGAAAAAATTGTGGCATTCTGAGAACGCACATATGATTGTCGAAAAAAAAATCCATCCACAAGGTTTCATTGTTTGATGCGGATTTTGGGCTTGATGCATCATTGACCCATACTTCATTGAAAATGACGCCGTTCAATTAGTGATTGCTACCGGTGTTCTATATTGCATAATAACATTTGTTTTCTAATGTCTTCCTAATTTGAATGATATATGGACGATATGTGGTTTCAACAAGATGGTGCCACATATACAGTCCGTGAAACAATTCATCTACTGCATGAGACATTTCCTGGTCGTGTACTCTCTCGTTCCGGTGACCAGAATTGGCCTCCTAGATCGTGTGATTTACCACTATTTGATTTCTTTTTATAGGGTTATTTGAAGTCAAATATCTATGCTAACAAGCATACAACCACAAATTCAACAGTGCATCAACCAAATTCAGCCTCATTTATGAAAAATATCGACAAAATAGTGTGTGTATATGCTAGCAAATCAGTGGAGGCTATTTGCCTGTATGTTATTCCATATATTCCCCTATTCTCTGTAGTTTATGATTAAATAAAAACACAATCATAAAGAAAAAAGAAAACAGTATTTTTTATTCAAATTCAGGAAAACTGATTAAAGCATAATAAAATTTGTAAAAAAATTCTAGAGCAACATTGGCAAAACACACACCACTGATGTATTGAAACAAATCACGATGTAAAGATTTTGAGTAAAATATGAATAAATATTGTGACATTTATTGTTAAAATATGATAAAGACAGCAATACATGACTGTATCTGTTCCACAAACACCTTAATTTTAAATAAGGAATATAACATCACTAGAGAGGTATTTCGTTCAAGTATATAGACATCCAAGATATTTATTTCCGAATTAATTCAGTTCTTTTAAGAAACATTAATTTATTGAAAGTGTTACATTGCTCAAAAATTACACGCAACGTTTTGTGGTTCGCCACTATGTCAAATTATTTCAAAACATCAAAAAATACATTAAAACAACTTTTGTAAAAGATTCGTTATTTGGATTGTTGGTACTGTTTAACAGTATTAATTGAATGGGTACTTTGAGTACAAACGTTAAAATTTCTGTCACTGAAAGTCGATGGGTACTATTTCGAACATCTAATTAATTAATTTTAACTAATAAGCAAACGGTTTATGGATGATAAATTTTATTAATGTCTCCTTCTTCTTCGCGTGCCATATCAGACTTATCCGACGTTAGCGATCATCATTGTGAATGCTTCTCGGTCTTCTGCAATATGGAATAATTGTCCTGCATTTAATATTTGAGTCCATTCAAGAATGTTTGTTAACCAAGAAACTTGTTTTCTTTCTACAGTAAATGTTGGCGACAAAATGCAACCTTGCCTGACTCCTCGTTGTATGGAGATTTCATCGATGTGGTTATCTCCAATTATTACGATAGCAATTTGATTCCAGTATAAATTTTTAATGACACGAATATCCTTGTCATCTATCCTGATATTTTTCAGGATTTGCATTAATTTTACATGCTGTACTTTATCGAATGACTTTTTGAAGTCCACGAAACATGCAAATACATCTTTTCCTTGGTCACGGCATTTTAAGCGCAAAAAGTGCCTCCCCACTTCCCATAGCATTTCTAAAACCAAATTGGGTATCTTCGAGATCTTCGCATTTATGTCTAATTCTGTTGTGAAGTATTGTTATAATAGGAACATTTTAAGAGTGTGGCTCATTAGGCTAATTAATCGATGTCTGAGCATTTTCTCGCTTTGTGTTTTTTAGATATTGCGACAAAGATAGATTTGAGCCAATCTGTGGGAAAAATTAATGTATTCGTCTTATTTCCGTTATATCTAATTAAGTTTACTGTTAATGTTGTCACATATATTTAAAGGTAGTTTTTGATGCGGTACAAAATATTTGGCATATTAGCAAAACATAGGTGTCGCTTTAAATTTTTAAGAGGTGTAATACATTTAATACATGAATATTTTTTAACAAAAATTGAGTTGTATGGAATAAAAAATATGGAATGAAAAAATATGAACGATAGACTAATTTATCAAAGTGACTGTCTAATGATATGTCACACGAAGTATATTCGGTATTTAAAATTAAGCATTTGTGGATCTGGAAGGGACTAGGTTGGTTATGTATCGGTAAAATGTTTCCACTTGGAATAAAAATAGACCAGCTTCAGCATTTTTATAAAATCTATTGAATCTTGCCAAATTAGGTGGATTATTTTTGGTGGTCGGCTCTCTATAGACGTTCTCTTTTTATATATAATAATGACTGTTAAATTATTTATCGTACGCCACTTCTATGTTTTCCGCCTTAAGGAAGCACAATACAAAAACTAAAGTTTTCAACAAGTGGCGTGGGGTATTTTTGCAAGAGGAACATACTATGAAGATGTGCATAAGCTTCTCTAACCACTTAAACTATACAACATTGCAATTTTAAGCAGTATAAAAAAATGGAAGATACAGAATATGTTCAGTCTGGGATACTACTATAAAATTTTCTTAGGACTTCTAAAACCATATAAATACATATCTAAAATGGACAATCTCCGAATGTAATAAGTTTGACTAGTTCGTTTTATCTTCGTTCTATATTAAATGTAATGTCTAATAAAAAATTTCATTTTATTTTTGGAATGTTTCCATTTATCGAATATTTTTAGAAGCTTCTCTATACTTTCAACACGCTAAAGCAACTGAACTATAACAAAACATACCCCAGGTCGAGGAGGAAAAAAGAGTGATTTTACACTGTAATCCAGGAATTTATGTAATGTCGCATTGGTTACAAAGGGCATCCTCAGGAGCAATCCCCTGGTTCATTCAACAATAAATTTTTGGATATTGTTTATTTATGAGCGTTTATAGATGCAAAATACGTATTTTTTAAGTGTTTTTCATTTTTTACCTAAAGTAAGTATTGTAATGGATAATTTCTGTATAGATTATCGAAGTACTCGAAAAGACCTTCAATTTGAGCCGGAATACGTTCAATTTAATTTATTTGTTATTGCAAAAATGACGAATGAAGGACTACGCGAATGAAAACGCGTGTTTTCAAGTATTTGTATTCTTCTTTAATTTATTTATTGTTAATAATGACAAATAAAATTTACCTTTTTCCAATGTAGCATCGAAACCGCATGTGGCAAACATTGCGGATGCCGTAATCATGGCCTAAAATGTAGGAGAATGTGCGAACATTGTAATGGTGAGAGTTGCGAAAATTGTCATACTGCTGAATATGAACTAGATGGCGCAGAAAAAGAATTGAGAGTGAGATGGATGTTTTGGATGATTGTTATATGGCTCTGAGGAAATTGTACAACGTACTAAAAAAAGAAAAATAAATAAAAACGTAAGCATATTTTTGATTTTATAAATATCGAATCTAATTTTAAAACCATATAAATAAATTACAATTACTTATTTTACTGTTTATATCTTTGTTTTACTAATTTATTCCTTCTATCAAAGTAATTTGCAATTTAAGATATACGTATATGTAGGTCTTATTTAAAAGTTCTTTTATTATTTCAAAGGGAACTAACGTTAGAGTAAAAGTCCGCGATCCAAACGATACGTCTTTATTACATAAAAATAAACTATACGGATGGTATTTACAGATACACAATATTACTAGATTACGGATAATTGTCTGCAAATTAAAATATCGGACAACCCCGTCGTTAATATGTTCTCGTCTTTCGTCTTTTTTCTGCCGGGCGTTGCACAATAATTAACCTTCACAGCTCGAGTGTCAAACATCGAATCCCTTCTAGGTCGGGAATGTGTGATTTTGTCTACATATTAGAAATGTAATACGCATGCCCGAAAAAATAAATGGATCCTAAAAACATGCACCATTTTAATTTCATACGAAATTGGGCGACAGGGTAGGATTTGCACGTGCTAATGATGTCGAGTATTTTCAATAAACATGACATATTATGTTTCTCTAATCTTAAACATTCCAGTTAGTCATCGCATTTTTATTTTACCTCATATTGGAAGATGTAATAAAAATTTATGACTACCCGTCTTCACCGCCGATAAGAATTGCTGTATAAAAATGTAAAATATTGACATTGCACTAATTTGACTTGTAAATAAACCTTTTAAGAACTGAAAAAAATCTAGAGGACAAATAAATAACAAATTACTTAATGTATGATAGAAAAATAATAGGGGTTTGGTCTTAAATTCAACAAAATATGTTTATACGAGACGAAAACCTCGAATTCCTTGGGAAAAATATTAGCATGAGATTTTTTGCATAATGACTTTCATAAAAGACCACAGAATAATGTTTAATAGGTCGCCCATACAAAAAGTGGTCCTATTATAGTTTATTAAACAATTTTGTATAAATATATTTATAGGTTGGGATAAGATCCTTAAACAACTAAAAACAATGTTTTAAAATCAAATAAGCCCAAACTAACGTATCAGAAACTGATAGAACAAGGTTTAGTGAATTCAAAAATAATTGTGTGTTTTTAAGCCATTTTCGTTTTTTTTTTCAGTTTTAAATTGTTTATAAAGTATAAAATAAAAATAAAAATATTAAAGCTGTTTCACTAACACAAAAACTAGTTCGTCTCTGTCTCGCTACGATAACGCACTGAAGAAAACTGCTGCATGTTTTTAGCAATGCCTGATTTCGTTGTTTCGTTCGTAGATTGGACATTATGAATTATCTTTACTTGCCTCTCTCCCCGCGGTGGCGACCTGTTTGTGGCGCCTTAAGAATATGGTTTTAGTGGTACCTCGCAGTGGCGTAACTATCAAATAAAACTATGCTAAATATTGAATATAATAAATATTTCCTACATATATATGATGTTTATTTTAATTTATTAAACCAATTATTTAATTTCTCATGAAAATGTACTAAAAATCTAGTTTGACCAAAACTTTTCAAAATCAATTTTTTTTCACAGGGTGATACAGTTTATTGTATCACAGGGTGATACAATATCACCGAAACTTTTCAATCGGGCTCTTGAAGATACTTTTAAAATATTAGAATTGGAAAAAAAGGTATAAAAATTTGTGGACAACGCTTGAACCATCTAAGGTACGCTGATGACATCATATTGATAACCGATAAAAAAGAAGAATTATTTGAAATGATGAAAGAACTGGACGTAGAAGTTGGAAAGATAGGCCTTAATATGAATTACAGCAAGACCAAAACTATAACAAATATAGATGAAGACATCACAATGAGAATCGGACAAGATGAAAAAAAAACAAGTTAAGGATTATATATATCTTGGTCAAACTATAAAACTTAACAAAGAGAACTAAACAGCAGAGATCAAGAAACGAGTTATGCTGACATGGGCGGCATTTGGCAAACTAAGCTACATTCTTAAAAACAAAAGATATCCACAGCATCTTAAGACCAAAGTATATAATCAATGCGTACTCACTGTTCTTACTTATGGTTCCCAAACGTGGACATCTACAAAAGCAAACATGGACAAAATCATAAAAACCCAAAGAGCAATGGAAAGACAAATGTTGCACATAGGACTAATGGATAAGAAGAGAAACGAGTGGATAAGAGAGAAAACAAAAGTGAGAGATGTTAGACAAGAAGTTGCAAAATTGAAATGGAGATTTGCCGGACACAATATAAGACAAAAAGAAGACCGATGGAACAAAATTCTTATAAGTTGGAGACCGTGGGAATATAAACAAAGCAGAGGAAGGCCCCAAATGAGATGGGCAGATGATATCAAGAAGCACGTGGGCTCTGGATGGATGACTGTAGCGACAGACAGAGAAGAATGGAACAGGATTGGGGAGGCCTATGTCCAAAGATGGACCGAAGAAGGCTAATTAGATAGATTAGATAGATAGATTTTTTTTGGAAAATAGATTATAGAAAATAGAAATTTCAATCATTTGAACTTTACTTTAACATAATTTTTCACTGATAAAAGATTACACAGCGAGGCAGAGTAAGCATTAAAAAAAAAAAGATAAATACTGAAATAATAGTAGTCTATATTTTAGAATATTAAATTTTTTTAGAAATGAGGATATTTCATGGGGATGTTCTCAATAATAATTTGGTAGCACGTTTAATAGTATTGTAAAAGTAAAAGAATTGAAAAAAAATTGAATATTAAAAATTTTTTTTAGAGGAGTTGGGGTGGTTTTTTAAGTGTGAAAGTATTCCAGATGTTATTATTTCGACGAGCTACCCCAGATTAAAAAAATCATTGAAATCGGTTCATTTTTCACCAACATATTGCAAATTTTTCCGATTCACTTTTTTCTCGTTGAGCAAAGTCATCCCCACCCCTACTTCTGTGCCATCGCTTGAAAAAAGGTAAACTTTATTCGTCATTTTTAACAATAAATAATGATTTTAATTTAAGGAGAATACAAACACTTGAAAATATAGTGTTACGATTTTAAATGTTATGGTGTATAGGACTGTAAATATTTTATGACTAATTCTTTTTTATTGATTCTCGTAATTTCTAGGTCAAAAATCTACCTGACACCCTTTGGGTCCCTTCGCTAAAAAAAAACAACAATCGAACTTTCTGGGGACGAGCCGATGAAAAACATACCAGTTTTGAGACCAGTCGCTGCTCTGTCTAGTCGAGAATGCCATGGAACCTTCGAGGATGTTCCATTTTAACACATGATTTCATATAAATAACGGAAGATTTTCATTGAGGAGTTAGTCAAAAAGAAGATCGCGATCTCGCGTTAAATTGTAACGAAAGCAAATAAATTATTTATAATTATTAAGTGTAAAATAAATTAGTATAAAATAGAGACTTTTGATAAATTATCGTGAGTTTTAATAAATTAGAATAAAGACAATAAATTAGGACTAATAAAAGCATTATAATAGGTTTTTAGGTAGTGAATGATGCCAAATTCTTTTTGGCCTCTGTGATTTTTTAAAAAAATTATACCAACTGGGCTCCTATTGGTCGTAGAAAACTCTTTTTTTAATCTACGTTTTTTTAATATTACGTTTTTTAATTTTGACCTTCATTCGTTATTTTTGCAATAAGAAATAAATTAAATTGAACTTACACCTGCTCAAATTGAAGGTCATTTAGAATACTTTCATAACCTATACAGAAACCCATTACCAGCTAACCTAACCTATACCCATTACAACACTTACTACAAAAAACTCAAAAAATACGTATTTTGCACCAACAAACGCTTATAAATAAACAATAACCAAAAATTCTGGGGGATTGCTCTTGAGGTTGTCCTTTATAACCTAGGCCAAATTACATAAATTCCTGTATTAGAGAGTAGTTTTCCACAGCCTGGGCTAATACGAATTTTCAGCAATAGGGCCATATCTAATTTGTCATCAGCCATAATGTACATACTAAAAGCAATTTAAGAAAAAGATGGAATCAGCATAGATTGATAAACCTAAAAGATACAAGGTATTACAATTTTCAGTCTTATTTACATTACTAGATGCACTAACCAAAGACGAATCTAACGTAATTTCAAAAATCCCCACTCTGCAACGACTATTTGTTACTTTGGTTTTTATGTTTATGAAGATAAAAAAATAATGTTACAAGTGTTACAAAGTGAGGCGTGTGATACAATATGAGGGGATATATTTTATAACAAAGTTATATATATAGTCTAGTAAATCTAATTCCAAAATTACACTTAGAGCTTTTTATTATTTATAAAAAAACCAAACATCGGCGATTAGTGGAGTTTTCAAGTATAACAACTGTTCATTTTTTACTAGATAATTACAAGAGTTTTTCTAAATATAATTCAGTGTTTCCTTGCGTTACCCATAACTCAGTTTACGTTTATATGTAAGTAAAGCATTTGTCACTACTTGATAATACGCGAAATTATCTTGCACAAAAGAAAATTTCGATCGCAAATGTAAAGATCGATTTCAATCACAAGTATCTATAAATCGATTTCTATTTGGTATTAACACTAATATTATGTTAAAATGAATATTATTTTTAATTAAAAATCAATAAAACATACTTTAAATAAAAATATCAGTACCAGAGTTATATTAATAGTGTCAATGAACGTCTCACTACACTTTTCTTGGGTTGAATTAAAAAAGCAATATCAAAAATAAAATTTATATGGGATTGATGCACAGTAATTTAGCTATGCAATGCAACAAGGTATTTAACCTAATCTAAGATAACTTACAAATAATTTGTGATTGACCTAAATTTTATGAATACTACGAAAAAGAATTCCTATCTTCTCAGATTGGCAACAATCTCAGCGAAGTAACGTCTATCTTATACAGTGAATTTGTTTAAAAAGTAACAATGAATTCGAAAATAGCATTTGTCAGAACACAAAAAGAGCTTACTGAGAACTTTTCAATAGTCAAAGGATGACGGGCTGGCACTGATACTACTCAACCTGTCTCTCCGAATAAGTGATGACAGTTGAATATAGGAATCAATGTAGATTGCCGCCTATGCCGAGGACATCAGCATTATGACTCACCGAACGAAAGAGGCAGAAATATATTCAAAATTAAAAACAGTGACTAAAGTGACACAAGAGCCTATAGAAATAAATATTTAGAGGACAAAAAAGTTAACGCAGACAAGTGCTAGGAAAAATAGACGCACA
Source organism: Diabrotica balteata (assembly GCA_918026665.1). Taxonomy (NCBI): domain Eukaryota; kingdom Metazoa; phylum Arthropoda; class Insecta; order Coleoptera; family Chrysomelidae; genus Diabrotica; species Diabrotica balteata. The sequence goes on along the minus strand of OU898283.1, from coordinate 358,930 downwards.
GTTGAATTGAATGACGATATTAAAACTGCAGAAAGTTTCACATATTTGGGAGTTGTATTACGCAGAGACTTCGACGGGCTGGTCATGTAGTGAGGGTGGAGGCCCAAAAAGTCCTAGATAGTACAATGCAAGGCTACGAAAATCTAAAAAGATGAATGGGCGCGCAAGATTTGCTAGACGTCAGAACCTGGAAAAGTTTGGAGGAAACCAATGCTGGATTTGGACTTTAGTGCCATTGGAGAGAACGTTCTGAAGCTATTTTCTTGTGGCATCTTAAATCTATTAGTATCTTTAATGGGAATTATACAGACTGATAAGTGCTCAGGATGTATAAGCGTAATGCAAAGGACATACGAAGTAACGATATATTATTAAATGAAGGTAGATTTTGAGATATAACTTTAAAACAAAGTACGATAACAAATAGAGAGACTGTTCCAAAACGAACATAACTACAAAGGCAGGAATTTATTGAACGCTATCAAATACTGAACATAGTTGAGTTTTGGAACATAGAAGACTGTATTTTAAGCAGAACTTGTCTCTATAGAAAGCTGTTCAATTGTGTTATTCTCTATCGGTCAATAGAGAACAACACAATTGAGATCTACTATGAGTAGTAGTACAATTGAGATATACAAGTCAAGCAGCCCCAAAGGCACTGAAAAGACATAGATTACCATTGATATATGGGTGGAAAATGTTTCTCCAAGGGTGGAGAAATGTACCAAGATAGAATCAATGAGTTTATCAGTGAACATTTAGCCGAATTTATAGTTGATAAAAGCATTAGAGCCTTAGAAGCTTCACAGAAGAGGTTTTTTCCGGTTCTTTCTAGAGGATAAGGAAACAGCGCTGCACGTCTTATTCCACTGCAAAGGTACTACAAGATTGCGGTATCTAGACCTAAGAGGAAAACCTAGAACTCAAAGAGGAAAAACCAGAAGCGTCATAGCATAACCAGAGATAATTCTCAAGGATTTGGAACCTCATTAAGAGAGAGTTCTAGATGAGGAGTCTGAATGATAAAGGAAAGCACAATAGGTCTGCAAAAGTCGCAGTAGATTAGGTGATTGCCGCTCTATTTCTATCGATCTTTCTTAGTACTTCTGTATTTGGAACCTCCACGAAATTTGTAACATAAGCCAGTAGGTACATAATGCAAAGGGTTCTTACAAATGACATCTATATGTGTCTAGACATTAATATATACAGCACCTGAGAATACGAATCTTTAAAAGTGGTTTGATATAAAGCGGCTGCTTAATACATTCTTCTTTTTTATAAAAGAGGATCGACTTTATCTCGTGTGTGTGCAGACGTATATCCCGGCCAATCTTATGAAATGGACTGGTCTAATGTCAACTGATTTATTTCCTGCTGTTGTGGTCACCAACGTCACAAGAAGATTTCGAAAAACTTTAGAAGAATTTAGTTAGAAATAAAATAAAACATAAAAAAAACGATGTTTAGGTTCAGTTGAATCAGTTAGAACAAAAAATCAGTAGATGTTTATCATCTACGAAGGAGGTAATATCTGCAGACGGATCTATCATTATAATGTAAACAAGTGAGAAAATTATTTCAACAAATATTTGATGTTATGTCTTCAACGTCAAACATGTTTAGGGAGGAACTCCAACTCAAAACAGGAGAACGTGAAGTAAACAGCTGAAGATAAACTGGGTAAAAATAAGAACCATAGAAAAGACTGGATGTCAGATGAAATTTGAAATCTTATCGGGTAAAGAAAACAGCAAGATATTTTGCAAGCAAGAACGGCAGAAGAAAGAGCGAACCGACAACAAGAATATGAAACAATAAATAAAGAAATGCAAGAAGAGACAAAATAAGGTGGGCTGAAGAACTGGCAAAACAAGCTGAAACAGCTGCACAACACAACAGAACTAGAGGGCTATACTAAATTACTAAACGACTAACAAAAAATGGGCCCAACTATTCAAACATTGTAAGATCCAAGACAGGCGAGATCCAAGACAGGCGAATTACTTACTACAACAAACGGCCAAGTAGAGAGATAGAAAGAGCATTTTTAGGAGATGCTATGCATGCCCAGGGAGAACGCAGATGAAATTGTCGAAAACTCGCAGAATGTAGACTTGCGTATATCTTGCGAGGCCCCTTCCAAAACGGAGATAATAACAGCTATCAAATCTATATAACAGTCTCCAGGAATCGATAACATTGCTGCCGAAATACTTAAAACTCAACCGCATCTAATTAATGAACTTTTGCTCCCCATAATCCGAGAGGCGTGGGAAACAAACCGCATTCCAGCAGGCGGGAAAAGGGGTAAATTATTAAGTTTCCAAAAAAAGGGCAACCTCACACTGTGCAAAAATTGGAGAGGAATAACCATGCTTACCGCAATAAATAAAATCTTCACGACCACATAGACCACATTAATATTGCTATGGTAATAATGGAACAATCGGTTAAATGGAACACACCCCTATACACGATTTTGTTGACTTCGAGCGTGCTTTTGACAGCTTATCTTATGCTGCTTTACGGAAAATTTTAGAGCTAAGGAACAACCTGCATAAAATAATTTCCATTATAAAGTCACTGTACACTGAGACGAAATGCAGCGTGACACTTACTGGAGCCAGACAAGCATGCGTGCATTCTTCGTTTCTTTTTAACATAGCAGTAGACTATGTTCTCTCCAAACTAGTCTCCGAGACAAGAGGGATATAATGGACGTTAAGTACACGCCTGATCTGGAATACGTCGACGATATCTGCCTGTTAGGACAAAGGTTCCAAGATGTGGCTGATCAATTATTGGAAACACTTTCCACTGAAGCCAATAAAGTAGGTTTGAAAATCAATATTAGCAAAACCAAATCCATGAGAGTAAATGCAAGAAACAACACGCTATTTACTATCGACAACATGCAGATTGAAAATATGGACAACTTTACGTATCTTGGAAGTGTCATAACAGAAAGCGAAGGTACAGAGGACGATATTCGTATGAGGATACGAAAAGCACAACAAGCATTCAGCACGCTCAACCCTGTTTGGAGTTCTGGCGAGTGTACTACAAGGACAGAGCTCCGCATATTCCAGTCAAATGTCATGTCTGTTCTACTCTACGGATATGAAACCTGAAAAGTGACAAAAACTCTTACAGATAAACTGTAGGTCTTTATTAATAAATGTCTACGACGAATTGTTCGTATTTTCTGATCTAACATTATCAGAAACTTAAAAAAAAAATCATTCCAGTATTGCAAAATTTGCCCTAAAGTTTTTTCTGGAAGTGAATCCCCAAGGAAGAAAAAAAAGTGGTTGCCCAGTTCAAACTTGGAGAAGATCCATCATGGACGAGATAAGAGGTCAAGGAAAGTCTTGGAATGAGGTGAAGGCCTTAGCGCAAAATAGAACCAGATGGCGCGTTTTCACTGAAGCTCTAATCTCCACTTAGGAGTTCAAGAACCTTATATATAGGTCTTCAATGTTAACCTTTAGAACCTTCAACTTATTGTACATTAATCCCTTTTCAGTTTTAAATCTGGGATCAACGAAACGTGTAGAGGCTTTCTTCACCGGTTTTCAGTTGGCGCAGAGAAATAGAAAATAGAAAAGGATAAAATATACAGACGGGAACCAATGCAACGTGAAATATCGTTCTTCCTCTTAATAATTGTGGTTTACAATCCTTGGATAGGACAAAACTGGCATTCTTATCAGTTTTCGGTAAATCAACACGGTTCACAGGAAGGTCGAAGGCTGATGCACAGATGCCCTCCAATTCTTCTGACACAGCTAGGTAGGTCAGTGTCATGGTAATTTTACTATTTAGTGGTCTAACGAAGTTGTGTTGGAGTTTATATCATTGTATAAATTAACCAACTACTAACATCTTTACCGCCAACACTGGTGCCGTCCATCAGACTAAACTAAACCCTCGATACTAGAGGGGACAAGCTTCATCAGAAAAGCACGACTACATTTTGGGTAGGTCCAGTAAATTTATTAAAAAGTAGATATTTATTAATTTCACAGTAATTTAGCGCGCCAACCGTGCTCTCTTTTCTTTTCACTATTATCTATTTTCTATTTTTCTTCGCCGATGAAAGTAAGTAGTTTAAATCAGTTAATATTCTTGTTATACCAATAGTTATCAACTTTCTTGTTTTAAATGACACCAAAGTAACACGCAATGCAGTGACGATTTCTACTTACCAGATACAAGAAACGAAGTAGTTTTTTAATATTTAGTTATACTGCTCCACCGTCGTTAAAACAAACATTTTGATCACTTACATAATTCACTAGACTATTATAAGGTGGAACAACTTTATAGCTAAAGAATATCATACAATCTAATCACAATGTTATTTTGCTAAATTATAACAATCCTATTTTTACGGACATACTTACCTAACACATTCATAAGAAGCACTTATTAATCATCAGAATATGTATATATAATTAACCAAGTCTATCAACTTGTATCTAAAAATGCACACTGCCCTCTACTACTCCTATAACTATGGCGCATCCCTAGGTTTTTGTTCTTATTACGTAATCTAATCATTTTTTGTTTCTTATCATATTTGGTAGTTTTCTTTTGTATCTTACTGATTCATAAGGAAATATATATTTAAAAAAATACTTAACTTGATAATCGATAAACAAACAAAAATAATAAGTATAGAAAATTCCTTTTGAACACTGGGTATATAGTATTTTTACGAATTTTACAAGAAAATATAAAACTTATTCGATCTGTGACATTTTAAGAAACTTAAAAATAAAAAAACATTATTTCTACGTTTTGTTTTTTAGTTATTATGAAAATACTTTAATAATATGAGCTTTGCACAATTTTAAGTAATATCTTCACATTTTGGCATTAATTAATAATTTCTCATGGTAACATTAAAAAAATGAATACAATTTGTTGTAATCCTTGCGAGTAATTGCTGGTGGTTTCGACAACGTTTTCTAATTTTTTTTTTGTTATACAGTGTGGATATTAAGTCTTACCTCCCCTAGTGAACTCCGTTATTTAAGACAAAGATGAAAAACGCTCGAAGCCGTCAATTTTTATTTTAATAGAGGTATTTTATAACAGAAAAAAATTGTCACCCTTTTCATCCCCTTCACTTGACAGTAGCTACCCCCTCAGATTTTTTATAATAGAAATGGGGGTCGTGCGATAGTTCGTTAGAAAGGGTTTGAAAAGAAGAATTCTAAAATCTATCACACTTTACTTTAACTTTAAGGATCTGTTTGTTAATAACGATTTATTGTTTCGAGATACACTTTGCGATACAACAATACGAAAGTAGGTCTACTGGTTTTGCTTTAATATAGGACATTTGGTATAACAAAATTGAGTTAATTTTTATTATTGAACGTTTATACCGAATTATTTTTTTGCAGAATAAATACTTTTGTGTCGTCAAAACATATCGTGGTTAGAACAATTTTTTAAATAATCTAGTTGGTGAGTCTAGTTTTGGACAACTGTCATAAAAACCAAGCAATTAGCACTGTTGAAAAGAATATTGACAAGAACTTGAGATTTGATGAGCTTTAGTGGTAACCTGTAAATTTTTAGTATTCAAAAATCAAAACAATCAAAATGGCACCACCTCGTAGATTAGTAGACACATGTGAAGCAATTTTAATATTTAGTGAAGCAGGTCGTAACTACCATAAAGCTGAGAGAATAATTAATGAACGTTTTCCGAATCGTCCAATTGATCGACATTACTATATATGGACTACTTGTCACCAAATTTTATGAAACTGGTTTTGTCGAAAACAAGAAACGTGATGGTAGAAAAAAGACTTCTGAGGAAAAGCAAGTAGATATTTTGTTTTCAATTTGTAGTAAATCCATCCAGTTTAACTAGAAATGTTGCTCGCGAATGAGAAGTAAGTCACAGGACCGTCTTAAACATTATAAAAAAGCAAACATTTCATCCCTATAAGACACGACCCTATAATGGTGCACGAATTGACAGAGGATGATCTAGATCGACGACTGCAATATTGTGAAACTATGGATAATAATATTTCACAAGATCCAAATTATTTAAAACATATTTGTTTCTCCGATGAAGCCACGTTCTATTTAAATATTCATGTACATCGACAAAACGTAAGATATTGGTCTAAAACCCTCGATTGTTTCGAGAGTGTCATACTCAATTTCCCACTAAATTAAATATTTGGGCAGGTATATATATTATATATATATATATATATATATATATATATATATATATATATATATATATATATTATATAGTCCCAAGATTCCTAGGAGGAATATAGGGCTTCCACAAAGTGTCTCCAGCGAACTCTATTTCTGGCTAGTGCTTTGATTTCAAGCCAGGATTTTTCCATTTTTCTCCCTTCGTCCAGTACTGTCCTTCTCCAAGTTCCCTTAGGTCTGCCTACTTTCCGTCGGCCTTGGGGATTCCAATCCAGCGCTGTCCTGGCAATGTCATTTGGCGGTCTACGGAGTGTGTGGCCCAGCCATCTCCATTTTCTTCGCCTTATTTGCTTTATGACATTTTCTTGGTTGCTTTAGTTCCATAAATTTTCATTGGAGATTCGGTTAGGCCAAAATATACGAAGGAATTTTCGTAACGCTCTATTGATGAAAACTTGTAATTGGTGTACTATGGGTGCTGATATCTTCCACGTTTCGCAGCCATACAGTAATACAGCTTTTACATTTGTGTTGAAGATTTTTAATTTCTTTTTAGTTGGGTAAATCCTGGTTTTCCATATGTTGTTAAGCATGTTGTAGGCGTTGCGAGCCTTATTTCTTTTTTCATTTACATCACGCTCTGTACCCCTATTACAGTCAATTATGCATTTGGGCAGTTATACTAGGGGCAATACTATAATTACATTATAGGCTCTTTTTTTATCGAAGGCTGTTTAACGAAATCTTAATCTATTGGAAATACAAATAATTCCTGCAACTAATGATGTGCTTAGAAACAATCCAGGCGAATTCACCCAATATCTTGTTTTCCAGCAAGATGGAGCTCCGCCTGATTACGATGCTTGCGTTCGAATTTTTTTTAAATAATTTGTATCCGAGAAGATGCATTGGACGTCGTGGATTTATTGAATGGCCACCAAGATCACCAGATATTACTCCTCTAGATTTTTACCTATGGGGTTACCTTAAATCCAAACTGTACGGGAGCCAGTTGACGACACTTGATGAACTCCGTCAAAGAATAATCGAAGAATGTAATAGGATTGATATGCAGACCCTACAAAGGGTTAGGGAGGCAACGAAACAAATAATCTACTTCTGCCAGGAAGTAAATGGAGAACATTTCGAGCATCTCCTGCAGTAATTTAAGTTTTTTTAGGATAATTTGCCAGTTCCTTTAATTTTAAAGATGTAATTTAGTACATTTGATAAAAGTGACAATGGCGAAGATGCTATCAGCAGTAAAAATTCAAAACGACTCGTCAACCCCATTCCAAATACATAGGGGGTTAAGGCAGGGAGATGCGCTGGCGTGTCAGCTTTTTAATGTCGCCTTAGAAAAAGTTGTACGAGACGCTAATTTAGATAGCAGGGGAACAATATTTAATAGATCAGTCCAAATTCTAGCATATGCAGACGACGTGGACATTATAACAAGAACTAGGGCGAGAACTGCGGAAATCCTAACCGAGCTAGTAGCAGCAACAGAACGAATGGGGTTACATATAAATCAAAATAAAACCAAATTCATGGCGACTAACACAAACACAAGAGCTGGAAATGTTGACACAAATTTAATCATCAATGACCAAAACTTCGAAGCAATCAATGAGTTCATATATCTAGGGACATCGGTTAACCCCAATAATAATACATCTGAGGAAATAAAAAGGCGAATAATAATTGCAAACAGGTGTTATTATGGTCTATCAAAGTACTTAGCAAACAAACGTCTGTCTCAAAAAACTCGTATAAGGCTGTATAGAACACTGATAGTCCCCGTTCTCACATACGGATCAGAGGCATGGACGCTAACGAAAACAGATGAATCCGCTTTATCCATTTTTGAAAGAAAGGTGCTACGCAAGATATTTGGAGCGGTCTGTGAGAACGGAATATGGAGGCGTAGATATAACTTCGAACTGCAGAATATCTACAAGCATATGTTTGGTGGTAAAGATATTACCACTATAATTAAGCGAAACCGCCTGCAGTGGGCAGGACATGTAGCCCGGGCCCCTGAATCGAACATGATAAAAAAGATTCTAACAGCGCAACCTGTGGGAATGAGACGACGGGGTAGACCAAAGCTGAGGTGGATGGATGGGGTAACACAAGATGCGGAGAAGATCGGATTCGGCAACTGGAAAATTCAAGCAAGGGACAGAACAGAATGGCGTAGAAAGCTTGAGAAGGTCGAGGCCCTCTAAGGGCTGTAGCACCAAGATGATGATGATGATGAATTTAGTACATTATTTTTTGTATATTTTAGTTTAAATAAAATCATTATTCCATACAACATTTTAAACTTATACATTTTTGAATTCTTCTTTTCAAACCTTTTCCAACAAACTATCGCATGGTCCCCATTGCTATTCAAAAAATCTGAGAGGGTAGCTGTCAAGTGAAGGGGATGAAAGGGGTGACAATTTTTTTTATGTTATAAAATACCTCTATTATCATCGTTCACTAGGGAGGGGGGGAGAAAACTTAATATCCCCACTGTATGTATTGTGTAATTTCCCTACGAATCTCAGTAGGTATTTCGTTCAAAATACAGCCGAACTTTATTCGAAACATACGACCCACAAAATATCCCAAAGACTAAACCAATTTTACAGTATAATTTGTTGTTCTCACCCCTCTGGCAGACCACACATGCGTACAGTCAAAACGACCGCCTGTAAAGCTTTATAAAGCCAACGTGCATGGTCTCGCTGCTAGACTTAAGGTTCCCTTGAATAGTTACGCCCTGTAGGAGAACAGCTACGCTCTATAAATATAGGAGGCAGTATTTGGTGGCGTTGGCGACGGCGACGAGGAGGGAGGCGAGGGAGAGCTAGAGGATCCGCTGCTGGTTGGCAGGGCGCTGTGACCGGATCTCTGCTGTTGGGAAGGTCGGGGGACGCGACCCAAACTTCGCCCCTCCTCGCTGTTTTCTCAGAGGTATACTTTCTTGACGCTGCGTGTTGTTGCGAACCCGTCCCCTCGCCGATAGTTGTCACCCTGTAACAACTAAAAAGGACAAGGTTTTTGGGGATAGCAGTGCAGGTTTGGTTACAAAGTAGTGCAAAAATAAGCATGCTTCAAAGTGCTGGTTAAAAAGTAGGTAGTTTCAAATGTATAATGTATTCTAAACTCTATTCATATTGCATATTCCCAACATAAACAAATTATCGAGGCCTGACACGCACGTGTTACGACAGTATTCGCCTTCACATTCGCCAAGAGTCATTAAATATGATTTGTCGCCTTGAGCGAGAATGATTGTCATTTTACAGGTCCAAACTGCTCAGTCTGATTATATTCAAATTGTAGCGTGTTGGTTTATTATAAGTTACTATATTTTATGTTTTGTAACTTTATAATTAAAAACTTTACCGATATTTTCGATGACGGAGGTTTTATTACAATACATATAATTTCCTCTGGGCTAATTTGACCTTCACTTAAGTTATTGAAGATAATTAGAACAAAATGTCAAATGTCAGGTACTCATAGAGCGGACGAACTCTACGATTGATAAAACCCTCAGTCCACCTAAAAAATGACCAGTTAAGGGACATTTTGACGTTTAAAACGACAAGAATGATCATAACTGTAATTAAAACGGAAATGGAGGAGAACTCTAGAAAGAAAAGTGCGATTTATACGAAAATCTCACATTTTTCGTAGAACATTTTCGACTCCAAAACCAATTGAACATCGTAAAAAAATATTATTAACTCGTTTGATAAATTTGACGCAAGAGAAAATAATCTAGGAATAATCAAAACGATTGAAAATATCTACCAAAACAACAAAATAAAAGTAAAAGTAGAAGAAGAACTAACCGACCCTATTTAAGCTGGCAATAAGATAAAACAGGGAGATTCCCTAAGTTCTTTATTGTTCAACCAGACTATAGATGAAATAATAAAAAAGTAAGAACTAAAAAAGAATGCTAAATGGGAGAAAAACAACTTAAAATAATATGCTACGCAGACGACGGCATCCTACTCTCTCAAAGTGAAGATGGTTTGAAGATGAAGATGAAAAAAGACAAAATGCATGGTTACAACAGCAAATTTATAAAGACGTAAATTGGAGCTGGAAGATCAGATAATAGAATAAGTCATGGAATATCTAGGCATCACATTATCTAGCTACGAAAATATCGAAACTGAAGTGAAAGATCAAGTAAATAGAGCAAACAGAGCCGCAGGATGCCTAAATGAAACAATAAGAGGAAATAAAAATAGCTGACACAGAGAGGACAAAAAGGATGTTAGAAACAGCACACATGAAAACACTTAGAAAAATTGATGGTAAGACACTATCGGACAGAGCTAGAAGTACAGATATACGACGCAGATGCAAGACGAAGAACATCAAGGACTGTTGACGTCAATACCGTTTTCGGAATATTTTAATTTGTAAATTATGAAGTAATAATTGATGCTGGTAGTAATGATAAAGTTCTAATAGGTATACCTCTATTTTCTCCAAGTGTGCCATGGAAATCTGACATTAATTATTGTTATGACGATAAATCAACAATAATTAGAGTTTTGAAACCTTGTTATTTGTAAAATCAAATCAAAATGTACTCAAATGTTGAATACACTGACATGTTATTAACCCTAAGCGAATGTTTAGGATGGTTCTAGTGCGGCTGTGACACGTTATGCAGAAAAGTTTCCTAGAAGAAACTTACCAAGTAAAAACACATTTAGAGCCGTTGAACGACGTTGTCGAGAAACTGGGAATGTGAGACCAAATATAATAAATTCTGGTAGACCAAGAACAACATGAACCATTAATAAAGACAATAATATTTTAAATTTACTTGATCAAGATTCAATAGTTAGCGTAAGGAATATAGCAAGACAAACAAATACTTCTTCTTCAAGTACTTGGCGGATACTGAAAGAACAGCAATTACATAATTATCATTGCAGACAAGTCCAAGCTTGCCAGATGATCTACCGGTTAGAGAGGATTTTTGTGAAACATTGCAACAAAGGACAGCCCACAATCCAAATTTTTTAAAATGCATTCTTTTTACGGACGAGGCCACCTTTACGCGACAAGGTATGTTTAACTCCCATAATGCACACTACTGGTGTGATGAGAATCCACAAATCAAAAGGGTATCACATTACCAACACTCATTTAAAGTTAATGTTTGGGAAGCAACTTTACGTAACAAATTAATAGATTATCATATTCTACCTGGAAATTTAAATGGTGATATGTATATTGATTTTTTAAACAATTCCTTATTCGAGATATTAGAAGATTTAACGCTAAACGAGGAAAGATCTTTATTTTTTATGCACGATGGAGCTCCACCCCACTTTGATAGAAGGTGTCGTAATTGGTTGAATAATCATTTTCCGAATCGATGGATTGGTAGAGGTGCAGAAGCTCCGATTCATTGGCCTCCTCGGTCATGCGATCTTAACCCTTTGGACTACGCAGTTCAATGACTTCAACGAATTCGACGAATTCAAAGAATTCAACGTCAGTTTAATGACATCATAGCTGATCCCCTACTGTTTAGAATGTTAATGGAATCTTTAGAAAAAAGAATAGACTTGTGTATTCGCGAAAATAGAGGGCATTTTGAACAATTACTGTAATTGAATTTTATTTTATGTTCTTAGTCATTAATTTAATTTTCTTCTTGAGAGTGTTGTTTAATTAGTAACTATTTTATACCAGCATCAATTATTACTTCATAGTTTTCAAATCAAAATATTCCGAAAACGGTACACAGTATCGAGTTTTACCAAGAGTACCTTTCTCGTGTAAAATTGAATGATGTTTAAGTTTACTTTTTGATTAATAATTATACTCTTAAAAAAGTTATAATGACTAATACTTAGTACGATCCGTGTAACTAGCGCCCTATATGAGAATCAGATATGAAAACAAATACATGGGATGTATCAGCTTCCAAAACATATTCGTTTAAAATTTCATTACAATGTTGCCAGTAGTTTCGGCAAAATCGTAAAAAATGCGTAAATTTTTTTTCTTCAACGCTCTGTATCTTGAAAACGGATGGCGTTACAAAATTGTTTACTAAGCAAACCCCAATTATTTTTCATTACTATTTATAACTGGGAATAAGCCACAATTAAAGATAAAAATACGTTTATTGACGTTTCAATTTCCAATTCGGAAATCGTTCTCAAAATACAAACAGTAAATTAAACAAATTCAAACAACAAACACGTTGAGATCTATTTTGTCCAAAACCAAACCTAACAATGAACAAGAAAGGACAAAGAATTGCATTTATAAAATACCTTGTGAATGCGATCAGTTTTATTTAGGTGAATCATCAAGGCCATTAAATGTTAGAATAAGTGAACATCAATCTTATATTAAAAATAGAGAATTTGATAGATCTCAAATATGTAAACACGCATGGGATAATGAACATAGGGTTCAATGGAATAATTCAAATATAGTCCTAAAAGAAACGGATGGTAAAAAAAGAAAAATCAAAGAAGCGGCTCTAATTATGCTAAATGAGGCCAATTGTGTCGCAAATTCCTCGGCAGAATGTAGTAGGATCTGGTTACCAATATTGAAAGAGGAAGTTATTAATAAGAAAATACGAGTATTAGTAAGTCAGTAACATATAAAGGATACATCATTTATGTTTTTTAAATAAAGTAACATATAAAATCAGAATTTTTGATGTTTGTTGAAGGTAAACTAAATTCACGAACAAATACTTACAATGTCGGGATAGTATTATGAGGTTTTTTTCCTGGTTTTTCCCTCATAATTTACTATGGAATCACTAACAGGAGAATTTTACTGTCATCATGTCATATGTTTGTCTTTTTAAAGACGAATTACATGCTGTGATTTTTTCTGACGGATATTCTCAAGTTAAAGTTGATTTCATGTAATCGAATGAACTATCTTATAAGTAAAGTCGTCCCAGGAGCGCAACTCAACAATATTGGCAATATCATTTTAAAGTCGTCTACTTTAAAATGCATAATGTATGTCTGAATTTTCAATATAAATGAGTCAGATAAAATTAAATTATTAGAAGAATTTTTTCACTATGTAACAAAAAACAAAATTTGTTTAATTTACTGTTTGTATTTTGAGAACGATTTCCGAAGTGGAAATTGAAACGTCAATAAACGTATTTTTATCTTTAATTGTGGCTTATTCCCAGTTATAAATAGTAATTAATATACAATGCCACAAGAAAATAGCTTCAGAACAAAATTATTTTTCAGTTTTTCACCTACCCAAGAGACGGGGTTACCTTTTTTGAAACACTCTGTATATATATATATATATATATATATATATATACATATATTGTTTGTTATTACCTGACCTTGAATTTTAAATAGAAATTTTTTTAATTCCTGGATTTGTCGGTCTGTTATAGAGAAAAACACTAAAACACTTAATTATTCCTTAAACGTTTCGTCCATTTTTCATTTTCAATAAGCACTTTATTTTATAAATATTACATTACAAGTTTAAGATAGGTGGAATTCTGGTCGGCTGGTAATGCAGGTCCAATGTTTACCGACATTGGTACTGTCAGGCACAACCGACGCAAGATCTGCCTCCCACTTCTGCTTGAAAGATAGAACACCACTCATGAATTTAGTCCAACACTTCATAAGTGTATGAAATTTCTAGTACATACTGTCTACGATATTACTTAGGACAAACAATCGATGAATTAAAAAAAAATCTATGAACATTCCATTTCAATTCGCAGTTCCTACTCAATTTCTAACTTAGCCCATCGTCATCTGCATAAAGGTTTGTGGCGTGCCCCACAAAGATATTTTTGAATATTCTCGTTATATGGATTGGCATTTAGTTCAATGCCAAAGAATGTAAATAGACAATATAGGATTAAGTAAGTCAATTTCTGACATGTAGTAACGCAAAATTGTTTCCAACCAAATTTGGGTTAACCTGTACTTGTTAAATTTGTTTAATAAAATACAAAAGTATCCATCTGTAGTTTTGACAATATAACATGGAAAATTAGTTGGCTTAACACAAAAATAACCCAATATCACAGGTGGCAAAATTCAGTTTAAAAATTGCAGAATTCTATTTCCAAGAATGAACCAAGAATTCTTAGTGAAGCAATTGAGATCAAAAAGCGTCCTAATTGTCACAATAAAAGAGATATCAACACTAGGTTACTTTAAACATGGAGATCTTTTCTTTATCACAATAAAAAATCGCCAGCGTCCTCCATCAATTATTCCGCCGTCAAGAATCTTCACGCCACCTCCTACTCAAACGAAACATTAGCAAAAAATATCACCATAACCGATGTGAATGTACTGTCTCGAAATATAAGCAGCAGTAAACAGTGAACTGTGTACTAGTGAAGTGATTTGGGGACTTAGAAAACTAAAATCACAGAAGTCCTGCTGATGACTCCAGAGATGAACTCGAAAGCTTAACATATCAAAATAAGACGGTGTTCAATTTTTCTTTAAAAAAACTAAATTTTATTAATTATAAATCTATGGTCAACCACAACGATTGCAAATATTGCATTTCATCCTTTATTGTTTGGAATTCAATAATATTAGGTAAATAAATTAAAGAAAGAAACCTTCAAAAATTCGCCCACGTTATAACAGAAACCTGACATTAGCTGAAACATTTCTACGTTCAAAGAAACAAACTGAGGTGGGAGATGCGAAGGATTTAATCAGTGTCAGGTGAAACTTTTAAAAATCCTCTTCGTCTGTTCTTATTTAATCAAGCTTGTAAAAGAGACTTTCCCTTTTACTGTTGAGGCCTTCAAATATATAAGAATTTTGATTGTATTTTACTAAAACTTGATTATTATTTAATAACAAAGTTAACAAAAATATTTGTCCTGACAATTTGATAAAAAAAAACATGAAATTACCCACTTCACAGGTTTAAATTAAATATAAATATAGTCATGCATTTTAAACACCAAACACAATATTTTAATTGTATACAATAATTTTTTTAATTTGTTAAAAAGTGGATTTAAAACATGCACATTATATAAGATCTATTGAGAATTTTTATCTTTATCTACTACAAAACAAGGATGGTCTCTTTAAATGCTTAGTTTTATTTTGTATAATTACCTGCTTAACTTAAGGGTTCCTGAAACCCCAAGTCTGATAAAAAGTGAAAATAAGATTCTTAAAATATTGTTATTTTTGTTAGAATCAAAATATGTATTCATATTATTGTCATATCAATTTAAAATATTATCTTTAATATTTTAAATATGCATTTATGCGTGTTTTTTTCTAGTGAATTTTCTAGAAATTCACTTTTAAAAATTCAAATGAGCGAATATTCGTGTATAATCTACTTTTTAGCAATAGTTTCTAGACACTAAATTTAAAAAAGTAAATAATGGAAACTGACATACTGTTTGAAACTTGTAAGACAAAGATACACAATTTGATTAGGTAGATAAAGTACATAGCTTTTAGACCAAATACATAAATACAGTTTGCAATAAAAAGGAATATTAAAGTAACAAAAAACTATATATGTATGCTTAAAATAATCCATGACATTTGTGTTAATTAACAATAGTGACTTATTCATATCTATTGATTAACAGTCATTGTGAATTATCTAGGCTATATTAAAAAACACGTGCATTATCAAAGTTTTAGCATTTTTGCAATTAAAAATATTGTATATACCATAAATATTCTGTAGAGAGTTCAAATAAAAACGAATAGAATATATTCGTTCATTTTTTTAATGGTGACATATGAAAATGTTTAAACTAAATAATCTAATACAGTGATGGATTTGATCATTACTTGATGGAAATTCATTTTATGATAGCAATAGAACACTGAAAACTCTGTTTCTAAAACTTCCACAAAATTTATTATAATATTTTATCACTACAGCTGTTTCGGCAAATGCCTTTCTCAAGTTATCTATTTTTGATATGTGTTTATATTCTTGTGGGGGGGAGAACTGTTTTTCTCCAGTTGGTCATTCAGAATTATGTCTGTGTTTTTGAATTTGGCAATTTCCATAGATTCTAATAATGATAGCTTAACACGTTAAGTCCCAGGTGTACCACACTGGCACACACTCTAGTTTTATCTGGGACCGTGTGTACCTATCAGACCACAGCGAAGTGTCGTGTTCCTAAATCTGTAGCTCGTCGAGGATCGCATTTGCCGTGCTTTCTTATGTATAAATTTGTGTAAACAGTCTGTGGTAAACAAAATCAGAGGTTGTCCGTTAAACCACGTGTTTACAAACAGGTTAGGTCATAATTTCTAACGTACTTTAGTCAGTAGTATCGGTTTGAACGTCTAACGAGGTTAAAACTATTTTCTCTTCAGTTTTTTGTTAAAAAAGTGGAACTAAAAAAGAAGATGATGTTCCGTAAAGGACTATCGGAAGACGAACTTCGCAGAATTGCTGAAGAGAGTGCTTGAAAGTACGTTTATGATCTCGATGCCGATCCAATGTACAATGAAAATGTTACTGATGGTTCTTCAGACTCATGCAGTAGTGAATATGAGACTCATAGAACAAAAAAACTAAAATTTGCAAACAAACATAAAATTGCAAGTAATTTACTCCAGGTCCTAGTTTTAACCAAAAGAAGCCTGATACAAGAAGGATAGGTAAGCTATTTAGGAACGCACAATTTCTGTTCGTAGTTTACTTCTTTTTGCTTT
Source organism: Diabrotica balteata (assembly GCA_918026665.1). Classification (NCBI taxonomy): domain Eukaryota; kingdom Metazoa; phylum Arthropoda; class Insecta; order Coleoptera; family Chrysomelidae; genus Diabrotica; species Diabrotica balteata. The sequence goes on along the minus strand of OU898283.1, from coordinate 341,999 downwards.
GTAGAAAAAGCTAAATCTGCACACGTTAGCCTGGAAGCTTGTAACAAAAAATGTGTGGACTGGGAGGTTTAGGATGTCAATGTAATAAAAGTGTGTAAAGTAACAAAACAAATAAACTCACATCAAATAAAAAATGACAATACAATAGGATCTCAAAATGGCTGATGGTTTTTATATTTTCGTTTTATTGATAATTGGATACACTTACCGGCTCAGAGTGGCTGTAAACCAAACAGGACACTTAAAAAACCCCAAACTAAAACTTTCGGCTACTTCTTCTTCATAAAAAACTTTAAAATTCCAAAAAAACCTTTTAAGCCACCTCTGTCCCTACCTTTAAACTCAAGTGTCTTTAAAGAATGTTGAAGTAAAAGTGCACAATGGGCACTTGTTTTGAGCTAGCTAAACTATGGTTGCAAACATGGACGCTTGGTGTCGCTGTTTAATACAAACTTAAAATTTAAGAATTAAGAAAATCATTAACAGGATTTGAATTTAAAAATGTTTTAAATAAAATAAGATAACGAGAGGCAGATAACGAGAGCTGCCCACCTGCAAACAGACTACAAAATTTCTCCTCTTATACAAATACTAAATGAAAAGTTTCAGAAAATGTATACTCCTAGAGAATCGTTATGTATTGACGAAACTATGGTGCCATTTCGTGGCAGACTTAGTTTTTTGCAATACATTTCTGGAAAAAGATACAAATATGGAGTCAACTTTGCGTCGCAGATGGATATACGTACACCGCAAAAGCGTACGGTGGAAAAGAGTGGTGATGGAACTTAGGCAAAATATCAACAGAAATAGCCAAACACATGAAAAAGAAAGGAATAACACCAGTTTTCCGAACAAATAACCTAGGCAAACATATTAAAAACAACAAAAGCCAAAATAAAAAACACTTACTCAGTGGTGTGCACAAATTTAAATGTGGCGACTGCCCAAAAACTTACATCGGTCAAACTGGTAGAAACTTTGATAAACGAATAACAGAACATAAAAGGGCTTTCAAGAATAGAAAAATAGATTCGACATACGCACTTCACCTTCTAGATCACAATCATTCTTTTAATGACCAATTTAAAATTTTTCACATTCAAAATAAAGGCCTTAAGCTATCTTTGTTAGAACCTATGGAAATCAACAAATTAAAAAACACAGATATAATTCTGAATGACCAACTTGAGACAATCAGTTCTCCTCTCGTCAACCTATTTCATTATAAGAGACTATAAAGTGAAAACGCATGCCAAAAATAGATCATTTGAAAAAGGCAATCAGCCGAAACAGCTGTAGTGATAAGAGGTTAAAATAAATTTTGTGGAAGTTTGAAAACAAAGTTTTCAGTGTTTTATTGTTACATAAAATGAATTTCCATCAAGTAACGGTCGAATCCATCAATTATATCATGATGGTCTGGGGCTTAATGTGTTAAGTATCAGTTGCATCAATCGACTGTTAGAAATGATATGACCATAAGAATTATTCAACATGCCAAGGATAAATTATTAAGAAAGTTATTGTAAGATATCCTTACAAACGAACTAAAAAAGAAAAGAAGAACCAATATGGTCTTCAATAATTAACATTGTAAATAGTAAAGAGGCCAAGAAAACGATAAACAAAAACTGTAACGTATTCATATATTAAAATAACATTTATCAAATAGGGTATTTTCGCAGCTGGTGTTTTGTAATGGTAAATTGTTTTTGGTGTTATAAGCCCATCGAGCAAAAAGACAAAAGAAGGAATGTAAAGGTAGTGGGGGCAAAAATATTGTTAGACAAGAAGTGCTATCTTAAGAGGCCACTTTAAACAAGGAAAGACAGTCTCTTTCCTTGTTTAAGAAATCAAATTTAGTTTGGTTATGTTATTGTTTGTCCCAACTGTCACATGAAATTTTATTTATATTGAAGTTTTTTACCAATTATGTCACATTTTGACTATTATCGTTAATATTTAATTAAAACTTTCTCGTCTGAAAAATATTTTATAGCTATTCTTAATAAGTGTCGGAAAATTTAAATTTAGCGCCTTTGCATTTCCGGATATGTCCGCCATCAGAGGCCACTTTTTTGGTCTCCTTTTCATAACGATTAGATTCCCTCTTTTGTGTTTTTGCTCAATGTATAGGCCGTAGTCTGAGAATACTTCTCCCAGTCGATTTTTCCTCAGACGAAGGCATACATTATAAAATGCAACGCGGCAAGAGTTAACGGAAGACAGTGACGATATCACTGTCTTAACTACATTGCCGCATAACCTTTGATATTATGTAAAGTGGTTGCAGACGAAGTTGCAGTTATTCCATGATTAATTACTGCAAATCACAGCCTAGAAATACTAAAAAATAATGTATCACTAAACATTTATTATAAAAAAGATTTGTTTAATTGTGTCTTTCTAGTTTTAAAATTCTATTGTATTTTTGGAATAGCATACATAAAAGTTTTCGTCATGAAACTAAAAAGATTTAAGATTAAAAAGCAAGTACCTAATATTTTTTTGAGACTTGTTTACGTAATTGGTTATATTGGCAGAATAAGTTTTTATATTATGATATCATTCTTTTTAATGTTGTTTCTTTACTTTCTTAGTTTGACAGGAGTGAATGTATTATATCCCCAGTTAACATCAATATCTGCCAGAGTAAATTCTTAAATAATATCAAAATAAAATTACAATTCTTAAAAACGCATTGTGTATCTTTCTCTCGAACTGATCAAGAACCATATCTGAGAAAACAACAAAGCTAGTCTATCACAAATAATCTCTTCTGTTTACCTGGTGCGATCTTAACGTTCCGAAATTGTCACGGCCTCTGTAGTTGTCTCGGCCATTATAACCTCCATCAGTCTGGAATTGGAAGAGAGTCTCCGCATTGTTTTGGTGTGGCCCCTTGCGGAGAGTGTTTTTAGGGGAATGAAGTTTTGGAGGGGGCTGTGGCACGAGGACAGGCTCAGCGTACGTAACCTCTTCTTGTGGAAGTAATTTTGGTTCAGCTGCTATTCTGCTGTAAACATAATGCAATGAGATTATACTTATTAAGAAAACTAATTTAATACCAGCAATACGTTTATTAGATACATCATTTTAATCATTTATTATTTATAGCGTATGGCTACATCTCGGCTGATTTGTGTATATAAACGAAGATAACAATACATTGCAAACAGTAAATAACAATAACTAATTTTTATAAACAAACATTTAGTTGACAAATATATTAAATTGACTCTTTGGTCGCAACTACGAAATCGGAAGTATTGCCACTGTTGGATCTGATTGAGCATTTCTCCACTAGATGTTTAACTGTTTGCCTTGCAGTACCGCAGTGGTAATTTGGAGAGGGTATTTAAAAAGTGAATCGTAGCATCTGCTGGTATTTTGTTCAGTGTGGTCCAGATTCGTCCTGGTTGGTCGAAACCTGTCTTGCTTGTAACACTTGGCATATTACGGGAGGAAGGCGGCGCATTCTTCTCGTCAAAGGTCGGTTGTTCCTTGAACGAAGCCTGCTTTTTGTCTCTGCTGGTAAAACCAACGTGGGAGCGAAGCACAGGATTGGTGTTAATTTTTCTGTACTCTCTAACGAATTAATGTTCTCGGTGGACATATGAGGTCCAGTATTTAGCCCAGTGTTGGTAGCCAATACGTTGGCGTGGCCTTAATAGAGCTTGATATAATATGCAAAGCCTACATTAGTTGAGCGTCAACACGTTTGGTGTGGGAGTTGGGCTGTTGAGCCACACAGTTGCACATTAGTATGCAACGGTATATATATATACGAGTCTCAGTGCTGTTGATTCAAGTGCAGTCGTTGAACAATTTCATGAGATACCGCGTAACTTTTACAGAATATTATTTCGTGTTTTAAGTTTTGCAGTCGTCTTGGTAAGATGTTTTTTATTTTAAATCATAGCGTTCTATCGAATATCATGGGTGTTTAGTATGGCTAACGAAATTTTGGGTTTTTAGTATGGCTAACGAGGCTGTCTTCAAAATGGATTTTATAATTGGTAGTTGGCCAGTCTGCTGTTTCAATGAAAGTTCAATACTTTTGCCTTGGCGGCAATATCTTCCGAGAGTAACCAGGTCATTTGTTAATATTTGCTTAGTAGTCTACAACTCTTTATGTCTTCAAGTACCATCCCTTGGGCTTCTTATTCAAGATCCTCATCTTCTTTTCACACCTCTTATGTCCTCTATTTTGTCTTGGTTTGATACTAATCTGATATTTTGTTCGTCCAGATTTTCCTACACTCTTCCGTTCCTAGAATGAACTATCTTCCAATAAATTCGTCCCAGGAACGTTTCTCAAAAACATTAACAATAACATTTTAAAGCAGTCTACTTTAAAATGTATAATATATATCTGAATTGTCAATATGGACGAGGTAAGGCAAAATATAAAAATTTGTTTAATTTGTATTTTGACAAAGATTTCCGAATTTCCATTAAAGATACTAAATAATATTAAAATTACAGAGGAAAAAGTTATGTTGACAGAAAATAGTAATAGTTATGTTAATGATTCTAAGGACATGCCGACAGATGCTGTGCCAGTCAAATTCGACTTTGAAACACCCTGTACAGTGGTTATAAAAAACCACCAAATGGATGAAGACATTGAACCAAAAGTGAAAGAAGGTTCACTCGTATGGTATACGGATGGATCTAAGATAGATGAAAGGGCAGGAGTGGGAGTTACTGGGCCCAATTTCAGGCCATCTAAATTTCTTGGAAACGCCCCAACTATCTTCCACGCAGAAACACATGTTATAGACATAAGTGGCCAACAATGTCTGAACCGAGACACCCGTATGGCTTATAAGTCTTATAAGGCTTATAAGTCTTTATTTTATTAGACAGCCAAGCCGCCTTAAAGGCTGTAAAATCATTTACATGTGAGTCAAAGTTGTTTTGGGACTGTAAACAATATCTCAAGAAGCTGGCGGAACGCAACAATATAACTGTGATGTGGGAGCCAGATCACAAGGGAATTGCAGGAAATGAGGAAGCTGACAGCCTCGCAAAAGAAGGAGCTAATGCCCCATTCCAGGGTCCGGAACTATCAAAAAGCCACATCAGAGAGGAACTCCGTACCTGGGAACTCAATCAACTAAGATCGTATTGGTCTAACACACCAGGACAAAGACAAGTAAAAAGGCTCATAAAAGTGTCGCCTACTGCAACAAACCGCCTTCTCAAAATGAGTAAAAAAGATATCAAAATGGTCACTGGCCTTCTCACTGGCCACTGCCCTCTAAGATATCATCTCAAGAAGATGGGCAAATCAGATAGTGAGCACTGTCGTTTCTGTCACAATGAAAAATAAATGGCAGAATGTACAGGGTGAGTCATGAGGAACTTTACATACTTCTACCATATGTAGAGTCCCTCAGGGAGCATATCATGTGGCCACTAAAAAATGTCAACTCCTCTTCTTTATTAATTAACAGGTGAGTGTAATCGACCATTTATGTCATTTTACTGTAGTGTTTATACGGCTCATTTGATTTTTTAAATTTTTGCATGATACAGTACACTACTACCAAGCATTCGACTGGTATTAGCTAAACTAAAAAATTCCAGGACTGGCTTTGGAAAAATAATTTAGGGATTCGTAATAAATATTACACCCTGTATATATATTTTTTTAAATGCAATAAGTGATTTTCAAACTACATAAATAGCCAATGAAAACGACATATGCGACAATGTTGTCGCACTTTTATTAAATTTTTAGTGAAAGATCAAATCTTACCAAAAATAGAACAACCATAATGAAGTATCAAATTATAAGGTAACTAATTTAAACAAATGTTATAAATTTCAAACATTTTAATTAAAATGATAAACTGAGTCACTGCACAACAAAAAACAGTAACTACTAACAATAACGAAGAACAATTTAAAAAAAAACTAAAAATATGTACATAGTTATGATAAACCCATAAATTAGAACTGGAAAAGATACAATAATGGTAACAAAATAAAAATAATTCAAAATAGATTTTCGAAATGGAACCCTGCAGCCTGTACACATTTTTGTTGCCGAATTGTTAATTGACGTATTGAATTACGGATACTCTGGGGATCGTTTCTAATAGTATTACAACAATGTATAATTCTATCAATTAATTGTTGTCGGTTATTAATATTCACTGCGTAAACTAGTTGCTTCAATCGTCCCCAAATATGGTAATCAACGGATTGAAATCAGGGGATCTTGAAGGCCACGAAATAGGACCTGCACGTCCTATCCACCTGTTGCCATAAACATTATTGAGATGTTGTCTCACTGCCAGTAAAAAGTGTGGGGGTGCCCCATCATGCTGAAAATACATCCCTCGGATAGCAACGTTCGCGTTGGCAAGCAAATTCGGCAAAATATTTTGTAGAAAGTTCAAATAGACCGGCCCTGTTAAAGGACGATCAAAAAAGTGAGGACCTACTAATTGGTTATTTATGACACCAATCCACACGTTAACCGAAAACCTTAACTGAGAACGACGTTCTCGAATAGCATGGGGATTTTCTTCTGCCCACACATGTGAATTTCGTGAATTATTTATCCCGTCTCTGGTAAATTGGGCTTCATCTGTAAATAGTGTCCTGTATAGCGTTGGTCGATTATTGTTAATCCATCTACAAAATTCCAACCTATCGATCTCATCTCCAGCATGTAGTCGTTGAACCATTTGAATGTGATATGGGTATAGATTATTTTTTTGTAAGACTCTACTTACTTTTGATTGAGTAACATTGAGTTCTCGACTTACTTGTCTAGTGCTTATTGTAGGGTTCATAGTAACGGCGTCCATAATGTCATCTTCCTGTGCTTCATCTACATGTCGCTCTGTTGTTCCACTAGGAAAAGTGCCATTTTCTCGCAAAATAATTAAAAACTGAACCAAATGTTGGATGATTGGAAGTTCGACGATTAGGAAATCTCCTGCGATATTCTCTACTAACAGCCCTACCATTCCCATTACAGAATCCATAAACAAATATTATGTCTGCATATTCTGTGGTCGAAAACTGATGTGGCATTTTGAACGAAAGTAACAAAAGCTCTACCAAAACTAACACATACTGTACTTATACGTAGATATGACAGAAGAAATATGTATTCTTGTACACATAAATAACAATTGATAATGATAATAATGACAATGGGTATAAAATATCAAGAAACGTCAAACGGTCAATGCCAACCTTCATTTTAAACTTTTTAGATTAATTTTTATTTAGTACAGTTGATGCAATGTATTATTATTTGACATAAAATTTTAATCATTTACAATCAACAAAAACTAACACATACAAGAGGTTTGACTTTTTAATCAATTTAATTTATTATTTATCGAAAATAATGCCCCAATACGATCTATGAGTAAAAATTTAAAATTGAAAAACAATTGATTCTATCGTAGAGATAATACAAAGTGACAGTAAAGATGTTAATTTTCTACGTATTAGATTATGTTGTAGGAACTCATTTTAATTAAAATGTTTGAAATTTATAACATTTGTTTAAATTAATACCTTATAATTTGATACTTCATTATGGTTGTTCTATTTTTGGTAAGATTTGATCGTTCACTAAAAATTTAATAAAAGTGCGACAACATTGTCGCATATGTCGTTTTCATTGGCTATTTATGTAGTTTGAAAATCACTTATTGCATTTAAAAAAATATATATACATGGTGTAATATTTAATACGAATCCCTAAATTAATTTTTCCAAAGCCAGTCCTGGAATTTTTTAGTTTAGCTAATACCAGTCGAATGCTTGATAGTAGTTTACTGTATCATGCAAAAATTAAAAAAATCAAATGAGCCGTATAAACACTACAGTAAAATGAAATAAATGGTCAATTACACAAATCACCTTGTTAATTAATAAAGAAGAGGAGTTGACATTTTTTAGTGGCCACATGATATGCTCCCTGAGGGACTCTACATATGGTAGAAGTATGTAAAGTTCCTCATGACTCACCCTGTATATTATGCAACTGCGTAGCACTGTTCTGCAAACAACTAAAATTCGTAGGAGAGGTTAGTCTGGCGTCCTCTGAAAACAAGTCACCTAGGAAGCAGAAGTATTGCATTCCAGAGTTTAACTAGCTAAGGTATGCACAAAAGATCTCTATAGGTCGAAGTGCGGTGAGGCCCCATGGCCTTAACGACCTTACATAATCTAATCTAATCTATGTTAATGATGCATCTCTTACCTATTCATATTTTGTCTCTGTTCAAAATATTCATATTCAGTATCAGGATATGGTAAATTATCGTCTTCGTCTTTGTGGCATTTGCGACCGCACAAATAGCCTGCGAAAAATCCTACAACTAAAGCGGACACAGAACCTGCTACGACGGCCATAATTAGTGTCTCCACGGAATATTGGTTAGGAAGAGCATCAGCCGCTGTAACTGCAGGACCTAAAACATAATTCTCTAATAAGTATAATTAAATCTATAGTTTCTTTCTTTTAAGTAAATATTTATCTTCTAAACAACAAATGACACCTAAATATGATACAAACAACTAAAAATACTTACCACTGCTTTCAAAAGCTTTGTCCTGAATAATATTAATGACTTGCCCATCAGGTTTGTCATTAATGGGTTGATGATCAGAATTATACTTCGGTTGAGTCGAACTTAGTCCTCCGACAGATCCAGCATCTTTTCCCAACTTTAAGGGAGGGCACGCAGTGTGCTCACCGGTGCTAACACTTTGGAAGAAGTAACTTTCTTCACCCCAGCGACCAGAACCCTTGGATCTACATTTTCCTTGCACTTTGTCCCAAGCACAATAGGGATCTTGGAGAGCAACGCATTCACTAAAATAAAAATAAAGATTAGATTTCAATAAAAGTTTGTACTAAATAACATATTTAAATATGAAATCGCCTCGGTAGGAAAGTGGTTAGAACGTTAACTCATCTAGTGAAAACTCAGAGATTCAAAAGTTCAACTTATCATCTAGAAAATGGCGCAAGTATTTGGACAGTTGATGGAATATTTGCCTGAGGCTGTGTTTTTTCCTTTGTGTAAAGCTTCGTTATATTCATCATATGTGATGAACCGAAAGGCATTCGAATTACAATTGCTATTGATCCGATAGGGGCTGTACGCCCTTGACGTAGGTTCGGAGGCTTAAGCTGACAGTTTAGATAGAGCTGTAGTCTGGCGTAGAAAGTGGAATAAGTATGTGTGTGTGAATGAATGGGATCTCCCTAATAAGGAGCACTCCGCTGAATGAAGGTACCCCCTATAAACGGGGTAGGCCTGGTGAATGGGAAGTATAGAAAGATGTGCAACGACCACGCTAGAACAGTTACTGTCACCACATAGCTCTCTGGGGTTATGCGTATCTCTCCTAGGTATTCGAGACACTAGGAATGGATACACTGCTTCAGCGCCACTGAGCTACACGTTCACCTCATTGACTCTAAAAGCAAGTACCAACAAGGTGAAGGATACCTCCTCCTCGGAACCAGGAACCTGACACTCGGCAGCCGACGACGGTTGCTGAGGCTGAGACACCCCTAGTCCTATTGCAGTATATACTCTACAGATACAGATACAATTATTACTATTATAAAAATTTCCAAATCAATTATCTACCTTATCTATGGTATCTCTTCTATCAAACTTATTAGTCCTCGCTAAATTCGTAGGTTTCTTCAAGGTACTTTAATTTCACACAGGTTTTAATTTCCCGCTCAATCCCAATCCAAAAAATCAGATCCTCATGATCCTCCAAAAAAATCTTTTTTTTCTTCATTGGTATTATATGACTAGCCATCGTATACTAGTTCCGAAATTTGTTGTGTAAATGATTTAATTTTAATATAAGTTTGTGGATTTCAAATCACATACAGAGTGGCCCAAAAGTCTGGAAACGACTAATTATCTCGTAAAATGCTAATCATAATTGTACAAAATTTGAGGTACACCTATTTTGGGATACGGAGATTCCATATTTGATATTTACAATGTTGCCAGATTTGCCGTTTTTCTTATATTATTAGTAACTTTGGTTTTTCAAATACATCACCCTGTATATTCAGTCATTATTGGAATCTCCTATTCAATACGAGTTCAACCATATCTAACACTTATGATTTTATGTAATCTGGAAGGTCATAAATACATAAAACCGAAGTCTGGCAACGCCTAAATCGTTTCAATAAATTTTTTAATACTAACTATTTTCAAATGCATTAAAACGTAACAATTGATAGTTTAGAACATTTTTTAACATAGTAGTTACGTTATTAAGTGTTCAATATGTGCTCAATTTGTGAGTTGACAGCACCCTAATCGATGGTAGAAGGCGTCTACCACATTTCTCCATGATTGTCTAGAAATTATTCGAGATTCATTGATAACTCGTTGCCTTACCTCTGCAAGACTTGCTGGTTAAGTTTTGTAAACTGAATTTTTCAAGTATCCCTAATAAAAATAATCTTTAGGATTAAAATCGGGTGAACGTGGAGGCCATTCAATTCTACCTTGTCTACCAATTTATCGTCCAGAAAATATCTCATCTAAATATAGCCGAAAATTTACACCAACTATCTGACGTTAAATTTCTTTCGACAAAAAATGACCCAATTGAATAAGTAACTACTATATCTGACCATACATTTAATTTTTGTGGTCTTTGAGTATGGTTTTCACGCATTCAGTCTTCAGTGTGAATTTACGTCACACCAGTACCTTAAATTGTGTCGATTTACACTTCCACACAGTGTAAAAGTTGCTTCATCGGAAAAACATATTCTTTTAACGAATTTTTAATAATTTTCAATTTTATCCATCATTACCTCAGTAAACTCTAATCTACGACCAAAGTCATCCTCACTTAATTCTTGCAATAAGGTAATTTTGTATGTTTTAAATTTATTTTTACGTAATAAACGTAAGACTAAAGAATGACCTACAATGTACTTGTACAACCCTGCCTGGGGATGTATGTGGATCTTCAACAAAACTTTGCTTATATCTGAAGTTTTGTTGTCATTGATAACTCGTTTCAGTCAACCTGATCGGTATCTATCTTTTACTTCTCCAGATTCCTCAAATCGCCTTACAGTTTTTTGTACCGTCGTCTTATGAATAGGAGAACGGTTTAGAGAACGGCATTTTAGAGAAGCAATTTAAATTGCAGAACTTTTTGAACCACAACTACTGTCAATTTTAGTTCATAATTTAAATGGTGAACAAATGTCAAAATCACAGCATTCTCCATTTAAATATTTAAATTTATTAAAATCTACATATTTTGCACTGTTTTATGTATTTAAGATTTTTCAGACAACATAAAATCAAGTGAACATATGGTTGAACTCGTATTGAATAGCTGAACTCGTGTGAAATTCACACTGAATGCGTGAAAACCATACTCAAAGACCACAAAAATTAAATGTATGGTCAGTTATAGTAGGTACTTATTTAATTGGGCCATTTTTTATCGAAAGAAATTTAACGTCAGATAGGTGGTGTAAATGTTCGGCGTTATTTAGATGAGATATTTCCCGAACGATAAATTGGTAGACAAGGTAGAATTGAATGGCCTCCACGTTCACCCGATCTCAATCCTAAAGATTATTTTTATTAGAGATACTTGAAAAATTCAGCTTACAAAACTTAACCAGCAAGTCTTGCATAGCTAAGGCAATGAATTATCGATGAATCTCGAATAATTTCTAGACAATCATGGAGAGATGTGGTAGACGCATTCTACCATCGATTAGAGTGCTCTCAACTCACAAATGGAGCACATTTTGAATTAATAACCTAACTATTATGTTAAAAAATATTCTAAACTATCAATTGTTACGTTTTAAAGTGTTTGAAAATAGTTAGTATTAAAAAATGTATTGAAACAATTTAGGCGTTGCCAGACTTGTGTTTTATGTATTTAAGACCTTCGAGACTACATAAAATCATAAGTGTTATATATCGTTGAACTCGTATTTAATAGGAGATTCCAATAATGACCGAATATACAGGGTGATGCATTTGAAAAACCAAAGTTACTAGTAATATAAGAGAAATTGAAAATCTGGCAACATTGCAAATACCAAATATGGAATATTCGTATCCCAAAATAGGTGTATCTCAAATTTTGTATAATTATGTCTAGTAATTTACGAGATAATTAGCCGTTTCCAGACTTTTGGGCCACTCTGTATATCATTGATTTGGATCTGCTTGAGTAACTGTCTCTTTAGTTTAATTGGATTGGTGATAAAATAAAGTGTGTTGAAATCTTTAATGTAATTTGGACAAATGTCATGTCTTATATTTAAATATTCCGTCATTCTACTATTTACATTTTGTACATTGCATTTTGCTATGTTAGGCAGCTTTACTTCATTAATATGATTAAAATCAAGCTTGAGATTGAAATTAAATTGCAAAACTATGAAGACAGAACATAGTTTTTGTTGATTACAGAATAATCCGAATCAAAAGGATCGTTCCGTTAAGTTTCCTGTCACTATTAGACAACTCTGCAAGCACATGATCTCTTGAATCAGTTGGAGCCGAGTGCATTTTTTTCGTTTAAAAAATGTTTCTTCCGAAGCTGGTTCAAAAACGAAGCTTGGTAAACGTTCAAAAACTTCGGCACCTCAGGATATCTGTGTATCTGGCTATAATGTTGATGTCATCTCATTATCTAACAACTTGTACAGATTTATATTGAAATATTATGGCATTTGGACTGATAGAAGGAACCCAATTAAAAATAATACAACATATGTGAGCAACTTACCTACAACTTGATATTTTATTACTATCACATCGATGCACTCTTAATGACTGAACTTCTGTGTCAGAAACGACCACAAGTCTGGACTCTTCTTTTCCACTTTTAACATTTTTCATAATTTTAATACCTCTTACCGGAGCATGTACCGGAAAAACTTGAATCTCTTCAATAACAACTGTTCTTACTCCGTGCCTTGAATCAGCAGATAATCCGTTGACAGCTTTTATCACTTTTCCATTATCTGTAATTAAAATAAACAAAAGATATATGTTTAAACTGTCATTATTACTGAGAAAAATACAATTAAATTATTACAAGAATTTTTTGTATTACCATGTAACGAAAAAAAATAACCAAATAACGAAACGGGTTCATCCTAATCGTTCCTCGATGTTTTCATAAAGAAAAATCAATCTCAAGGTTTCCATTACTGGGTTGACCAAAAACCCACCCATCATCATCATCAATCAGCCAATCGCGTCCACTGCTGGACATAGGCATCCCTCAGTTATTTCCAGTGTTCTCTACACTGGACCGCTTGTAGCCAGTTTCCCGCTACACGTTTTATATCATCGGCCCATCTAGTCGGTGGTCGTCCTCGGCTTGTTTTATAGTTTCTGGGCCTCCATTCCATAATACGTCTTGTCCACCGTCCATCTTGTGCTCTGGCTAAGTGCCCTGCCCAGTTTCACTTAAGCGACGTGGTTCTTTCGATGACGTCTTGAACTCCTGATCTTTGCCTGATTTGTTGGTTTGTTATGTGGTCTCGAAGGCTCACGTTCAGCATTGCACGTTCCATGGCTCGTTGCGTAACTCTGAGTTTATTCGCAGATTTTTGCGTGAGTGTTAAAGTCTCCGCTCCATAAGTTTGTACAGGTAAAACACATTGGTCATAAACCTTTCGCTTGAGACACATGGGAATTGAACTTTTTAGAATATGGCTTAATTTGCCAAATGCTGCCCAAGTTAGGCCTATTCGCCTCTGTATTTCATGTGTTTGATTGTCTCTGCTTATTTTGATTTCGTGTCCCAGATATTTGTAAGTGTCTGTTTGTTGTATGTTATTATTGTCAATAGTTATATTTCCACTCATTACGAGATTTATTATAAGTTTAGTTTTCTCAAAGTTTATCTTTAATCCTGCTCTTTCAGACAGACTTTTAAGCGAATGCATCATAGAAACTGTATCATGTAAGTTATCTGCGAATAATACAACATAATCTGCAAATCTTAGGTGATTTAATCTTTCTCCATCTATATTGATGCCCAAATCTTGCCATTGAGTGCTCTTAAATATTGACTCTAGAGCTGCCGTGAACAATTTTGGTGAAATATTGTCTCCTTGTCTAACTCCAGGAGTTAGACAAGGAAACCCACCCATGCCAACTGCTAATTGCTTGCCAACTCCCATCACCTACCTTCGTAAATTAATTTAGTTATTAATACGCTTGTTTTTAGATCAATATATCCTTGCAATGATTCAAGTAGATCCGCTGAAATCTCCTTTTAATATAGTTCCATAAATAGGAGCATCAACAGGGTTAAATTTCAAACAAAAAAAAAAAAAAATAAAGAAAAACATAACAGTGAAAAATCATCTGAACTAAATTGCGAGCAAACAAAAAAATACATATTTTCTACCACATCTTCCAGCTACAAAAACATACTGTATGTCCCCCTATCCAGCCCCCCGCAATAAAAAAGAGGGCAGCCATACCTTGAAGAGGCGAAAGTCTAAAACGAGGTTGTCGAAACTATTCTTCGATCTGGTTTAACTTCCCGCCCAATAGCAATCCAAAGAATCAGATTCTCATGATATGAAAGAAATCTTTTCTTCCTTATATCAAAGTTATTACAAAATCGACAAAATCCTCAAATTAAAGAGAATATTTACCCCTCAACAAAAACTTGAATATCTTGAATCTATGTATCAACACAGACTTTAAGAAATTCCCTGTGCAGACTGCCCACAATCTTACATAGACCAAAACAATCGTAGAATCCAAAATAGTATCTATGAACATTCCACTTCCGTTAGCAATACTTTTCAGTTTTATCTCCATACAAGCCACGAAATTGAATTTGAAAATTCCAGAACTATAGCAACCATCCGTTTCTATAAACAGAGAAGTATTCAAGAAGTCATATGTATTGAATATTTAAAGTAGGTGCAAGTAGAAACACCAACTCTAACCTAAACGAAAAAGTTAATATAAACACACGGCAAGTTCAAAAAGCATTTGAAAAGTCGAAGACTAGAAAACGTCAAATACTAGCAGAATGGAGACCTAGTGAAAATATCTTACTATTTAAAAAGATGATAAAGACAGCCAAATTCTAGTCGATATCATAAAAACTATTAAAAACATCTTAACAAAACAACAAGATGGAAGTCAGAATAGCCATTGAGTAAGTAATGAAAATAAAATACCTTGGAATTACATTCTCCAGTGATGAAGGCTTGGAGAGAGAAGTGAGAGATCAAATACAAATGGCGAATAGACTGATAGGATGCCTTATAGTAATATTATCTGGCAAAACCACCATGTTAATATAGAGCAAGTCAAGAATTTCTAAATCTAGTATAAGAACAATGACGAATGTATAGAATACTGGGAAGAACTACAGGAAATATGCTTTGAGACAGCAATAGCTTTGAGAGTGAAAACATCCGAAGAATTTGTAACGTACAGGATATAAACAAGTGAGCACTAAACAGAAAATATGAAATAATGACACAAATAAAATTCAACAGACTTCCATAAATGAATCAATCCATCAATGAACAATCAGAACTGCTTTTAATGCAAAGTATTTAACTAATACGGAAGTTATTTCTAAATATTAATAATAATACAACATGAAAGTTCTATACGAACAACGGTGTATCTAAAGTGAATTAAAAACATTTTCCTTGAACATATTTAAGCAAAAAAAAGACCAAGGTTGTGGATACCCAAAATTCTAAAGACCAACTCTTCAGTATTAATGATCAGAGAAAGACTTAAGACATATCAAATAAGGAAAATGAGGTATATAATCAGACACCTTGTGCATTTTTTGTACTTGCTTTGGATATTTTTTTGTACTTATACAATAAAATGTAGAACAACCAAAGACTAATTTGTTCTATTAATACTTTAATACACTTATTTTTGAAAAGTCGCGACTGTCTAAAATTATTAATATATCAAGAATCTCTACCTCTATCACGGGATGATAGAACCTTCTACCAGTTCATGGTTATCTCAGGTAATACTGGTCAAGAACAAAGGCAGAAATACGAGGTTATGTGTGGATTACCATTTGTTGAACAATGTTACTAATCTTCTGCTTTGGATAGACTACACGTTGGATGCATTGGCTGGACTTGAACGTCATGGACATGAATTTTGGACTTAAAGTCTGGATATTGGCAAGTAGAAATGGATCCAGTAGATAAAGAGAAGACAGTCTTAACCACAGGATCTGGATTGTGGCAATTCAACGTTATGCCAATTGAACCGCGTCATGCTTCTACGACATTTGAAAGGCACATCTAAAATTTCTTAAGAGGATTATCATGGAAAACAAGACTGGTATATTGAGACGACATTGCCCAATTGATTTTAAACCCCAAGAAATGCCAGACAGGCAAAGAAAGAGATCAAGAATTTGAGAGAACGTTTTTCAAATTATTAATATATCAAGAATCTCTTTGTTATCCATGAATCTAGTTATATTAATATATGTGCCCATGCGTTCACTCATTTTAAAATTGTAGTTAATTGGTTAGGAAATAAAACAAACTAGTACAAAAATAATGTAATAAACCTCACCTGTTCCAATAAAAAGGACGTCGTATGTTTTGCCGCCTGGAACTTTAACCTGCGGATCCACTGCAATCTGTGTAAATCGGTAGCTAAAAGAAAAAATAAGATTAAAAAATGAACTGTTTTTAGGTAAACTCGTCTTGCTAAATCCGTTGTATTCCACCTTCAGCAAACTCCATGTTTATTCTAAATAAACGAATGAAGCCTGTTCTTTTTTAAAATTATTACAGTTTCTTAAAAACTAGATTCTTTTGTGAACGACATTAACTCTTTCACGCAAGGTTTTGTAGCATTCCAATTCTTAATCTTTAAACTTTTGACGAAACTGTACTTTCCCGTTAATCCTACGACTAGAAATTATTTTTTTATCGCTCCAAATATGTCAAGTATGTATACTTAAGAGTTTCCCTACTCATAATAAATTAGCTTAAACTATAATTACGTTAGAGTGTTAAGATTTTCTGATGGGAACAAAGTCACTACTTTTACTACATAACTGTCTACTCTTCTCCAAACATTAATTACCTTTGGAAAAAAGTTATAAAAGAGATAGGCTAAATCCAATTTCAGTCTCAGTTCGTAGTTGTGCGTCGAAATGGCTTATGATGTCTTTATTCATGGCCGATGTTTCTTGTTTGTTTAATTGTGATGAAACCTGCATTTCATGTGGTAAGATTTGTCATTTTATCGTTAATCTATTCAACATATGTAGTATGTATTTTACGCCACAAATATTTAGATTTAAGCATGATAAGAAGATTGGTGCATGGAATGTACGAAGTTTATTCCAGGCCAAAAAAGTGAATAACATAATTAAAGAAATGCGAAGACTCAACATTGACATACTTGGATGCAGTGCGAAGTAGAAAACCATACAATATACTACTGTGAGAATACTACAACAAGAAACAAAAACGGAGTGGCTATAATAGTAAATAAAGAAGTTAACAAATGTGTACTTAGTTTTATAGGAATATCAGATAGAGTTGTAGTACTTAAAATTAATGCTAAACCAGTTCACGTCAACATTATTCTAGCATATGCTTCAACTTCGGAAAGCTCAGAGCAGGAAATAGAAATATTCTATGAACAATTGAAAAAACCGCTAAAACATACCAAAAACAAGAAGTAAATATCCTGCTAGGAGAATTTCAACGCCAAAGTAGGCAAAGTAGGTGTTGCAATACTGTGGAACACTTTGGAATAGGAACGCGAAATGATCCAGTTCTGCCAGGAAGCGGATAGTGCAATATTGAACACTTTTCTTCTTTATCACCTCGAAGATTCTACACCTGGAAATCTCCAACTGACTGTCCAAAAAAATATATTACAAACCAAATTGACTACATCATCGTCAACAACCGATTTCAGAATTCCGTAAAATCCGCAAAAATATATCCGGAGCTCATGTTCCTTCTTTTTCTTCAGATGCAAATCCACTAATGGATGTTAGCGATCACATTTTCCATTAATTCTCTATTTCTTGCAATATGTATCAGAGATTGTATGTCGTTAATCCCTGTCTATTGCCTTATGTTTCGGAGCCCATATATTTTCTTGCGTCCCATTCCTCTCTTGCCTTCAATTTTAGCCTCGATTATAAGTTGGAGGAACTGGTATTTTTTCATTTCGCATGATGTGACCTAGATACGCCGTTTTCCTTTTCTTGATGGTTTCGAAAAAATAATGTTCTTGGTTTATTCTTTTAAGGACATCTATATTTGTGATTTTCGCTGTCCATGGTATTTTTAGGATACGGCGATAAAGCCACATTTCGAAAGCTTCTGATCTGTCTATATCCCTCGTTTTGAGTGTCCAGCCCTCTACGCCATATAGCAGCACTGACCATACGTAGCATTTAGTAAACCTTAGTCTCAGTTGAAGATCAAACTCTGAACAAGTTCAAAGTTCAAAGTTTCAGAGAACAGCACATGTTCCACCAGACCATAATCTTTTACTAGAATCCACACGAAAAAAGTTCATAAAAGAAAAACACAAAAACGTCTGGATATCTAGAAGTTGAACGATAAAACCACAAGAGACCAAGTCGAAGAGGAGATCAACAACGAAATAAACAGCATGGTAATCTCAGTTATTAATCAAGAAAACAAAAGTGTAGATGATATGTGGAAAAAAATCAAAAATATCTGTAATTCAGTGGTAGATAACAAACTTAAACCAGAAAACAATATAAAGAAACAGCCGTGGATGAGACAAAAAATATTAGAGCTAATAATGGACGCTAACAGTATCGATCATGAACACAATTGGAGCATTGGAAATGTGGGTTCATAGACGAATGCTGAAGATACCTAGGACAGCAAGAAAAACTAATGAAGAAATACTAAGGAGCGTCAACAAAGACAGAGAACTGCTAAAGACTGTTAAACATCGAAAAATGTCTTATCTGGGACATATAGTAAGGGGAAGTAGATATAAAATTTTACAAGTGATCCTTAAAGGCAAAGTAGAGGGCCATAGAGGTATAGGAAGAAAACAAGTTTCTTGGTTAAAAAACATTCGTGAATGGACTCAGATACCAAATGCAGGACAATTATTTCATATTGCAGAAGATCTTGAAGCCTTCGCAATGGTGATCACCAACGTTGGATAATTCTGATATGGCAGGAGAAGAAGAAGATAAAAATTAATGGTGAAATCATAAACAATTTAAGATATGCGAACGATACGGTTTTGATTGCTGATACACACCAATTCACAGCTAATAATGAATCCTTGAAAACAGTCGACAAAATTACAAATCTTGTATGCAGCCTAAATAAGAAATGAGACCACTCACAGAAAATAATGACATAAAGATGCCATACTTATGGCATATAATGCGCAATGAGAAGTATCAACTAATTCAACTAATTTTACAAGGCAAGATAGAAAGAAAAAGATCCCAACGGCGCAGAAGGACATCGTGGTTGAAGAACATCAGACAGTGGGCAGGAATGACTACCATACATCTATTTAGAGCAGCTGTCAACAAAGGTGTATGGACCAACGTGATTGCTAACATCCACAGAGGATACGCACCAAAGAAGAAGAAGATGTATTTTATTTATCTTTATATATGGTACTTCTCTGTAGCCGATAACGGGGCCGTGAACATTTTTTCCAGTCTGTTGTGCTAAGAGCGATATACCGCTCTTATTTATTTTAGGATTTTCTTTGCCTAGCCAGAAAAATAATTCCGACCATATTATTGTAAATAATTTCTTAATAACACTGTAAAAAAAGTTTTCAAAAAAATCTTTTTTTAATTCAATTTAGAAATTACTCGTTTTATATTATCATTACTAGAGTAATTTACTTTCATACTTCTTATGCTATAAAGTAGAGTGGAGAATTTTCATTCGAGTGTCAAGCGATAATCCAAAACACGCGCAAATTAGTGAAATGCAGTATATTTACTAATTTATCATTTGTAAACGTATTGCGACGCCATTTAATATTTTATTATACTTACTGAAAGCTCGTTCTGATGAGAATTGGTTGACCGAAGAAACTGGGCACACTCTCGTCCATCAACGAATGTGTTTTAATAAAATTTAACGTAAGATCGGGTAAAGTTCTACTGTCGTTATGACACTGTCCAGGCCTTGGATCGGGAACTTTATTACTCAGAACAGGTAACCAATTAGAATTAATAGCAGCCTGCTCTTTAAAGTTGCCTTCGAAAGTGTCGGTAATATCTTGAAGACTAAAAGCGCACACGGCGCTACCGGATATGCTATTTGGAGGAGTAGTAAAAGTGCCATAAACTAGTTGAGCCTGTACATCACCGTATTTCCCTTCAATCAGATCTGTCGCAGATTCTAAAAAGAAAAAATAAAAGGAATTAATATTATAAAGCAAAATAGACATTTTCAAAAAAGAGCTAATGTATATTATTATATTTTAGTATGAAATTATTAAAGAAACAGCTTTTTTATAAACAAATATAAATCTATATTGGTAGCGGCTTTCAAAACATAATTTTTGAAGTTATACTTCTATACGCGCGCTCGACGTTGGAAATTTGTACGGGAGTGAATCTGTGAAACCATTACATATGTAAGATAATGAGTAAGAGAGAGACAGAAGATATATTTTCTCTCTCTTCCTCTCTCGTGAATAATTTTTTTTATTTTCTAATTTGTTTGAGTTTAGTAGGTTTTTAGTAGATCTATTTTCATCCGTAGTGCCTATATCTCATATGCAATTATACGTTTATTAATAATCAAGATACTGTGCAGTGCCTTCTTGGTAATCGCCTTGTTTGTTTTTATCTTAATATAATCGCTATCCCCTCCTTTTTCATTTAATGTATCACACGCTGCAATAGTACCAATAAAAACGGAGATGTAATGTAATGTACCTTTGGCAATGCCGATACGTTTGTTTTTTTGTCAATTGTACTAGCTACCTTCTTCTCTTTCCGACAAGACCACTGTCACCATCCATAGAACAGTTCTCGAGCTGTGCCACTTTGCGAACAATTTACGTATTGATGACGGTTGCAAAAATCTGTCGCGTATGTAATGATTTGTTTCCCATCAAAAAAGTGTTCAATATCGCTAAAGAAGTTTTTACTTAAAAATAGCCATCTTCTAACAAAAAACTCCATCTAGTCGAAAGATGCCTCACCATTCGAGGTACCTCCATTTGCATATCACCCAACCACAAACACACAACACAACAATTACCATCCTCCAGGTCATAGCCTGGACCATTTCAGATCTGACATTCAAAAAACTTACATATCAACTGACATTCAAAACAGTGACACGACATACCAACACACAAATTCCTAACTACACACAACAAAGACACTATACACATTAAAATACAGATCAAAACTCATCATTCATAGTCACTCCATAAATCACAGAGTATTACAACCAACTACAAATTTTCTTAGACATCTTAAATTCACGCAGCTCTTTAAAATATGAGATCAAACAAATGACACAATACACAAACACTTTTACGTCACAAAACCCTCAAAAGATCTCAACTTAGAACTCATACAAATACAGTAGTCGAGTTATTAATAGTCGAGTATTAATCTCCTGTTAGAGGAGATTAATAACCAGTCGATATGCTTACACTCAACCCGGTTGTTCCAAGTGTCCATTAATAACGTGCTTTCTAACGGCAAAATACTTAGCCTCCAAGCCAACTATGAGTAGGACTTAAAAGAGAAGAGATACAAGTGCACTTGTACGCCTGTTCCACTATGTCACACTGTTAGTTGAGTTTGTTATCATTTTGGATGGGTAGTGGTCTAGCTCCTAAGTTATACTTTAATGTAAATTGCTGCGTTTTACGATATTATAAACTACAGTGTTTTTTAGAAGAGGTCGTTTTGTTTCTTTGCGGAATACGGAGCCAGTGATAGCGGATTTACCACAAGCAAAAGACTGGCAAGAAAAGGATTCAGAGGCCAGATAAGTGAAAAAAAAAACAGGGCTAAAATAGCAAGAAATTCAGATAAAGCTTACATGGACAAAAAATACAATACTCATAAAGATAAAAAGTTACGAGAACTTAAAAATCAACATTGTTGGAATAAATGTACCAATATTATTTTCAAAAGACTTTCAATTTTTAAACAGTATTGAGCATTGGGTACTGAAATCTCCAAACAGCTTTCAATCATGGTTCATCAGAAGAAAACACTTAAGCTCAGAAAGAAAAAGACTTTTACTTGCGTAAAGCGTATGCTGTAAGAACAGCAAAAAATGAGTGTCATGACCTAAAGAATGCTGGCAAAGTTGCGATGATCTTAGACTTGCAAAAAACTATGCCAAATCCTAATATTTCAACTTCCAAAGCATATTATTTAAGGCAATTATGGACGTATAACTTAGGGTTCCATAACCTACAGACTGGAACGACCCATTTCTTTATGTGATACGAAGGTCAGGTGTCACGTGGATGTCAGAAAATATCATCTTGTCTAATATATCGGAAGCCTTCTTCCATCTGTGAAACACATAACTGCATTTAGCGACAACTATGGAGGCAAACTTAGAAGAAACTTACTTAGCGACGTAAAAATAGCTCCAAAATGAGTAAAGTCAATAAAATTATGATTTTTTGTTACCAATAATAATAGTAATGCCTACAGTTACTAAGCCGCATAAGAAAAATTAGCATGAAAAAATCATGACAATTACAGTAAAGGTTCAACTTTGAACAGCATTTACTCAAAATTTACTTCTTTTCACTTAACACCCCTTTCACAAACCCCTTACACAAACTTCCATAAATTTATCTTAACTCTTATCACTACAGCTGTTCCGGCTGATTTAATTGATTAATAAAATGTTAAATCAAAAACTACACAAGGAAGCTCTGAATTAGTATTTCCACCACCAGAGAAAACCCAGTACCTTCTGCTCGATTACATATACAGGCAAAATAACAACAAACATTGCCAAACACATAAAAAAGAAAGGAATAACACCAGCTTTCCGAACAAATAACAACCTAGGCAAATATATTAAAAATAACAAGAGCCAAAATAAAAAACACTTACATAGTGGTGTGTACAAACTTCAATGTGGCGACTGCCCAAAAACTTACATCGGTCAAACTGGTAGAAACTTTAATAAACGAATAGCAGAACATAAAGGGCTTTCAATAATAGAAAAACAGATTCGACATACGCACTTCACCTTCTAGATCATAATCATTCTTTTAATGACAAATTTAAAATTCTTCACATTCAAAATAAAGGCCTTAAGCTATCTTTGTTAGAATCTATGGAAATCAACAAATTAAAAAACACAGATATAATTGTGAATGACCAACTTGAGACAAACAGTTCTCCCCTCCTCAACCTATTTCATTAGAGACTATAAATTTGTAAACCCAAGCCAAAATAGATCACTTGAGAAAGGCAATCAGCCGAAACAGCTGTAGTGATAAGAGTTAAAATAAATTTTGTGGAAGTTTGGAAACAAAGTTTTCAGTGTTTTATTGTTACATAAAATGAATTTCCATCAAGTAACGGTCGAATCCATCAATTATACAAATTTACACACATATATTTTACTTGTGCAAAAGGTCTTTCGTTGTAATGAAGTACCAAACAGACGTGTAGAACAAACGCTAGAGAAGTTTCAAAAAAACTTCTCTTAATTAATTAACACTGTCCAGCAGTTGCTCGTTTGAAAATATTATCATAAATCAACAGTATGGACTAAACGGGACAAACAAACATTGTAATTCCTCCGTTGTATATTTTCTAAATATTTCTAATTATTAGATTACAAAGCACAGCGAATTTATTTGTACAATTCCAAGAAAAGTATAATTTAGCTACGTATTTAGTCTTTTATTTACTGCTGAAATAGAATTGAGGAAAAACTTACGCGTTGATGACTTTCTTGAATTCATCCAGTTAAAATTTTGGCGAACGCGCCGGGGACGATTTAAAGTTGAAAAATTAAATTCCGCAAGTTGCAATGCAGGTCTTTATAATTTTCCAGACGCTGCAAATTTATTGTGCTGATAACTATGTAGATTGTAAGGCGGTTATATATTCCTTTTATAAGGAAATAATGAAGTTAAATTAGAAACATTGTTAATGACGTCCTATTCAAAGGTATTTGTTTTGACCAACCTACTATTTGTCTGAACCGACCTAATTTATAATTAACTAACTTAGCATGTAACCAAATCATTAGAAAAATCAAGAGGATGGGAGAGACAGACTATGGCTCTGACCATATCTTGATAGGAATAAATAATATAGCAGGAGAGAAAAATGGAAAACGAGCTCAGAAATAAAAAAAGCATTCCAAGATATGACAGCAGAACAGCAACAAACTAAAGGATAAAGATATCAGAAGAAAATATGAGCAGCACATACAATTGGAGTTGCAAAAAGAAGAATTGAAGAGCAGTAGAAACAAACTGGAAAATTATGAAATTCGCAGTGGAAAAAGCAAACAAAGAAGTGCTTGGATATGAGAACAACACAAAAGAAGTTCAGGAGTAGTTCACCAAGGTAAGACAGGTAATGTTTTAGAATCATAATGAAGCTAACGAACAGAAGCTTAAAGAAAAACGAAGAGAGTTTAAGAAAAGATGGAGAGCGTTAAAAATATATCGAAAAAAGTTACGAAACAAAGAAATTAAGTGTTTTCACCAGGAAGTAACGAAGATAAAAAGGCTATCAGAGCAAGAGTACGTATATGAGATCAAACGAAAGAATACTGCTAAGTAAGGTTGATCATGTAATGTATGAGAAAAAAAGTTTCTTCTGTGCAAGAACTGGACATGACGAGGAGGAAGAAACCTAACAAGAGATATTAGAATGCAAAGATGACGATAACAGATCAACAGAACAAGAAATAATGGACAAAATTCAAGACCTAAAGAATAATAAGTGCTAGAATAAATTGGTAAATTATTAATATTATTACAAATAAGGCCAGAGGAGCGAGCTCCTATTATGCCAAAAAAGCAAAAAAAAAACAAAAATAAAAAATATCCTTATAAAACTAATACAAATTATAAAGTTAAGTAAAGTTAAACAATTAAGTATATCATACAAAAATTGAATTGTAAGACAATAAATAAATAAATAAGTAATGTGAAACGAAAAAGACATCAAATATTTGATTTCACGCAAACAGCGCCTATGTATCTGTTGATACGTATTTCGACCTAATAGGTCTCATCAGAACAGTTATTCATAGGTGTTCTCAACGTGAAAAATAAATATTTTCTGTCTTTTAAGAAGCAACACTAAAATGGCTTCAATACGGACGCAAGTAGCGACATCTAATAATAAAATCCGTAAAATAGTTTCGAAACACAATTCAGATTTCTGCTTATAATCTGAGCCTTCTAAAAATTGCAAGGCAAACAGACGTTGATAAAAGATGTTAAAAGGGACATGGGGAATCTAAAATTTGCATTCCACGACATGTCTTTACAACTAAGCAGAAATCCTTATATAAATATATATACAATATATTAAAAAAACTGGACATCTGTTTGTAAATAAAATAATTTGTATAATGTACGACTGTAAATTGAATTATCTATTTTGTGACATAAGCAAAAAAGCCAAATAAATAAAATAAATTTTGTCAAAGCTAGAAGATTGCAGTGGCTAGAATGGAGGATAGTAGAGAGGTAAAGAACATAGCATAGAGAACACCAGAAGATAAGAGGAAAAGAGGCAAAGCTTGAGAAAGAAGAAAATGGAAGAGAATTACTAAGCTACGGGCCTGAAACGGCCTGCTACAAGTTTTTTATATTATTTTATGTTGCATTACCCTCTACATATGAATTAAGTATTACATTAAACTCTTAAAAAATTAATATATAAATAAAGTAAAACAAAAGCGAATTCATAAAACGCCACAAAGAGTGAAATTTAGTTATGCATTTTAGTTTCTTGTTCACTATAAAAATGAATTAAAGAGGAATGTACGCATTGGCGACTGCCTCTTGAATTTATCGAGCTTTAAACTTGGCGAAAACGCCGTGGACGAATTTAAATTTTAAAAATTTATCATCGCAACTTGAAAGTATGAGTTCAGAGACTTTCTACAGACGCGACAGATTTATTGTTCCAAGTAGATTAATATTCCATTAGATTTTTTTATATATGTAGTCATGTTAAACATTATTAGGTAACAAACTACTCGTAATATTAATTAAAATAATAAAGCAAGTAGGTAAAATAAATAATAAATAAGACTTACTCACAATCAGTTCAATTTAACTATCTAGACGACCGGTTTCGTTATCTACAATATGAAAGCATCTTCAGGTCTCGATATAAAGTTAATTAAATGCTGAAATAATAAAACCCATATTAGGGTGTTGTCTTATAAAGATTAACAAAGATAAATGATATTCTTCTTCTTCCTATGCCGTCCCCATTAATGGAGGTTGGCGACCACATTTTTAAAAGCTTCTCTGTCTTTTGCAACGTGGAATAATTCGTCTACAGTCATGTTTGTCCAGTCTCGAATATTTCGCAGCCATGACTTCCTCTTTCTACCTATTCCCTTTTTGCCATCGACTCTACCCTGCATGATGACCTGCAGAAGACTATATTTATTATTTCTTAGTATGTGTCCAAGGTATGCAGTCTTGCGTACTTTTATCGTTCTCAACAATTTTTTGACTCGACCCATTCTTCTCAGCACTTCCTCATTGGTGACCCTGGCAGTCCATGGGATTCTCAACATTCTCCGGTATATCCAAAGTTCAAAGGCTTCAATCTTTTTAACTATTTGCGCTTTTAGTGTCCATGTTTCTACCCCGTACAATAATTGCGACCAGACGTAACATTCAACAAACCTCAGTCTCAGCGCAGTATTCAGATTTTTGTCACAGAACAATTGTTTGAATTTTAAGAACGCTGCCCTTGCCATTTCTATTCGTACCCGGATCTCTTGGTCTGGATCTAATTCTGTGTTGATGTAAGCTCCCAGATATTTATATTTTGTCACTCTCTCTATTTGCTGTCCACCAAGAGTTAGTTGTTCATTATTTATTGGACTCCTTGATACTATTATAAATTTGGTCTTATCTGTGTTGATGTCAAGTCCCATTTGAATGCATTCACTATTTATTGCATCTAGTAAAGTTTGTAGATCTTCTATACTCTCAGCCATAATTACCGTGTCATCTGCAAATCTCATGGTGTTTATGATTTCTCCACCAATTCTTATTCCCTCTTTTCTTTCCATAAGGCTTTTCTGAATATGACCTGTGAGTACACGTTGAAAAGCGTCGGAGACAAGTCGCATCCTTGCCTAACCCCTCTCGCAATCGGTATATTATTTGTTTCTATATCGTTCACCTTTACTACTGCTTTCTGGTTCCAGTATATAGCCTTAATAAACTCAATGTCTTTTTTGTCTAAATTGATGTTTTTTAATTCATCTATTAACTTCATATGCTGCACTCGGTCAAAGGCCTTCCTAAAGTCTATGAAGCATACATATGCACTCTTGTTATATTCCCGACATTTCTGCAAGAGTACCGTCAACGCAAATAATGCCTCTCTTGTACCCATGCTTCCTCTGAAGCCAAACTGAGTTTCATCTATCTGTTCCTCACATTTCTTATAAATTCGGTTTTGAACAATTTTCAAAAGAATCTTTAAAGGGTGGCACATTAGGCTTATCAATCTATAGTCATTACATGATTTGGGATTGTTGTTTTTTGGTAGAGGTAAAAATATCGATTTAAGCCATTCTTCCGGGATGTTGCCTTCTACATATATGTGGTTGAGAATTCGGGTGAGTCTCTTTATATTACCGTCATCTAAGGCTTTTAACAGTTCAACTGGAATTTGATCAGGACCCGGTGCTTTTCCTTGTTTTGCATTCTGTAATGATATAAATTACAGTAATTATGCCAATATTACATGTCTGTGGTTTTTCAAAATGAATAAACTGTTTAAGCAGACAAGGTAAGACCCACAAATTGATATAAAATACCACAGACATGTAATATTGGCATAATTACTGTAATTTATATCATTTATCTTTGTTTATCTTAATAAGACAAAACCCTAATATGGGTTTTATTATTTCAGCATTTAATTAACTTGTATCGACAGACCTGAAGATGCTTTGCATATTATAGAAAGCGAAACCGGTCGTCTAGATAGTTAAATTAAACTGATTGTGAGTAAGTCTTATTTATTATTTCTTTTACCTATTTGAAATAGACTGACACAAGCAACACATTCATGATTTGAATAAAGCAAATGTTATTTTTACCAGAAATTGTCTCAAAATAGTCGTAATATAAAATCTAGAGTGTTTTATAGTCAGTAAAACAGTCTAGATTTGTTTTTAGAGTTAATCTAATAAAAGTCGTTCTAAAATCGGGTAAACATTGATTGATAAAAGTTTATAACGAATCAACAGAAAGTTTAATGTGCTGTGGGGGATGGACGTATTTTCCTTGTATCGGGAAGAGGAATAGTTTTTAAACATCTTTTTTATTAAAAATAAATATTTATTTGACTTATTTTATTCATGCTCGACTCTTGTCTATTAGATCATCAAATCTAATCCCTACGCGGAAATAGTTTGTATAACAATGACCTACATTAGATTATAAAATCGCAATGTGCAGAAAGCAAGATCAATATTTATAACTGCGGTATGTGTATCGTCCTACCCTAACTACTGCATAATAAGTATGTAATTAAAGTTATTA
The DNA here is from genome assembly GCA_918026665.1 of Diabrotica balteata. Lineage (NCBI taxonomy): Eukaryota > Metazoa > Arthropoda > Insecta > Coleoptera > Chrysomelidae > Diabrotica > Diabrotica balteata. The sequence goes on along the minus strand of OU898283.1, from coordinate 313,182 downwards.
ATAAACGTTGTGTTTCGTTGAAACAATGTGTTAAGTTTTTCAACGAGAAAAATAAGGAGATTTCTCGTGACACCTGCTATACTCACTCTAGCTCCAATATCACAGTGGAAATAGTTACCTTGTGCGTATAAACTGTCAGATATCATGCTAAATATGAGTATAACTGTAGGAGTACTTTTTGTGTGTATATAAAAATGTTTTTTGTTTAAAGTCCGTTTATTTATTTATTTATCGTATGGCAATTACAACACATTTAGAACAAAATTACAAACACTAGTAATATAGGTATATGACAAACTTTAAATAATTACAAACAAACATCAAGTGTATTAACATAATCAATTGACTCTGAAGTTGCAAACAGGAAGTCTTCAGGGCTACCGTTATAAGATCTTGAGGGACACTCTTCAATAATGTGGTCGATCGTTTGGTCCTTCCCACAGTCACATTGAGGAGACGGATTCTTTCCCCATTTATGTAGCATGTATGCACATCTGCCATGTCTGGTTCGGATCCTGTTTAGAGTGGACCATGTTTTACGTGGAAGATCAAAACCTGGTGGCTTGTGGGTAATACAGGGCATGTTATTTTGCCATGCATTCCATTCTTGGGACCATGCATTCGTGATGTTGAACTCCTCATGTATCATTCTTGCCGTTTTCATTGGTGGTTTTCTAGAACGTAGACGGGTATTTCGTGCATCCTCGGTATCTTGGTGGATCGGCAGGTTTATATTGTTCATGATCTTTTTGTATTCACGTGTAAGTGCGTCAACTCGTCGTAAATGTGGAGGTGGAATGTGACTTAATACTGGAAGCCATTGGGTGGGAGTTGATTTAATTGTACCAGATATCATCCTCATAGTGCTGTGCAGCTGAGTGTCGACCTTTTTTACGTGTGGACTGTGTAGCCAAACTGGGGCACAATATTCAGCGGTCGAGAAAACAAGGGCTAAAGCAGTAGAGCGGAGAGTGGAAGCCGATGCTCCCCAGGTGGTACCGCAGAGCTTCTGTATAATGTTATTTCTGGTACTCAACTTTTGGGCAGTTTTTGTTAAATGCTCTTTAAATGATAGCGTTCTGTCTAGTGTTACGCCCAGGTACTTCGGTGTTTTGTTGTGGGAAAGTGTGGTATTTTCAAACCGTATGTTAAGTTCCTTTCCAGCAAGTTTATTGTTCAGGTGAAAGCAACTTACTTCTGTTTTGGATGCATTTGGTTGAAGCCGCCACTTGCGAAAATATTTGCTCAATATATATAAGTCTGCCGTCAGAACTTCTTCAGATGTTTCTAGCGTTCGGCATTGTGTAGTGAGGGCCCAGTCATCGGCGTATCCGAACTTTCTTGATTGTGTTTCTGGCATATCTGCTAAATATAAGCTAAATAGTAATGGAGAGAGCACTGACCCCTGTGGTAGGCCATTTTTAAGTTTCTTTGGTGGGCTGATATCTGTGCCCATCACTACTTGAAACATTCGGTCGTTGAGCATGCTATCTATTAAACGTGCTATTTGTTTACAGGGAATTGCACGGAGAATTTTGTATATAAGGCCCTCTCTCCATACTGTATCGTAAGCTGCCGAGAGATCAATAAATGCCGCTGAAGTTTTAAGTCTTCTTTGAAAACCCGCTTCGATGTAGGTGGTGAGTGACATGATCTGGTCCGCGCAGCTTCGTTCTGGTCGAAAACCCGCTTGTTCGACTGGGATCACCTGGAACAGTTCTGTACTGATTCTATTATATATAAGCCTCTCTAATAGTTTGTAGATGGCAGAGAGAAGCGCAATTGGTCTGTAGTTTTTTGGGTTGTCAGCGGGTTTGCCTGGCTTTGGTATGGCTATTATCTTAGAGCGCTTTAGTTCTTGTGGGATATTTCCAGTTTCCATGATGTCTGTGAAAAATCGAGCCAACCAAACTTTTGTATACTTGCCACAATTTAGTAGGAATTCAGGGTGAATATTATCAAATCCTGGTGCTTTTGCTGGCTTAACATCTTTTAGAGCCTCTGATATGTCTTCGCTGGTGAAGGGGAGGGAATGCTCCGTTTCTGTGGCTACATGTTTTAAAGTTTTAAGTTCTCTCTTTACGTAGATAGTGTGTGCTTTATCCTTTGGTGCTCTGGATGTTTTTACTATATGTGATGCTATGGCATCTGCTTTACGGCTGCCTCTTGACGTTTCGTACGGACACCACTCCCTAATTTTCTTAGTAATGACCAGTCTGCTTGATTTCTGGAAGTTTAGACTTTCTACTGTTTCGGTCCACTTTTGTCTTCTAGCGGCGTCTAGGCTATACAGTAGTTCATCCGCTATTTCTTGGTCGCCAGTTTCAAGAAAGCTCTGATAAAGTCCGTTAAAAACTATCTAAAACAGTCTATAAAAACTATCCAAAATAGTTTATCCACTTTCTAGTTAATTCTTCCACTCTTCATCTTTTCCATTTAGTATTTTGGATTTACTCAAGTCTTTTAGTCTACTTTTAAGTGCATTATCAACTTCATAGTCTGATTTGTGAGCCTAAACAAAGTTCCAAGAGCCTATCCTGATTTGTAATACCTGTAATTGTGTACTTTTAAGATACCACATTTGTCTGTTACACTTTCGATCTTCACCAGTGCCAGCCAACGGCTTTTATGGAAACTTCTGTTTCTTTTTATAAGAAGAAGTACTGGACATACAATTTAGCTGTACATAATTGTACTTCAGCAGCAGCTTCTTGTTATATCTGGCATGAATCCATTGCTCATCGTGGTGTAAATGTGATTGCTTCCTGTATTTTCAAAGAAATAATGAATCTGTTACCTGAAGTCGCTAAAATAGCCATTTATTCAGATACATGCACAGGATAGAATAAAAATTTCCACGTTGCTGCTATGTTTATGTCAGTAATGCAAGTGAAAAGTTCAATAAATGAAATCAACCATAAATTTATGATCTCTGGACATTCTCACATGAAATGCGATGTCGATCATTTCCTTATCGAAAACCAGAAAAGGAAATCGGGAATGAAAATTTCTCATCCTAATAACTGAGAAAGTCTCATTAGATGCACAAACAAAAAACGTCCATTTAATGAAATTGTTCAACCTGCAGAGATGTCGTTGGCTGCAATATACAAAAAATATGCCACAATATTATTCACACTTCTCTGAAACAGTCAGAAAATTTTAAGGAAATTAGTTTTACTAGAAGAGGTCGAAAAAATGGAACAGAACTTAAGAAAAAATATGAAGTGTTAATATCTATAGCTCTTAAAAAAAACAACATTTTCTAGATCTCTTATATAAAACTAATATATAAGCTAATGGTTATTGCAACCAAAGAAGGAAACTTAATAAGGAACCTTAAAGGAAAATACAGACAGCAGAGATGAGACTTTAAGAATAATGAAAGGCTGCATAAGAAGTGAACTAGCAAGAAATGAAGGGCATATGTAATTAGTTACATTTGTATACGCTGTGTACGATAAAGTAGCTGATTAAAAATATAATTGTGGACAACAAATACATGGGATAGAAAAGAAATATTACCCAAAAAATACTTAATTTCAATCCAAAAAAGCAAGAAAGATGAAGGAAGATCTCGAAAAAGAAGGCCATAACACCTTTGTGAAGACGGAAAGCAAAGCAAAGCCTACACCCTGTAGTGAAAAAAAAAGAAGAATAAGATACCGTAATTTCAGTATAGTTTTGTTGATAACGGAGAAGGACTTTCCAGTATATAGCATAAAAATATTTTGTAATTATCTGGTAAATAAGTTCGGGAGACTTGACAGATAGTATGAGATTAGCTATCAGTATAATTTGTAATGATGCGATTACTTTTTTTCGATATATTTGTTTGCAAAACCAAAAAATCCTTTGTAAACGTTTACGAACTACTTTATACTTCTCTATATATCGCTACCCCTTTAATAATGTGGCAAAGAAGTGGTTAATATGCGCCGCAATATTGCACCGCTCATATAATAAAATATTTATCAAATAAATATTTTTACAATGACGTTTAAAAAAGGTATAGCTCAATAAAAAAATATATATATATTATGAGAATTGAAAATCTTGTAAAATTGGAGTTTATATCCTTTATTAAATATTTATAGTTAGACTTTTATTAAAAGAACATATTTCAATATGGAGACTTTAAAATACCTATATTACTAATTTTTTTCCAAAGCTTAGAGTAATATAAAGTTTAACACACATATTGACCACACTTAAAGATACTGAAAAAAATATTCATGAATGGGTTAATAATATCAATATTTTATTAAAAACAAGTTGGCTTAAATCGTAATAATTGATGGATTCGACCGTTACTTGATGGAAATTCATTTTATGTAACACTAAAACACTGAAAACTTTGTTTTCAAACTTCCACAAAATTTATTTTAAATCTTATCACTACAGCTGTTTCGGCTGATCGCCTTTCTCAAGTGATCTACTTTTAGCTTGGGTTTACAAATTTATAGTCTCTAATGAAATAGGTTGAGGAGGGGAGAACTGTTTGTCTCAAGTTGGTCATTCAGAATTATATCTGTGTTTTTTAATTTGTTGATTTCCATAGATTCTAACAAATATAGCTTAAGGCCTTTATTTTGAATGTGAAGAATTTTAAATTTGTCATCAAAAGAATGATTATGATCTAGAAGGTGAAGTGCGTATGTCGAATCTGTTTTTCTATTCTTGAAAGCCCTTTTATGTTCTGCTATTCGTTTACCAAAGTTTCTACCAGTTTGACCGATGTAAGTTTTTGGGCAGTCGTCACATTGAAGTTTGTACACACCACTATTTAAGTGTTTTTTATTTTGGCTCTTGTTATTTTTAATATATTTGCCTAGGTTGTTATTTGTTCGGAAAGCTGGTGTTATTCCTTTCTTTTTTATGTGTTTGGCAATTTTTGTTGTTATTTTCCCTGTATATGTAATCGAGCAGAAGGTACTGGGTTTTTCCTCTGGTGGTGGAAATACTAATTTCAGGGCTTTCTTGTGTAGTTTTTGATTTAACATTTTATTAATTGTTTGTTCGTTGGATCCGTTGTTTACTGCTATTTACTTAATTATATTTAATTCTGTCTCAAAGCTGTATTTTGACATCGGAATTTCTGTTAATCTATGTAACATACTATGATAAGCTGCCAGTTTATGTTGTGTTGGATGGAATGATGAATTGTGTATAGTCGTGTCAGTATGGGTAGGTTTATGAAATATGGAGAAGTCATGTTTGTTTTGAAGTCAGCTAATTTTTATATCTAAAAAAATTATGGATTGATTTTGTTCTGTTTCTATTGTAAATTCAATATGACTATGAAGTGAATTAATATACGATAAAAATTGGTCGAGTTGCCTGTTAGTTCCTGTGAAACATACCAGTACGTCGTCTACGTATCTCCACCAATATAAAAACTGTTTGAATACGGGATGATTCTAGATCATAATTATTCTTTTAATGACAAATTTAAAATTCTTCACATTCAAAATAAAGGCCTTAAGCTATCTTCGTTAGAATCTATGGAAATCAACAAATTAAAAAACACAGATATAATTCTGAATGACCAGATTGAGACAAACAGTTCTCCCTCCTCAACCTATTTCATTAGAGACTACAAATTTGTAAACCCAAGCCAAAAATAGATCACTTGAGAAAGGCAATCAGCCAAAACAGCTGTAGTGATAAAATTTAAAATAAATTTTGTGGAAGTTTGGAAAAAAAGTTTTCAGTGTTTTATTGTTACATAAATCGTAATATTTTAAAGTTTAGAATTCACATTCAAAACCCCAAATTCCACATTCAAATCCACATGTCAAACAACACTTAATTAAACTTCGCACAGTAGCTTAACCTAGTTTAGATGGTTTAACACCAAAACTGTTCAAAAGGTGCGCAGACACGCTTGCAATACCCTTAACGCTAATTATGCAAACTTCTTTCATCCAGAACTCCTTACCCCCTAGTTGGAAATTATGGAAGCCAAAGTTATGGAAGCCATTATTTCCGATGAGATGACCAAATTCCTTCTCCAGGAACATGTTATTCCAACACAACAATATGGATTTGTCTCTGGTCGCTCTATTCGAACCAGTCTCCTACATTTTATTAACGACTGGACGTCATCCCTTAACAGTTTGCAGTCGATCGGCGTTGTTTATCTAGAGATTTCTAAAGCCCTTGGCCGTGAACCAAAGTGCAGACTTCTGCATAAGCAAGAACATTTCGGAGTTCGCGGTACTTTCTTCGTTGGATAGATGATTTCCTGACAGATTGACATTACAAAGTTAGAGTTGCCGAATATTCCTCACAGGACAGGTTAGTGGAAAGTGGAGTGACTCAGGGTTCTATCGTTGGACCTCTGCTTTTTACGGTTTATATCAGCGATGTTCATTATTATGTCTCAAGTAAAATCGCTAATGACACAAAAATATATGCCAATCCAATCACTAACCAGCTAACCCTCCAAATAGACTCTAGTTTAACTTGGTGTTCCCAGTGGTTACTACCCTTAAATGCGGAAAAATGTGTAGTGCTTCGAATTGGTAAAAATAACCCACTTGTGCCGTACTTTGTTAACGGGCAGCCATTAGATTCTGTGTTTTCGTATAACGAACTTGGTGTTATCGTAAACAGCAGCCTAACTTGGTCCGAAACGTGCGAACTCCAGACTGTATCTTCGGATTCGGTGGTGTTTTTGGAGAGTTTCAATGCAGTCATTCTGTAAATTTTACACTCTTTACGTAAGACTCATACTTAAATACGCTGGACCAACGTGGTATCCTGATTGATTTCGAGACAAGACTTTGTTGGAAACGTTCAAAGAAAAGCCACTCGAATTCCTTTGGGGAATTCCTTTTTTATGCAGAAAGATTTAGTATGGCTAACCTAACATCTTTGAAACTTCGCCGACAAAGTGGAGACTTAATTACAACATTTAAAATAATAAAATTCACTCTTGGAAATCTAGATGAAATATTTACCATAAATTAAGATGAACGCCTCAGAGGTCATCAGTTTAAACTAAAGAAAGAAAATTTTTCTACAAGATTAAGAGAAAACTTTCTACCAAATAGAGTTTTTGAGTGCTGGAATAACCTTAATGATAACATTGTCTCTGCTTCCTCTACCAACTCGTTCAAAAACAGACTTGACCGTTTTATATTATAGTTAAAATATTGTTTTTCTTTTAAACCAAAAATTGTAATTTTGTTATTTTTTTTTGTAATTTTGTTATTTACTAGTAGGTTATTAATGAAGTTTCTTTGTTTTTGGGCATAATAAAGACTTGTTCCTCTATCCTCGCTTATGTATAATAATAATTTCTTTTTGTACAATTACTTAATGCATAAATGTTTCCTACATCTCTTATAAAATAGGGAAATCGTAAACTAATGATATGATCGTAAATAAAGTTCCAACGAAAATCAATAGTTTAACAATATCCCGAACGACTCTTTCTTCCTTAAAATATCTCCAGCATGTTAGTTGTGATATCGAGCACGATATATCTACTAAACCAATAACACAAATCTTTTCCGAAACAATTTGCTGGAAACATTTCTTAAAACTCCCATTTTAAACTGATCAAAGAAAACTTTCAGATAACATAATACGAATGGAGACGCAGAAGACAAAGAAACAATTTTAATATATATCAATATGTCTACTTACGTATTTCATTGAAGGCAAATGGAAATTCTCCAGTAACTGAACAATTCAGGCGCGATTTCAGAAAAGACGTCCAACGATTACGAAAACGATGAGGCCCTCCACGGTCGTTCTTGCATACTCGAGCCACACGTGAGTAAACAGCCTAAAAAGAAAAGGATATTAAAAGATACATATACATACGATAAAGGAAAAGGTTGTTTAAAAAGTGAGCTATAACAACTGCTCTATTGAGCAATTTTGGTATAAAATATAATAAAATAAATATTTAATAATTCTTTAGCTACAGAGTTTTAAGCACTTTCTAATACCCATCAATAAAGTCTACTCATTACTATTGATTAAATTTAAATAATTATATTTACTGTAATAAAATAAATCAAAATTATAATAAAGATTCTTTTTCTAAATGTGCCTATGTTCTAGAGATGTTGGCAACTACATTGACCCATCTTATTCTATTCACAGCAGCTCGAAATAGATCGGTTGACGTTAGACCACGTTAGACATGGCATATAACCTATGTCCAGGGCCTCTCTTACCCTCAATATTGCCTTGTAGAATCAGGAAAAAGTCATTATTTATGATTACGCATGATGTGGCCGAAATTATCCAATTTTATTTACGGTGTCAATAATTTCTTTTCTTTTCTTAGCCTCTGGCGAATAGTTATGTCACTTGTGTGGGGTATATATGAGACCCTCAACACATGTCGGTAGTACCACATTTCAAATGCCTCCAATCGTTTTATAGCATCTTCTGTAAGGCTCCAGTTTTCTACTCCATAAAGGAGGACACTAAAGACGTAGTATTTAAGAATTCTTATGCGTATATCTTATTTTATGTGTCTTTCACAAGAAAAGATAAATGCCATGGAGGTGTTTCGATGTACATAAAAGGCTGTTTATCTTGTAAACCTCAAAAACTTTTTAAATAATATGGCGGAAGAAATACATTTTGAATGTTTTTGTGTTACTTTTAGCTTAAGAGATAGTATGTGTTGTCTTATTAATATTTACAGAGCCTCTTCTGGCGATATTACTATTTTATGCGGCGATTTTAATATAGACTATCTTAAAGACTCTAAGGAAAAAGTTTTACTTACTAATTTTATACAAAATTTTAATTTAAAGTGTCAAAATAAAGAACCTACACGAATATTTACAGACAAGAATGGAAAAACTTCTAAAACTAAATTAGATTATTTTCTTACAAACTGATCACATCAATATGAAGAAATTACCAAAGATTTTATTTTGGGAGATCATTTTGGTTTGGAGTTTTTGTTATTAGATGCTAAACCAAAAAAAGTTCAATTTAAAATAAGTCAAAACATAACATTCAGAAATCTTTCCCAATCGAATTTATTTAATTTACAAAACAGATTTTTTACTGAAAATTTTGAACAGGTTTACGAATATCTCGATAATGCGAATTTGGCATATGAAACATTTTTGAAGGTACTCACGTACCATACTAACATATCTTGTCCAATGACTACAAAAAGAATTTGCAATAAGTCTAAAAATAGTTGGGTAACAAATGATATAATACACGAGGGAAATGATTTGAGAAGTCTTTTTTGGCTATCAAATAATTCTAAAAATAATCAATAATAATAATAAATAATAATAATAAGGTTTACTATTAAGGTTCTAATTTAAGAACTTATTTTCAGGTGCAGGCGGAGATATCTACTCTTCATCGCGCGATTTGCGCAGTAGATGACACAACGCCGATCAAACTGAGGGAACAAGAAATGCGCATAAACCATCTTACTAAGAACGAAAAAATGCGCATCTGGATGGGTAAACCTTTGCACGGGCGACATCCGAATGATGTCGGTCAAGACTATGTCGACAATATAGCGTCGAACTATTGGCTGACATCAGGAAAGATGTTTCCTGAAACAGAAGGTTCATTACTCGCCATTCAGGATCAGGCTATACCAACCAAAAATTACCTGAAATATATCGTCAAAGACCCTCAGGTCCAAAACGACAAATGCCGATATGGATGCCAAGGCCAAGAAACTATACAACATCTTACCGGAGGCTGCCAGGCATTTGCTGCAACTGAATATAAGGAACGGCATGACTCAGTAGGGAAGATCTTCCATCAAGAGATAGCTATTAAACTGGGACTTCTACAAATAAACCATCTCCCATATTATCAATACGTTCCAGAGAGTATGCTTGAGAATGACAACTACAAGCTATACTGGGATCGTACTGTGCTCACAGACCAATCTGTAGCACATAATAGACCAGATCTCGTGCTAGTTAATAAACTAACAAGGCAAACAACTCTAATCGATGTGGCGATACCTAACAACAATAATCTGCGTGTTAAGTACAACGAAAAGATCGCCAAGTACTGGAAATACAAATAAGAAGACAATGGAGAATGGAAAGTACCCAGACGATACCTATTATTCTTTTTACCACTGGGATCATTCCGAAGAACCTCCTAGAAAACATAAAAAAGTTGGGTCTAAATGAACATCTATATAAGGTCATGCAGAAAGCTGTGCTATTTTCGACGTCCAGATGCGTGCGAAAATTTTTAGGAGATACACCGACGTACCAAGTCACCTAGGGCTCGATAACACAGAAAGAGTCCCACCAGAGCTCAATCCTTTTGATACCGTAGGTATCTGGGATGAGTGAATTTTCCCCTTAGAGGGAGTGTGAGCCATATGGCTAAATCTGGGATAATAATAATAAACAATAACCTTTACACTGCTACTGTTTTTTGTAACTATGCCAAATCTTTTGATTATGTAAATCACGAAATTTTGATAAAAACACTAAATTTTAGCCTTATGAATGAGATCACTAATAAATCGATGGAATAATTTTTCTTTTTGTTAATGATAGCTGCATCACTTGGAGAAACTTATTGCAATTCTTCATGCAACTATAACTTCTGGTCTACTTAAAATAACAACCTGGCTCGACTCTAGTGGCTCCTTTTGTAGTGTAGTGTAAAGTAATGTACAATTTTATGTTTATGACATTCTATGATTGTTGGATAGACCAAAATTGACGAAGTAACTCTAAAACGTTAGTCACATAAAAACTTTTATGAACAATCAACTTTGAGTTTTATCAACTTAATTAATTTTCTTCAGTTGAAAACACGTTTCTTAGCCTATTTCAAATGTCCCCTGAAGATGCTCTAGGGAGCGAAAGTACTTGGGCAAGATTTAATTAATTAAACTGTGCTCGATACTTGCCTTTTATTTGATCAAAGTTTATTTATTAGAGCATTCAACCTTATATCAAATTAAAAAACTGTTTCATTAGGTACGGTTTAAAAAAAAACGATAATATTAGAGAAGAAATTGTGGAAAATCTAGAGCTACAAGACCTGGAAGACGATTTACCATTGTCAACCTTTTTCGAAAGTCATGGTGTTGAACATTTTTTGGACTACCTAGACATTGACGGAAAATCCTGAAGTAAAATTAGCTAGTTGTGTGAATGATTTTAAAGAAAACGAACAGGTGTCCAGAGTTTCCGACAATGAGAGTGACGATGAACTCGAACTTATTACAACTGTATGTAATTTAAATGATGCCTACCTAAAATTAAGATACTTGGAATTGTTTTCTATATAAAGAGTGGCCCAAAAGTCTGGAAACGACTAATTATCTCGTAAAATGCTAATCATAATTGTACAAAATTTGAGATACACCTATTTTGGGATACGGAGATTTCATATTTGATATTTACAATGTTGCCAGATTTGACGTTTTTCTTATATTATTAGTAACTTTGGTATTTCAAATACATCACCCTGTATATTCAGTCATTATTGGAATCTCCTATTCAATACGAGTTCAACCATATGTAACACTTATGATTTTATGTAATCTGGAAGGTCATAAATACATAAAACCGAAGTCTGGCAACGCCTAAATTGTTTCAAGAAATTTTTTATTACTAACTATTTTCAAATACATTAAAACGTAACAATTGATAGTTTAGAACATTTTTTAACATAGTAGTTACGTTATTAAGTGTTTAAAATGTGCAAAAATTTGTGAGTTGACAGCACCCTAATCGATGGTAGAAGGCGTCTACCACATTTCTCCATGATTGTCTAGAAATTATTCGAGATTCATTGATAATTCGTTGCCTTAGCTCTGCAAGACTTGCTGGTTAAGTTTTGTAAACTGAATTTTTCAAGTATCTATAATAAAAATAATCTTTAGGATTGAAATCGGGTAAACGTGGAGGCCATTCAATTGTACCTTGTCTACCAATTTATCGTCCAGGAAATATCTCATCTAAATATCGCCGAACATTTACACCAACTATCTGACGTTAAATTTCTTTCGACAAGAAATGACCCAATTGAATAAGTAACTACTATATCTGACCATACATTTAATTTTTGTGGGCTTTGAGTATGGTTTTCACGCATTCAGTCTTCAGTCTGAATTTACGTCACACCAGTACCTTAAATTGTGTCGATTTACACTTCCACACAGTGTAAAAGTTACGTCATCGGAAAAACATATTCTGTTAACGAGATTTTATATTTTTTTCAATTTTATCTATCATTACCTCAGTAAACTCTAATCTACGACCAAAGTCATCTTCACTTAATTCTTGCAATAAGTTAATTTTGTATGATTTAAATTTATTTTTACGTAATAAACGTAAGACTGAAGAATAACCTACATCATGTACTTGTGCAACCCTGCCTGGGGATGTATGTGGATCTTCAACAAAACTTTGCCTATACCTGAAGTTTTGTTGTCATTGATAACTCGTTTCGGTCAACCTGATCGGTATCTATCTTTTACTTCTCCAGATTCCTCAAATCGCCTTACAGTTTTTTGTACCGTCGTCTTATGAATAGGAGAACGGTTTAGAGAATGGCATTTTAGAGAATCAATTTAAATTGCAGAACTTTTTGAACCACAACTACTGTCAATTTTAGTTCATAATTTAAATGGTGAACAAATGTCAAAATCATAGCATTCTCCATTTAAATATTTAAATTTATTAAAATCTACATATTTTGCACTGTTTTATGTATTTAAGATCTTTCAGACTACATAAAATCAAGTGAACATATGGTTGAACTCGTATTGAAGAGCTGAACTCGTGTGAAATTTACACTGAATGCGTGAAAACCATACTCAAAGACCACAAAAATTAAATGTATGGTCAATTATAGTAGGTACTTATTTAATTGGGCCACTTTTTATCGAAAGAAATTTAACGTCAGATAGTTGGTGTAAATGTTCGGCGTTATTTATATGAGATATTTCCCGGACGATAAATTGGTAGACAAGGTAGAATTGAATGGCCTTCACGTTCACTCGATCTCACTCTTAAAGATTATTTTTATTAGAGATACTTGAAACATTCAGTTTACAAAACTTAACCAGCAAGTCTTGCATAGCTAGGCCAATGAATTATCGATGAATCTCGAATAATTTCTAGACAATCATGGAGAAATGTGGTAGACGCATTCTACCATCGATTAGAGTGCTGTCAACTCACTAATGGAGCACATTTTGAACACTTAATAACGTACCTATTATATTAAAAAATATTCTAAACTATCAATTGTGACGTTTTAATGTATTTGAAAATAGTTAGTATTAAAAATGTATTGAAACAATTTAGGCGTTGCCCGACTTCTGTTGTATGTATTTAAGACCTTCCAGACTACATAAAATCATAAGTGTTACATATGGTTGAACTCGTATTTAATAGGAGATTCCAATAATGACTGAATATACAGGGTGATGCATTTGAAAAACCAAAGTTACTAGTACTATAAGAGAAAATGAAAATCTGGCAACATTGCAAATACCAAATATGGAATCTCCGTATCCCAAAATAGGCGTATCTCAAATTTTGTATAATTATGTCAAGTAATTTATTAGATAATTAGCCGTTTCCAGACTTTTGGGCCACTCTGTATAAAGGTGATAACAAAAAAGGGCATAACAAATAACCAAACCAAAATTGATGATTTTTATTAAGTAATATCTACTATTTTTACATTAGCATTTTATTTGTGTATATGCTTATGCAAATACGTACAAAAATGTATAATGTATAATGTATAAATGTATAAGATCAAGCAAATCAAAACCTCTTTTTTATTTCAATTGATTAAGCGATAACTCTACATAACGGACAACTCTACACAACAAAAAACTCTACATAACGGACGCAAAAACTTATACGATATTATATACTAAATCAGATTTTTATTTCCTGAAAAGTAAAAAAAAACCAAAAAAGAAAAAGTAGCACTGGCTATCAATTATCGTGATGATGATGATGATGATGATAGTGTGTTTGGCATGGAAACTGGTCCTTTTGCCACAGATTTTAAATGATTTATGTTATGTTTATCAATTAAAAACTTGATTGTAGGTACTAAATTTATATTATATATCCGGATGCATATAAGTGATTACATATGAGTTCGTTTATAGATTTCTGATTCAATGACAGTAGGTGGGTTATGTTTACTGGAAGTTGGACATTACTTTTAACCAGGTTTTCATAAAACGTAGATGAGAGTGTTTTATTTTTAATACATCCAAACAAGATGTGATTAACATCACACTGGAAAATATTATCGCATAAACACTTTCCTGATTCTATAATGTTTAATCTAGCCAGGTGAGCAGGAACAGCACCGTGACTAGTTTTTAATCTTGTGATAGTTGCTGCTGATGGTTTAGATATATTATAATGGAATATGTGTGGTAATCCTGTTAGGGATGGTAACGTAGGATGGATCTTGTAATAATGATTATTTGAAGTATTCGCCAATATTTTCCATCTGTCTTGCCAGTTAAAATTTATTTTTTTATTATAAAAATTGATTAGGTCTGATACTGTGTAAATATGTTCTTGTATACCTGAATGAGTAGAATTCTTAGCGAGCTCGTCTACTATTTCATTACCTTTTATCCCGGAGTGACTTTTTGCCCAAATAAATGTTATATCTTTGTTTCTCATGTTTTGTTTAATGTCACATATCAGCTCACATGTTTTATGGTTTAACTCAGTATTATATCAATTATTGTGTTTGGAGCCGTTTTCATCACAATAAAATTAATTGTTTTTTAAGATAAAATTATGAAAAATAAAAATATCCACTTCAATTGTTGAAGAGTGTTATTGGTGCTTTAATTTATGCATATGTTCTTAAAATTCACTGTTTCAACCAAAATCCTAATTCGGACATTTATCAAAATTGTGGTATCAAGCGGCTCTGTATATGTAAGTTAAAATACTCGTATAGCTAGCTTTTATTTTGGTTCATATCAAAGTTTAAATTTCACAATACTTTTTTACTTTTGGGAAATATCACCGAATTATGTCATATGCCAACGTTTCTACGTGCTCTGGAGAAAACAGAATTGTACGAACAATTGCATGGCTGTAGTAAAAAAATGTATTCACGTTAAACATTGAGTATTGCATGTTCCACAACGAAGTTCAACAAAAAAAGCATGTTTCTATTTCTGTCGAATCATATATGTTCGTTGAATGGCTGTAGTATAAAAGCTACTTGCAACGGACAATGCGCTTCAGATTGATGGTCAATTCATTGAATATAGATTCGTGGATATCACGAAGTGCTTAAAAAACTGCAGTCGGTAAGTAATTAGTCCTATTTCAATATTCTATTACTTTCTTTAAACAAAAAAATCAAGGTATCTTAGCTAATGATTAAAAATTTTATCACCTATACAAATACGTATTCGATTTAAATCAATATTCGATTTAAAATCATTCACAAAAAAAAATGATGGCAAAAAAGATATAAAACTAGTAACTAAACTAAACTAGTATCCAAGAAAAAGTTCGACAAATAAGTCCTTTATTAATTACTCTTTAACTGGGAATAAGCCACAATTAAAGATAAAAATACGTTTATTGACGTTTCAATTTCCACTTCGGAAATCGTTCTCAAAATACAAACAGTAAATTAAACAAATTTTGTTTTTTGTTACATAGTGAAAAATTCTTCTAATAATTTTATTTTATCTGACTCATTTATATAGACGACTTTAAAATGATATTGCCAATATTGTTAAGTTGCGCTCCTGGGACGACTTTACTTCATTCGATTAGTTCAGATAGATAGATCAGATAGTTCATTCGATTACATGAAATCAACTTTAACTTGAGAATATCCGTCAGAAAAGAATCATAGCATGAAATTCGTCTTTAAAAAGACAAACACATGACATGATGACAGTAAAATTTTTCTGTTAGTGATTCCATAGTAAATTATTGAGGGAAAACCAAGAAAAAACCTCATAATACTATCCCGACATTGTAAGTATTTGTTCGTGAATTTACTTTACCCTCAGCAAACACCAAAATTCTGATTTTATATGTTTCGTTATTTAAAAAACATAAAAGATGTATCCTCTATATGTTACTGACTTACTAATACTGGTATTTTCTTATTAATAACTTCCTCTTTCAATATTGGCAACCAGATCCTACTACATTCCACCGAGGAATTTGCGACACAATTGGCCTCATAAGCACTTGCCGGTATTTTAACAATTGCATTACTTATTTTGCATTATCAGTCATTTTAGAACTGAATGTAAACACTTGTATATTAGTACAGTTCTTGTTTTTTCTTTTTTTATCTTGCTTTCGTATGTTTGATTTATGGCAGATGAAATATTGTAAAATAATAGAGTAGCGACGAAGACCAAAAGAAGAAATATTAATGATTACAATAAATTACACAATAAAAATATTATAAAAAAATAAAAAAGAGTATTTTTGTATAAAGACGGAGAAATGTGTAGAAAATTGAAATTCCCCAAATTATTATCAAAAGAAAAATTAACGAGAGGAGAAGTCTCCGAGGAACTAGAATTTCCTAGCTGGAATCTTAACTTACGCAAGTATTTTGAAACATAAATTCAACATAATTGATGAATTCGACCGTTACTTGATGGAAATTTATTTTATGTAACAATAAAACACTGAAAACTTTGTTTTCAAAACTTCCACAAAATTTATTTTAAATTTTTATCACTACAGCTGTTTTGGCTGATTGCTTTTCTCAAGTGATCTATTTTTGGCATGCACACTTTATAGTCTTTAATGAAATAGGTTGAGGAGGAGAGAACTGTTTGTCTTAAGTTGGTCATTCAGAAATATATCTGTGTTTTTTAATTTGTTGATTTCCATATATTCTAACAAACATAGCTTAACCTTTATTTTGAATGTGAAGAATTTTAAATTCGTCATTAAAAGAATGATTATGATCTAGAAGGTGAAGTGGGTATGTAGAATCTGTTTTCTATTATTGAAAGCCCTTTTATGTTCTGCTATTCGGTTATTAAAATTTATATCCGTTTGACCAATGTAAGTTTTTGAGCAGTCACCACATTTAAGTTTGGACACACCACTATGTAAGTGTTTTATTTTGGCTATTGTTGTTTTTAATATATTATTTGTTATATTTTTTAATAAAATATAGTTAGTATTTGTTCTGAAAGCTGGTGCTATTCCTATGTTTTTTTATGTGTTTCGTATTCATCTGGTCTGGCCGTGATGTATTCTTTTTTGTGCGGCAGGGCTGTGGTTCTTGGTTCTTAGCTGAATATATTTCGGTTTCCTACAGAAACTTTTATTCTAGTAAAAAACCTTTTAGACCAAAATAGTACAAATCTAATCATAACATCTGAAATTTTACATCTTTTTGAAGTTTGCATAAACCAGGACTACTTTGAATTTAATAATCAAATATATACAAATAACAGTGCAGGACTTATAATGGGTAATCCGCTAAGCCCATTACTATCAGATATTTTTATGGACCATCTAGAGACAAAGATTTCAAAACATCCCGTATTCAAACAGTTTTTATATTGGTGGAGATACGTAGATGACGTACTGGTATGTTTCACAGGAACTAACAGGCAACTCGACCAATTTTTATCGTATATTAATTCACTTCATAGTCATATTGAATTTACAATAGAAACAGGACAAAATTAATCCATAAATTTTTTAGATTTAAAAATTATCATACTTAAAAACAAACATGACTTCTCCATATTTCATAAACCTACCCATACTGACACCATTATACACAATTCAACATCCCATCCCCCATATCAGTAAACAATGGATACTACGAACAAACAATTAATAAAATGTTAAAAAATCATAAACTACACAAGAAAGCCCTGAAATTAGTATTTCCACGACCAGAGAAAAAACCCAGTGCCTTCTGCTCGATTACATATACAGGCAAAATATCAACAAAAATAGCCAAATACATAAAAAAGAAAGAAATAACACCAGCTTTCAGAACAAATAATAACTTAAGCAAATATATTAAAAACAACAAGAGCCAAAATAAAAAACACTTACATAGTGGTGTGTACAAACTTAAATGTGGCGACTGCCCAAAAACTTACATCGGTCAAACAGGTAGAAATTTTAATAAACGAATAGCAGAACATAAAAGGGCTTTCAATAATAGAAAAACAGATTCTACATACGCACTTCACCTTCTAGATCATAATCATTCTTTTAATGACGAATTTAAAATTCTTCACATTTAAAATAAAAGCCTTAAGCTATCTCTGTTAGAATCTATTTAAATCAACAAATTAAAAAACACATATATAATGCTAAATGACCAATTTAGAAATGGATCACTTGAGAAAGGCAATCAGCCGAAATAGCTGTAGTGATAAGAATTTAAATTAAATTTTGTGGAAGTTTGAAAACAAAGTTTTCAGTGTTTTATTGTTACATGAATTCAACAACTTTCATATTACATTGACCATTGCTAAAGTCCGGAGCGAATATGGGACAGAGCAAAAAGAAGTTTTGTAGATGAATTTACTTATGCATAAATTGACAGTTGGAAATGTAACAAATAAGAAAAAATTTTTAGATTATTTTTTAGTAATTGCGAAGCGATTTATTTTCTATTGACTGTGATTGAGTACAAGTAATATAATAACAAAAATATAAAAGATCTTAACAAGATTCTTTACTTTTTAAACATTTTTTTAATACCTTTTACTTTGTCTTAGGTTTCTTAACAATACACGCTTTTTATTTCCTTTTATTGTTTGTTAAGCAAAAAAATCTCTGACATGGTGTTGAAA
Source organism: Diabrotica balteata (assembly GCA_918026665.1). Classification (NCBI taxonomy): domain Eukaryota; kingdom Metazoa; phylum Arthropoda; class Insecta; order Coleoptera; family Chrysomelidae; genus Diabrotica; species Diabrotica balteata. The sequence goes on along the minus strand of OU898283.1, from coordinate 294,377 downwards.
TTTGATTGAGTTTGCAGTTTTTTCTCTTTGAAAATATCTTGTTTCATGCTTTAACTTACTGATATTAATACTTGAAACCGATCCGGCTTTATTAAATAATGATTTTCTTTGTACTATCGACACTTCGATTATGGTTTTGAATAGATGGTATAAATCATATGTTGTATTACAGTTATTTTCGTATAGAAATGGATCCAACTTCGGATAGAACTCAACAAAAATATGCATAATATATATATTAGCTGGAGTATTTTATCAATTGATGTTAAAAGCTGTTTATTTATTGATAATATCGAACCAAACATGAATTTTTATAAGAAAACAAGAATACAATTCCATTGTTTAAATAATTCATTTAGATATGTTACTATTGTCCTCATTTTATTTTTACTTATTGTGTAGCCTTCAATATTATTGTCGAAAATCGGATTTGTTTAGTTAGTAGTACTTTAGTCATCAGAGACGAAAATGCCACTGAACCTCTAAAAATCTTACGAACAAGCTGAATTTTGCTGAGAATATTTTGTTTTATAAAACACTGAAAACTTTGTTTTCAAACTTCCACAAAATTTATTTTAAATCTTATCACTACAGCTGTTTCGGCTGATTGCCTTTCTCAAGTGATCTATTTTTGGCTTGGGTTTACAAATTTATAGTCTCTAATGAAATAGGTTGAGGAGGGGAGAACTGTTTGTCTCAAGTTGGTCATTCAGAATTATATCTGTGTTTTTTAATTTGTTGATTTCCATAGATTCTAATAAAGATAGCTTAAGGCCTTTATTTTGAACGTGAAGAATTTTAAATTTGTCATTAAAAGAAAGATTATGATCTAGAAGGTGAAGTGCGTATGTCGACTGTTTTTTTATTCTTGAAAGCCCTTTTATATTCTGCTATTCGTTTATAAAAGTTTCTACCAGTTTGACCGATGTAAGTTTTTGGCCAGTCGCCACATTGAAGTTTGTACACACCACTATTTAAGTGTTTTTTATTTTGGCTCTTGTTATTTTTAATATATTTGCCTAGGTTGTTATTTGTTCGGAAAGCTGGTGTTATTCCTTTCCTTTTTATGCGTTTGGCAATTTTTGTTGTTATTTTGCCTGTATATGTAAACCTTTTCGACCAAAATAGTACAAATCCAATAATTAAATCTGAAATTTTACATCTTCTTGAAGTTTGCATAAATCAGGACTACTTTGAATTTAATAATCAAATATATACAAATAACAGTGCAGGACTTATAATGGGTAATCCTCTAAGCTCATTGCTATCAGATATTTTTATGGATCATCTAGAGACAAATATTTCAAAACATCCCGTATTCAAACAGTTTTTATATTGGTGGAGATACGTAGACGACGTACTGGTATGTTTCACAGGAACTAACAGGCAACTCGACCAATTTTTATCGTATATTAATTCACTTCATAGTCATATCGAATTTAAAATAAAAACAAAACAAAATCAATCCATAAATTTTTTAGATTTAAAAATTATTAGACTTAAAAAAAAACAAACATGACTTCTCCATATTTCATAAACCTACCCATACTGACATGACTATACACAATTCATCATCCCATCCAACACAACATAAACTGGCAGCTTATCATAGTATGTTACATAGATTAACAGAAATTCCGATGTCAAAATACATCTTTGAAACAGAATTAAATATAATTAAGCAAATAGCAGTAAACAACGGATAAAACGAACAAACAATTAATAAAATGTTAAATCAAAAACTACACAAGAAAGCCCTGAAATCAGTATTTCCACCACCAGAGAAAAAACCCGGTACCTTCTGCTCGATTACATATACAGACAAAATAACAACAAAAATTGCCAAACACATAAAAGAAAAAGGAATAACACCAGCTTTTCGAACAAATAACAACCTAGGCAAATATATTAAAAATAACAAGAGCCAAAATAAAAAACACTTAAATAGTGGTGTGTACAAACTTCAATGTGGCGACTGCCCAAAAACTTACATCGGTCAAACTGGTAGAAACTTTGATAAACGAATAGCAGAACATAAAAGGGCTTTCAAGAATAGAAAAACAGATTCGACATACGCACTTCACCTTCTAGATCATAATCATTCTTTTAATGACAAATTTAAAATTCTTCACATTCAAAATAAAGGCCTTAAGCTATCTTTGTTAGAATCTATGGAAATCAACAAATTAAAAAACACAGATATAATTCTGAATGGCCAAATTGAGACAAACAGTTCTCCCCTCCTCAACCTATTTCATTAGAGACTATAAATTTGTAAACCCAAGTCAAAAATAGATCACTTGAGAAAGGCAATCAGCCGAAACAGCTGTAGTGATAAGATTTAAAATAAATTTTGTGGAAGTTTGAAAACAAAGTTTTCAGTGTTTTATTGTTACATAAAATGAATTTCCATCAAGTAACGGTCGAATCCATCAATTATACAAATTTACACACAGATATTTTACTTGTGCAAAAGGCCCTTCGTTGTAATGAAGTTCCAAACAGACATGTAGAACAAACGCTAGAAAAGTTTCAAAAAAACTTCTCTTAATTAAGTAACACTATCCAGCAGTTGCTCGTTTGAAAATATTATCATAAATCAACCGTATGGACTAAACGGGACAAACATTTGATTCCTCCATTGTATATTTTCTAAATATTTCTAATTATTAGATTACAAAACACAGCGAATTTATTTGTACAATTCCAAGAAGAGTATGATTTAGCTACGTATTTACTTTTATTTACTGCTGAAATAGAATTGAGAAAAAACTTACACGTTGATGACTTTCTTGAATTCATCCAGTTAAAATTTTGGCGAACGCGCCGGGGACGATTTAAAGTTGAAAAATTAAATTCCGCAAGTTGCAATGCAGATCTTTATAATTTTCCAGACGCTGCAAATTTATTGTGATAACTATGTAGATTGTAAGGCGGTTATATAGTCCTTTTATAGGTAAATAATTAAGTTAAATTAGTAACATTGTTAATGACGTCCTATTCAAAGTATTTGTTTGGCCAACTTTACTAATTTATAATTAACTAACTTAGCATGTACTCCTACCAGTACTGACATATGGGTCAGAAACATGGACCATCTCCAAAACAGACGCAAATCTTCTGCTCGTCTTCGAAAGGAACATACTAAGAAGAATAATGGGCGCATTCTGTGAGAATGGTATTCGGAGAAGGCGATATAATTTCGAATTGTACGAGAAGTATAAAAAAATAGTAAATGGTAGAGATGTAATATCCTTCATAAAAATAGGTAGGCTTAGATGGGCTGGACATGTGTCAAGAGCAAATGAAAATTACCCACCCAGACGAACTCTATTATCGGTCCCAGTGGGAAATAGGAGTAGGGGCAGACCACGACTGTGATGGAGGGACGGTGTGAACGAGGACGCAAGGAAAATTGGCGCGGCAAATTGGCAACGGTTGGCGATGAACAGAAACGACTGGCGAAATAGACTGGGGAAGGTCAAGGCTCAACTAAAGCTGTAGCACCACTGATGATGATGATAACTTAGCATGTAATCAAATTATTAGAAAAATCAGGAGTATGGGAGAGACGGACTATGGCTTTCACCATATCTTGGTAGTAATAAATAATATAGCAGGAGAGAAAAATAGAAAACGAGCTGAGAAATAAAAAGTAACGGTCGAATCCATCAATTAAATAATAATTTCTCGTTAATTTGTATATCATATGATATTTTTAGGTGTTTTCGTTTTTTTGCTCTTCGCCATGAGGTAATATCAACTTACACCAAAGTATTTTGGGGTAATGATTAAAAAGTTCACCGACCGCTGCCCTATATGGTCTATAAATTTTATAAATAAGAAGAAAACACTCTGAAAAAAATACAGAGCAGCTTATAACAGAAGAATTTTGATTCTGGAAAATACCAAACTGTAAAACAATATCGAAAAAATACATCTTTTTCTTCTTCTTATTTTATAGACATGACTCTGCCTGTTTTTCAATGTGCCTCCAGTAAGTTGTCATTCCATCGTTGTCGTCGTCTTCCTACTGATCATCTTCCTATTGGGGAACTTAATTCTCGAATGTGAATTTTCATACAGTTCTTTAAGTGCAGCTATATAGTTGTGATTGATGTTCGTTTGTTCTAATACCTTCCACAGTCTTGATACTGGGACTGTATCATATGCTTTTTGTATGTCCACAAATATAAGATGGGTTTCCAGATGTCTAGCAGATCTCTTCTCTATGACTTGTTTTAGACAAAATACGTTGTCGGTACACGATCTACCTGCTCTAAAGCAGCTTTGATCTTCTTCTTCTTCTTTCTCTTTATAGTATTCTTCAATTAGATCTCGCAGTATTCTACTGTATAGTCTGCTCAGTGTACTCGTGATTGATATGCCTCAATAGTTGTTACAGTCCAGTTTATTTCCTTTTTTATGGATGGATGATATGTAAGCTGTTTTCCAGTCTTCTGGAACAGGATGTAAATTTAGGCATTTATTGATAATTATTGTTAGATTTCTAAAGAGTTTTTCCCTCATATTATAAAAAAGGAAAGAAAACAAGAGAATCAGAATTAAAAAATGGAAAAGTAATTTTCTGTACGTCAATTTATAGCCTAAATATTCTACAGCATTTCTCTACACCTCTTTCTCATTATATGAAAACGACTGTTTCTTCTACTTATTAAACAAATGCATTAAAGAAGTTGGTAGAACAATTTAAATTTTTAGGATATATTTTTAGTGAACGTTAACCATTTCGCTACATTAAAATCCCCTTTAAACTCAATTTAATTTTCTAAATGCATATTTATTCAAATTCGCATTGAACGTTCGTTTCCCAGCTTACTTACAAAATGGCGACATAAATCTTTGGGAAAAAGCAAGAGACCAAAAATAAATTTTAAATGCCTTCATTTGTAACCTTCCAAGAAATCTAATATTGGGGCCACTGGGGTAGATGCGAAACTTCTGATTAGAAAGTTTCGGAATCTGTCTTTGTGTTTGTTCGGCTTTAGGGAAGATGTATGGATGTGAAAAAATTTACCATGTTTAGTTTCGTTCCTTGTAAATATATGCTTTCGCTTTTTGAACTATTTTTTAAACCCTTTGCTATATTATACTAATACTTTAAAATTGAAAGTATTAATAACACAAATATTTTACAAAATTTAAGGTTTTTGCCAAGAAGCATTAAAAGTTGATGAATTAAAATAATATAACAATGACAAGATAGCTTTGTAAGTTTTATTAGGTTGGTCATGAAATAAAAACGGTTTATGGTTATGCGGTAAAATGAAGTTTAAGTAAAACTTTTCATTAAATGACACACTTCAAAGACCATAAACTATTTTTACTATTAAATTTTATACCAATTACTCGATAAAAATTATGAGTGATTCATCTTTTATTACGTTATCCTTTTCAAGCACGCAATTTAGGATTATGTGTAAAGCAGAATTTGTTTTTCCAATATGTTTCTTTTCAATTGTCGATCTGATGTACTACATACAGATTGAACGAAATAAATTCGAAACATACGAAATATTATGTATTTTGGCTCAATTCTGCTGTAGGTGGTTGACCAACAAAAGGTTGTCAAATAATTATATTTTAAAAAATCCAATACTTCAGCGGGCTGCTGGATTCTGAAATCATAAAAATTGAAAGATACACATAAATCTACGATTTTATTATGCTGTCAAACCACTTATAGTCCAGGAAATGAAGCATTTCACTTCACAATTTTTCATCCTGCGTGGATTGACTTGAAATTTTAACAGAAGGTAGGTAATAGCCAAGGATCATAATCTATATCGAAGCAAAGTGCGCCAAAGCCTTGGGGGTGGTTGCCACTCCATCTCGGGGGTGAAAAATTTTTTTTTTTACGTTTTAACTACAGGTTTCGATTAAAAAAATGATTCTAAACAAAAAATGTTCTATACATTTGTTTTGTAAAACTGATATTTTTCAATTTTATTGAAATTGAACTGAATTATTCGCGATTGAAAGTAACAACTTTTAGACGAAAAAATCGACGTTTTTAATCGATTTTTCGCGAATAACTTGAAAATGGTGCATTTTATCAAAAAAATTGTAGAGAACAAATTTGTAGCTTTTAAAAAGACAAATACAATTCATTTTTTAAAATGTTTTTGCGATACAGGAACCGAAATACGGCCTATCAATGTTCAGCGGTTTTCTTCAAATGCCAAATTTGAAAGATTCAAAGTAAAATATCGGGAAAATAATGCATTTTTGGAAGAAAACTCAGAGAACCTTTTTTAAAGAGCATAAATAGACCTATCATAAAAAAAAGACTCTAGCTCAAAAATTGAGTGAGTTATGATGAAAATAAGATCAATACCTAATTTTTTACGAAATAATCGATGAAAACAACCCCCTAACCGCCCCCATATTTAAAATCGATATTTACCCTTCTGCAATTCTCTTTGTACATGTATTGTTAATACGTCCAAGAAGTTTGAGCCATTTAAAATGCTTAGTTTTAGAAAAAGTACAGCATAAAGCGAGAAACGATTTACAATTTCATATTATTTACCCTTCTTTTTTTAAATATCCCCGAAAATACTGAATATATGAAAAAAATAAAAATGTACTAAATTGTAGCTTTTTTAATGACTAAAATTTTTCTTTACTTAGATTTGTTGTACAATGAATATTTGGCGAAATATAGCCGTTTAAAGCATCGATTTACGATCAAGCATCATCTTTTTCGAGCCCTTTAAACTCACCCCATTTAAAAACCAAGGGTTCCAAAAAGATTTAATTCACAGATCCTTTTAGCTTGTAACGATAAGAGTTCTTTATCGTTACTGAAAATTTAAAATAACTTAATTCTGCCTGTAAGGTATGCAACCAACTATACATGTAATGGGGTTATCAATTGTTTGTCAATTGGTCAAACTGCCTACCTGCCGTTTCCGTTTACCTTGGAGCTGACGGAAGCCAACGATTTTAAAAGTGTAAGAAGGCACTTTATATCCAGCCTTTGAACGGGACAGAGGGCTGATTGAATCCAGCGGCCAACGCACGTGGATTTCAAGTTAGCCGAAAAACCTTTTAAGTTATTCAGAGGTCAATTATTTAAGTTACAGAAGGCGTATTGTCTTGAATTTAGAAGTTTTGGGATAAGAAGATTTTGTTTTAATTAGTGAAATAGTGTTGGGTTGAGTGAGTTTCATTTTAATTAAAGTAAATGATTTTTTTTAACCATTACTAGTTTCATATTTATATCATTTATCCAATTAATTTTCCTTAATTATATCAGTCAAATCACGTTTAGAATTCTTTCTGTTCGAAATTCTCCTAAGTACACGTTCTCATTAATATCCAAGCAATTCGGCAATGTAAGGAGACCCTTCATTACTCTGTGCCTATAATATATTCGTTAAGATATGTTAAATTTCAATTCTTCTTTGAAATATTCATAGTTAAATCCCAACATTATTTTTATAAATACATAGTTTTCAATTAATTTTCCAAGGTCACAAAAAGTGTACAAACCCTCACTAATTATCATCATTCGGCTAGTTTTGTTTTGTCCTAATCGCCTTTTTGTTTATCAACTCAGAATAAAGCTAATGAGAGCTTTCTTTGATTTTATTTTTAGTCGCTGGAGGAAAGAAGGATTATAAAGTCAAATCAGGATTATTTTGAATTTGGGGTAATGGAGTCCATGTAGTTTGGTTGAATTTTTTTTTTTTGGTTTTTCCCGGTTACTGGAGTAGCAGTTCAGTTAACTACTAGAAGAGTGTACTTCTAGGTTTCAACCTTACAAGTCCCAGTGACGTAAGCATCCGAAAGAAGAACTTTCTCAGTTTGAGATTAGTCAGGTTCCTTTATAATAATTGTTCCTACTATTTTAAAATAATTTCCTTAAATTTTGTTTAAACTTTAATCAGTCAACGAACAAAACCTTAATAATACTGCCGTCGTAAGAGAGAGTACCGTATCTGCAAAATCTTAGTTTTGAGAAAACAGTAAAAACGTGTTTTTTTCTATATTGCCCTAGTTTATGTTCTAACGACTTTTAAAATATGCTATATCTAGAAATTTTGGGATAAAAAAACTGTTGGAAATAATTTTTAAACTGTAATTTTTTTCCTAATGGTTTAAAATGCACTTAAGGCGTTTAAAGTAACCATAGAATACTTTTTAAATTTGCTAAATTTAAAGAAAAAAACGTAACTGCAAAAAACAATACTTACGGTATTTAAAGCTTAAATAAACTATGTATTAAGAAACTATTTTTGGTTTAGAAACGTTGGTTATATGTAAATCTTATCATTAAAATAAAATAGATTAGGCAATTTGGTTTTAAACAAAATATATTAAATTATGAAATACTTAACTTCTACATTCTTTTAAATTAATATAACATACAGTATACAGTTTGATTAAAACATCTTTATTCAAAAATTTGAATTAAATCATTGGACGTATCTGAAACTGGAATATTTTCCCAAAACTTGAGGCGGTCTTTTGGCATGACAGATGATAAATTTTTTAAAATATTATCACGCTTTGAAGTGGGTATTCCCCGATTTGTTGTATATTTTTCAGGCTCCAATATTTGATGCTTATTTTTGGCCAATGACAGTTTCAAAAAATTTAACTGCCTAAGTTCGTCATCCAAAAAACTATCTCTGTATTCTAAATGAAGAAAGCCACGGTTTGCAACAACTTCCACAAGATCTGCTATATATATACTCTGGGTTTTAATATATTTAAAACTGTCTTTGAAGAATGCTCTTTCCAATTGTAAAAATCTGAATATGCCATAGATTTTGTTATGACTTTTCCGGAGTTGGCTTTTGAAACTGCAGATTCAAAGTCTCGAAAGTCATAGGTTTTTTTTTGTTTTTTTAAAGCGTTTTCAACCTGATGGTGGAAATTGTCAGCAGACATGAAAGTGTGGCCAGGTTCAAAGTATTTTAATGTTATTTTTTCGGTACTAACATGATCAGAATTTATTAAATAAACAAGAAATGAAAATAAAGCCCAGTTCTTGTTTTGGCCAGAGCAATTGTCGAGCCAAAGTACAATGTGCTTTTGATCGCGATGGTAAAGGAAAAACTGAAAATAGGTACTAATTATCTCTTTCTTTTTACGTCCTGCGGTAGCTTAGTGCCATATAACTGCAAAAGGTTTACCTTTAGAGTTTGTTCCTATGGGTACAAAACTTTCGTTAAAAGCTATAATACGTTGTGTAAAGAGAACACTTTTGAACATCTCAGGGCGTGGCAACATAATGACTTTTTGTAAGTCTGCGGAAAAAAAAATTGTTGAGGAATCGATGGATTTTTGAACATCATCTCTGTACATCTGACGGGCAGTTTTGGCACGTTTAATATGTTTATCCCATTTTCGACAGTTTTCGCATTCTGGATACAAATTTTCTTGTGAATGTGCATCATTATGTAACTTAAAGCTTTCACATATTTCACATTTTTCGTTACCGAGATGTGAAAACGAAATGTTTTTTTCCTTAACTACAACATTTCTATAAAGTTCATATGAACAATTAACAGTGGGATTACTTTGCACAAAGTCAGAGTGCATGTCTTTTATTGTTATATCAGATGGTAGATACAGTTTGTTTGGGGCGTGTTCTCGCCTGTAGTGCGACACGCATGGATGATATTTTTGAATATGATCATATATGGATTTTCGATCAACTTTTTTGTGTTTCGGGTGTAAGCCTCGTTTGTCTCTTTCCACTGATATAATAGCCGTTGCATTGCACACTAACTTTATAATTGTGTCATTGTGACTATTATAACCTAGTGTTGACAAATAAAAAGTCTTACATACTTGAAAAGATTCTCCTTTTTTATCTTTAAGGTAAAAGTTTATGGTCTTATTCCTTCTAAAGTCTTCAGTTAATGTATTTGCGGTCCTTCTTATTACATCCATTTTTTTTTGTAGTATGAAAAATAAATAGCCTTCTTGCTGTCCAATCCTGATTCCAAAATTCTTCATTAATCAACTTTCGTCGATCCTCAGTTATTTTTGTGATACACTTTCTTTTGCAAGACTCATTGCACGGAGGTCTAAGTTTATGGTTCTCTTTATTTTTTTGTATTTTTTTTGAGCATATTACGTCTTTTGGCTCCCTTGCTTGTTTTATTTTTCTTTTTCATGGCTTTCCTTTTTTTGTAAGTTTCATATTTTCTTGATTTTCTACATTATTTTCACCTTCATTGCCCGTATCTGTTTTCCGTTCATTTTCATCATATTCAGGCAATGCATCACCTGGCTCAAAAAAATCTTCAGCTGGTTTAGTAAATGCTTGATCATCTTGGTTTATATGTTTGGCTTCGGTACTTTTGTCACAAATAGGATCAATGTCAAACAACATAGCTGCGGATTCTACCTCTGAATCTGAAAACAAATCTATGGCTCCCAGTAAACTAGTATCGGTTAAGTCACATTTATCTTCAACAACTGTTTCAATTATTATTGGAATTAGGTCTTCATCTGGCTCTTCGAGATTTGGCACGTTTACTGGCGGTGTCAAGATTGTAGTAATAGGTTTTTCTTCATTGCAATAAAGCGGCATTAAATTTTGAAATATTTGTTTTTCTGGTTCACTGCTTTTAGAAGGCTCTGTCACAGATCATGCATCCTTAATATTTTCAATGTTCTGGAAATCTGAACTTTCGTGATTGATGTTGTGTTTTTGCGTTCCAATTTTCGTAACAACAGTTTGAATATTATGAACATTACCTGCAACTTCAACTTGATTTTCATTTGCGAGGCACAGTATCTTTCTAGCTCGCTGCATTCTTAAACGAAGTTAGTAACTGAAAAAAAAACAGGTGTTATACTTACTATTTTTTGTATAACTCGTTTTTGTAAAATAAGAAAGTCAAATCCCAGTTTTCAGCATGTATAACGAAAGTTCAACGTCGCGTCATAGGTTAACTTTCTCGCTTTTTATTTGTAAACCAGACGAAATAAAGTTTTGACCTCTTAAATGTAGTTCGATTCTAGATCGATATTAATGGCGGCGATCGAACAGCTGATTTTTTCGCTTTAGTTTATGACGTCTGACAGCTGCTAACAGTAAAGACATGCCCCAAAATCCTTATGTGATCATTATTATGACGCAACGTTGAACCTCCGTTATACTAACAGACTTTACATATTCACATAAAGTACACGTTTATTTTTCGCAATAAAAACCCATACCAAACTACTTACTTTACCAAAGTTAATAATCGAAATAACTTTAATAATGACTTTTGCGACCCAAAAAAGGTAAAGAAAAGGTTTCCTAATTTATTTTCATAATAATAAGTGGTTACTTACCAGCAATATTTCTAATGGATAATTGTAACTTTTAAGTTACACAAACTAACAAATGAATGAATCTATCAAATGAATTCTAAATTACTGACTTATTTACTAAACACCCCCGAAATCGGATATGAAATTGTAGCTTAAAATGCCGTAACTACTTCGCGCGAATGCAGTTACGGTTTTTTAAGCTTGTAACGCGCTTGTAAGGCTTTCTAAGCTACAAACGTCTCTAATAATGTATGTATGAATTGTATGATAGAAACTGGAAAGTTGTAGATACGGTAATATAAACAAAATTTGCTGGATACGGTTGTTTAAGATATGAAATCAAAAAATAACGTCATATCGTCAAAAACGTATGTGCATTTTGATAAACTTGCGATGCAGATACGTTTTTTTAACATACACCAGTCGATTCCGCATACCTAAAATACTCATAAAAGTGTGGTTTTAAATAAAATTTAAAAATGCAGATACGGCACTCTTTCTTACGACGGCAGAATAATCTTAGTCAATTTTTTTAACTCATATTTTCATATCATTAGTTATATAACGTTCAATTTTGTTTCTCAATATCATTTGTTTATTTTATCATTAAATCTTTTAAATATATTATATATGTATCAGTTATAACAGGGTAGGGGTGGATCATAATACAATTGTTTTTTGTAAGATCACTTGTGCACAAAGGTCCATTTTGTATTTCTACAGCCCTACTTGTAACATCACCAATTCATCTTGTATCTGTTCCTTTCTGGACAGACCAATTTAAATATATCTACATAGAGAGGTGTTATAGGGAGGGGTTACAGTTGTTTAAATTGTCAAATGTTGGTTGTCATTAATTTTTGCTTTAATTCATAAATAAAACTTCATAAAATAAGTTGATACTTTTCTAGTAAATTATTAAATGTAAATATATTGTATATATAAAAGGGATCAATAATAGTGTATATTATAAGGGTATTTAAGTTAAATTGTATATTACGAGGTTTACAGGTTTCTATTTTATTGTTATTAAATTGGGTTGTAAGTAAGACTCTGTTTTATTAAACCTTCTTTTCAAAATCAAAACGATCGAAAATATCTACCAAAACAATACAATAAAAGTAAAAGTAGAAGAATAACTAACTGACCCTATTGAAGCTGGCAATGAGATAAGACAGAAAGATTCCCTAAGTCATTGAAAACAACAGTCATCAGACTGAAACAATATGTAGAATTTACTAAACAGTCATCAGACCAATAATGACATAAGCGGTAGAAACAAGATCTGACACAGAGAGAACAAAAAGGATGTTAGAAACAGCAGAGATGAAAACACTTAGAAACGTTGATGATAAGACACTATCGGACAGAGCTAGAAGTACAGATATACGACATAGATGCAAGATAAAGAACATCAAAAACTGGGTAAGAAATAGAAGAGTAGAATGGAACGATCATATAAGCCGAATGACAACAAATAGACTAGTAAAGACGACAAGAAACGATTCCCCAATGGGAAGACGATCAGTAGGAAGACCACGAAAACGATGGAACAACAACTTAGTGGAGGCACATTGAATAACAGACAGAGTCATGTCTATATAAAAAGAAGAAGAAAAACAATATATTAAATTAATTACTGAACAATAGATAACTAGAAAGTCTTATTTATAGTATAAATAACGATTATTTTCATATGGCAAAATATTTTCATTATTTATCTCTATAAATATTAAAAATATAAAATGTTAATATTTAGGAATATTTACGATTCTGTTTACACAAAACCTTTCATAAAATATGACAAAATATTGGAACAAGCTTGATGAATTGTTTTAGTTTGATACATTCTCTGTAGTATAGCAATTTACAAATTATTTAAATTTTGTGTAATAAATTTATAATTCAGTTCACAATGTACCATTGTGCTTGAAATGGCTCTGGAGATATAGCAGTAACATATATACAAGATATGTCTGAAAAACTTAAAACACTTTCTTTTCAAAGAAAAAAATTGTATTCATAAAATGTCCTGCAAAAACGAACAACATGATTTGGTAAAAAGCTTTAGGCAATCAAATGAAATGTATAAGAAATAATGTAATCCTAGAATGGATTCTGTTTTCAACATACTTTATTTATACGCAAATTCTTAATTTGAGTAAAACCTCAAGACCGCTAAATGTTACTATAAATGAATATTAATCCTGTTATATTTGACAAGTGCGATCTCTACAAGAAAAAAAATCAGTTTTTGTTGATCTGCTTACAGGTGGCGACTATGATTTATATAATGTGTTTCAACGTAATTTTGACCCCCTCAGAGACTCAGAAGCCAAGAATTTCGTTAAAACCTAAGAAAACACGTCATGTTTTATTATGAGGGGAACGAATTTTTATGCAAAATTCATGCCTTCAATCGCAACCCCCTACTCCCCCACATCAACCTCAGTTTTTTTTAAAAGCAAGTGTAGTCGAGTAGTACATCATTTGAAGGGTAATTTTTTTCATGGCATGAAACGGGCCATGTTAAAGATCTTTCCAGAAGTGGTAGAAAATCAACATCCGAAGCCAAGAAACTTGACGTTGTACTGGCGTTTCAAGGAAATCCCCATAGCAGTTCTAGACAGATCGCACTAGATAATAATGTCCACCATTCAACTGCTGTAAGAGTGCTAAAAAAGGAGAAGTGGCATCCATACAAAGTACATCTGGTCCAGGAGCTTTTGGAAGATGACTTTGATAGAAGAATCGAATTCTGCGAAACCGTTATGGAAAATAATCGGAGAATACAGTAAGCGAATGGGATTAGATATTAATACCAAAAAGACCAAATTTATGATCATCTCCAGAAACTTAGATGCACTTGAAAACTCCACCATAACACTGAATACTAAATACATTGAAAGAGTGAGTAAATTTAAATACCTGGGATCGTGGCTTTTTGAAGACTGGGCATCGGACAGGGAAGTAAAATGTCGCATTGAGCAAGCTCGACAAGCTTTCGTAAAATTCAGTACTGACTTGTTCAGAGTTTGATCTTCAACTGAGACTAAGGTTTACTAAGTGCTACGTATGGTCAGTGCTGCTATATGGCTTAGAGGGCTGGACACTCAAAACGAGGGATATAAACAGATTAGAAGCTTTCGAAATGTGGCTTTATCGCCGTATCCTAAAAATACCATGGACAGCGAAAATCACAAATATAGATGTCCTTAAAAGAATAAACCAAGAACGCCAACTTTTCGAAACCATCAAGAAAAGGAAAACGGCGTATCTAGGTCACATCATGCGAAATGAAAAATACCAGTTCCTCCAACTTATAATCGAGAGTAAAATTGAAGGCAAGAGAGGAATGGGACGCAAGAAAATGTCCTGGCTCCGAAACATAAGGCAATGGACAGGGATTAACGACTAACAATCTCTGATACATATTGCAAGAAATAGAGAATTAATGTAAAATGTGATCGTTAACATCCATTAGTGGATTTGCATCATCTGAAGAAGAAGTTATGGAAAAATGTAACAGAGAGGAAATGTACTTTTTTCTGATGAATCGTCTTTTATGCTGAACAGTCACGTAAATCGCCAGACATAATACTGGGCAAGTGAAAATCCACATTGGATGGAAGAGGATAGGACACAATATCCCGATAAGGTATATGACATTGTAAACAATCAAACTGTAGGGCCCTATTTTTTTGAAGAAAACTTAACTGCTTCTCATTATCTAGAATTTCTTTAGGATTATCTGGTGGTAGAGCTGAATCAGCTATTTCCAAATAGAAATAATTTGTGGTACCAACATGATGGGGCTTCCCCACAGTACGGCGTTGAGGTACGACTTTTACAGAGTAATTGGTGTTTCGGCTTCTTCTTCGCTTTGTTGTTGGACATTGGGTCTTCTTCTGAAGGAGGTTAAGCTTTGAAGTTTCTGTCTAATAGAATTTTTGCGTGGTAGTAAAGTTGGAAGCTGATCCTGGGACAAGGAGCAATTTTTGGAAATATTTTGGTTCGATATTTGCAGAAAAGATAACTAGGATAATAATCAGGGATAAGGTCGATATAGTGAATAAGGGTAGATGTTCCTCAATGAATGATTGGCTCATAATATGGTCCAGTTCTTCTAAATATTGGTGCAATTTTCGTTGTGCAATATTTAAGTCATCCACGTTGATCTTACTGAGTTTTAGTAAGATTTAATTTTGATAGGTGACTCTTTGTCGCCAAATGGTCACAACATCTGTAGGGTACATTAACTGGGTGACTTATATACGTGATATTTGTATATTTCTCAATTTGGTCTCTGGCATGAGTTCTGGTACTGTCGATGAATGCAATACATTCGGGAATTAATCTTAAAATTGAATTTGTTTTGATTATTTGTATAGTGACGTCTTTTCTTGCACATTTGATTGTTACTGGTAATGGATCGGAAATGTAGGTCAATTTCTTGTACATTGTAACCATGTGCCAAGAGCATGGACATCTGGCAAGCTTTTGGTAAGTTGTTGAGAGGTTTCAAAAGCTGGGCTTCACATATAGCATTGGTGTCTATGGGATACGGAAGAATGTGTTTTCGGTGTCCATGGGTAAGACATATGAAATTGAATCATCATCTCACTATGTATTTATGAACAGTTAAAAGTTTATAATGAAAACCAGTTTGATTATATTGGTATTGAATATAATTGATACAAGGTGAAGATTTCGGGATCAACTAACGGAATTTTGAGAACTACAACAAACAATTTTTGAATCAAGCTGATCAGCTTGTAGTTTTATTATGTCAATATACTGAGCTATATTTGACATATAAGTGAGAGGCAATATGTTATTTTGTAATGACTATGAGATTTTTGAATTTTACTGAAATAAACATTAAAATGATTATATCGTTGCAAGGAGTCCTTTGAAATGAGCAGTCGCGTGACCACAGTTTGTATTTAAAAAAATCGTCGATTACGTTACTTGGCCGACACTGATGACGTAATGTCCAACACATATATAGTATATAGCATATCATAGTTGATGACCATTTAAAAATTAAAATTAACGTGTTTTAAGATTTTTTTAAGCCATCTGTTCCTGAAATAATAAATTTATTCGATACATTTGCATCATACTGTATGTAGTATACTATGTAATATGAGACTTACTATTGGAAATATATTTTTTATACAATTTACCATCAAAAATCAGTATATAAAAGTAATTGTGATATAATTGACCCTGAAATAATAAATTTATTCGATACATTTGCATCATACTGTATGTAGTATACTATGTAATATGAGACTTACTATTGGAAATATATTTTTTATACAATTTACCATCAAAAATCAGTATATAAAAGTAATTGTGATATAATTGACCTTTCTATCAGAATAGAAGTTTAAATAATTGTGTCGCCTCCGCTCCAATGAATACGTACCTTGCCACAATTGATGTATTCGACTGCTGTTTCCCTGAAGAAGAAGTAAACGAAGTCCCCTTGGGTCATAGATCCGACGAAATCCGGAGCTGTGGAAAAGAGACAGAAAACCATTAATCAACTCGTTATCAAAGTCCCATGGAGGTGAATAAGTCAAATGAAAAGTTTTCTGGAATCCTTCGGAATGCTTTTGAAATTCGAAATTTCATTTATCATTCACTAAACTTATATCTCAACTACGGTAGGGTTAAGGGTAGGCTATAGATCTGAATGTGCCGGCGCAAGTTGTATTGTTAAAACACTTGATTTAGTTTTAAAATTGATTTCCTAATCCTGTATATCTCTGTATTACAGCTGATGTTCTTCCGAAGAATACTAATTTATTTTTATTTTTCAATTGCTTTTTTATTAATTTTTTTTCTTTTAAATTTGCTAACAAAAATTTTAACTTTTAACACAATTTTCCATTAACTCACAGAATATGATAGGAGAAGTCAGACTTTGTTTTCGAGAAAATCCTAATAGAGTTCACAGAAGGTTAGATACTGTGATATATAACATCACTTTCATCTAACAAACAATCACAATACACCTATCTCTACTTCATTGGATCAAATCTATCTCCTCAAGAACTCCCCGCTTACTGTCAAACAACTACAATAGCAGACTTAAGTTCTCCAATCAACAATACATGATAGTTTCAACCATGTTCTACCATCCATCAATGAATAGAGTACCGGCATGTAAGTAATGTTTATTTATTTGCTCATTTATTAATTTATTACAATCTAATAGACTATTTTATAACAATTTGTGGGTCTTATCTTGTCTGTTCAAACTTTTTATACCCTTTTATTCATTTTATTCATTTTATTCATTTTGAAAAACCACAGACATGTAATATTGGCATAATTCTTGTAATTTTATAACATCTAATTTGTTTATCTTTATTAGACAACACCCTAATATAGGTTTTTAATATTTTAGCATTTATTTAACTTTGTATCGAGACCTGAGGATGCTTTACATATTGTAGAAAGCGAAACCGGTCGTCTGATAGTTAAATTAAATTGATTGTGAGTAAGTCTTATTTATTATTTCTTTACCTATTTAAAATGGACTCACACAAGCAACACATTCATGATTTTTCATGGTTAGATACTGTGTTTAGATGTGATTGGGCACGGCGTCAAAAAGGCCGAACAAGAAGATGGAAGAGTACAGAGCAGCGTCAAGATCGTCGTCTAAGTTTGATAACTCTAAGAGACCGCCTTTTCTACGACTACTAGGGATGTTGCGAATCAATGGTTTAGAGAACATGGAAGACCAACTGGATGCAAAAAATTTATCATCGAATCAGCAGTTTTGGCCTTTTTTTATTTCGACCACACTGGGTGCCACCTCTTACTCCTAACCATCGACGTAATCGTCTTGAATGGTGTAGAAAACGGCTTGGAATTATGAATGGAATGAGGTTGTTTTTAGTGATAATCTCTATACTGTTAAAATTCATATTGTAGGAATGCAAGATGGCCGAGCCAGGGTCAGAAGACGACGTGATGAAAGCGGGAAAACACTGTTGGGGTTATGGTGTGGGGTGCTATCGCTTATTGTTTAAGGTCACCTTTAATCTTCGTCAGAGGGAATATGACTGCTTGACGATATGTAGAAGACATTCTGGCAGTTCTTACGTTACCCTACGTTCAACAACTCCAACATCCAATTTTTCAGCAGGATAACTCAAGAAGACACATTGCGAGAGTTACCGTTGACTTTAATCTTTTGCCCTGGCCCCCTAGATTTATCCCCAAAAAAGATGAAGAATAACAAAGCTCCGTGGGAGGACGGTGTCGTCACGGAAGCGATAAAGATAGGAGGCTCAGTACTGATAGCCAAAATTCAAAAGCTCTTTAATCTATGCCTATGGAATCAAGATATCCCAACAAAGTGGAATAATTCAATAACTGTACTCTTACACAAGAAGGGAAATATAGAAGACCTGGACAGACCAATCAGTCTCCTTAACCATCTTTATAAATTATACACCCGAATAATAATGAATAGACTAGAGACAAAGCTGGATTTTTACCAACCTCGGTATGGTCACCTGCAGTGCCTAAAAACCCTGATAGAAAAAACCAACGAATATAACCGTCCCTTGGCATTGATATTTGTAGACTTTAAAAAGGCGTTTGATACAGTGGAACTACCGTCCATCTTAAGAGCACTACAAGATTGCAGGGTCGACCACAGATATTGTAATATAGTTAAAAATATATATGAAAATACCACAACAACCAAAAGTCTCCATTCTGCAACTAATAAACTAAAGATAAAAAGGGAAGTCAGGCAAGGTGATACCATGTCACCAAAGCTGTTCATTACCGTTCTTGAGTATGCATTTAAAAGACTAACATGGCAACAGAAAGGAATATCCATCGATGGAGAAAGATTAAACCATTTACGTTTTGCGGACGATATCGTGCTTCTGTCAGATAATCTGGGAGAAATCAAAGACATGCTCCAAGAACTGAATGACATATTACAAGAAACTGGGCTGGAGATAAATTTCGAGAAAACCAAAATGATGACCAATAGCAAAAGTATAGATACCCAGCGAAAAGATACAGATCAATAACAACAAGGTAGAATTAATCGATAAATACACATATTTGGGTCATGAAATTAGAATAACCAGAGACAACCAAACCTGCGAGCTAAATAAAAATCACGTTGAGATGGGCGGCATATGGAAGGATGAGAGACATTTTTAAAACAAATATCCCAATTCACCTGAAACGGAAGGCATTTAACCAATGCATCTTACCAGTCTTGACCTACGGAGCAGAGACCCTAACTTTAACGAAAGCTACTGCCGAAAAACTGAGGCTACCACAAAGGTGAATGGAGAGATCAATGCTGGACCTGACCTTGAAAGATCGCTTGAGAAATGAGGAGATACACCGGCGAACTGGCGTAGACGATATTATACTGCGAATCAATAAACAAACGTGGAGGTGCGCTGGACATGTTGCTAGAATGGAAGACGGAAGATGGACGAAGAGATTATTAGAGTGGAGACCAAGAGCCGACAAGCGAAGTCGAGGCAGACCACCCACCCGATGGACAGACGACCTAAGGAGAATAGAAACAAACTGGATTGCAGCAGCTAGAGATAGAGAGAACTGGAGACGTTTGGAGGAGGTCTACATCCAACAATGGATGTGAAAAAATGGAGCTGGATGATGATGATTATGATTTTTTTCCCAGGATTCATTTTTCTTTTGACCATCGCTTGCATTCTTTTGTATTCGATTCTGTCTTCCACATTTTCTTTTCTGTGTTAGTTCCTGCGAAATATCTTGATCCCACCAATATGATTTTTGTTGTCCATAGAAATAGGATTTCTATGTCACTTAGTATATCAAAAGCAAAACAATTTTTGATTTATACTCGTAATTATTCACGTCATTAAAATTTGTTGTTTTTTTTGTATACTAGAAATACAGCAGCTTTTCGTTAGAATTTAATTATAGTACCAGCAATTAACTCACATATCAATCATTCTTATTTAAAAGTTATTCAAGTTTTTTGCATATACTTTTTAGGATGCTGGAAAAATTTTATTAAACCGAATAAAAACAATGAAATGTCGGGACTTAGTTGTACATTTCTATAAAAGTATGCACCAAAAACGAAAAGTATTTCCAGGATTTCCGCAGTTTCAAGGCGACAATTCAGTGAACAAATAATCCAGAAAAAACGAAATAAAAGAAAAACTTACCGTTGAGACTCATCGAGTCATATTGTTCTGTTTGTAGCGGTTCCCTGTAGATAATAGGGTCCATGCCGCTGAAATCGGCCACAGTTCCTGTATACAGGTCTCCGTCTGAAACAAAGAATAAAAGTTTTTGTATTTCTCTCGAATAGCTGGATATCGGTTTCTCTTTAAAAGAATCTCGATCGTTTGGTTTTGTGCCAAATAAGAAAAAAGAAAAAGGGATGGGCCTCCAGTGTGGTAGCGGACCATTAGATTCGTTTAAAATATACATGTATTTGGAAGCAGTTAATACAAATATTTATATATTATATTTATAAAACTTTAAATAATGTCGTTGCGCGAGCAAAATCTGCTATGTGTAGAAAACAAAATTTTTAAGGGGAGCCAAAAAACTATTTTGTTTGAAAATGGTACTATGTGTAAGATAGTTGTTTATGGAAGATATATATGTAAAATAATCATATATTTAATGTAAAAACGTATTTTACTAAGTCTGAAATAGGCACTAAGAGTTCTTTTGTTTTTGTGAAAAAAAAATTACATAGCAGATTTTACTTGGGAGATTTTAGTAAATAGCAGATTTTGCCTAACATGTTCAAATAATTTTTTTCTTTTATTATTGATTTAAAAATAAAACAAATGAATATTCAACTATGTTTATTGTGACTTAAAAAAACAGAAGCAAAAATTAGAAACTTCTAAACGAAACATTAAATTTACTGAAACATTTTGTAGTTTAGTTTGAACTTATTTGTGTGTCAAACTGTCATAGAATGCATGACTTTTCCGGCCTATAAATCTTTTGAGATCATGCAAATTATCATATTTTTGCATGTCAATAGGTCGTGGACTATCATAAAGCTTAGGTATAGGGTTGAAGAGTGTGTTAGGGCGTCTTTGTGGCAGCAAAGCATAGTCCTCAGGATGTCGAAGTTTGAAGTATATTCACCCGTCAGGAGTGTTATTGAGTGCTCGTATGTCGACAACTCGTGGATCTCGACAGACTTCCCCGGTCTTATGCTGTTGAAATTTGATGGGACACTTTCATAGTTTAAAAAAACTCGTAATGTACATGACTCACAACATAAGGCTGACGCGGTCGTGCTGATTTCATTAGTGTTAGGAGTGAACCGAGTCTACTTCCAACATAGTATGGCCAGATTCAAGTATGATCTGCTCAATTGTGACTTTCAATTTTTTGGCCAGATCACTTGAGCACTGCACAAAACTTTGTTTGGTTCTGATAATTGCAACCATCGGATACCAAAACGAACTCTGTATAACTACGCGGACAGATACGAATGACGTCCACAATACATGACGTAAATTCGTTTGATGATGCTGGCCATCGGCTTCGTGTCATACGTACATGAAGACATCTCTTGATTTCAGGTTATATAATTTAAAATTATGCAACTGAAGTTTATGCTTATAGTAAGCAAGAGATGCGAGCAGTTTTGGACTCAATAGAACACACTGCAAATCAATCGTTACTGAAGCAGACTCTTTTGCAGCTGCCTTGGCTTCACGTGCTTCATTCTTCATTAAAATGTGAAGGTCATACTCGGACTTGCTTACATTTCCAGTTTTAAACTCAACACACTTCGTCGCATCGGTCTTTGCGAGGATGATGTATGGAGATTTTTTTTTAATATTTGGCACATAATCTTACGTGACATTGAATCAATATTATTTTCTACACACCAGTGTTTGTAAATTTTGTGCATATTATTGTATGATTTAAAATTACTTTCAACATACTGATATTCTGTCTGACTTCTGCAATAATGGCTTGGAACTTTCGGTAAGAGTTCAATCCATCTTTCAACATTTTTACGATTAATTTCTGATTTAAATACAGGATTACTTTTTTCTTCTACAGCTGGCTCCTGTTATATCGTTTGTGCCCGTAGTGTTTGCTGGTGCTGTCCATTGTAAAAATGTATCACAACCAAGGTTAAGTGTGTTTAGAAAAAACGTTCGATACACAAAGATTCGATTGCATGACGAAGGTGATTTTAAAGGGTAATCACGTGAACAGGTTTTCTTTGGTTCATCATTGTTTTGATTACCTCTTTTTCTTTGTTTCGGAGAGTGTATGCCAACACTACTTTGTACGAAAACTCTTTTTGCCTCCCAACTTGTTAAATTCCAAAACATAATGTTAATCTGTTTTCTTTCGTCTTCGTTATTTAAGCACATAAATGACTTCTTTTTGTTTTTGTTGGACATGGTCATGTTTTGTGTGCTTGAAATGGAAGGTCTTTCATCAATGTGTACTCCCAGTTCTAACGTATGGAGCAGAAACATTAACCCTTACCAGAAAAGTAATCAATTAAATACAAGTGGCACTGAAAGCGATGGAGAGGTCAATGCTGAATATATCCCTCAGAAACACAGTATCAAATACAATAGTTAGGAGAAAAACTGATGTTACTGACGCAGTTCAATGAATAATATTGAAATGGAACTGGGCAGATTAAAAGATGGAAGGTGGACGAAGAAAATTCTGGAATGGAGAGCTAGACACGATGCTTATCGTAATCGAGGACGTCCTCCAACAAGGTGGTCAGATGACATCAAGCGTATTCAGCACAACTAGATTCAGGGTGCTCAAGATAGAATGCATTGGAATTATTTATGGGAGGCTTATGTCCAGCAGTGGACTCAAAACGGCTCATGATGATGGTCATGTTTAACATCTTGGCAGTACACCTCTCTCCTGTCTTTCTAGTGCCTGAGTTATCTTTCCTTTCCTGGATAACCTAGTAATGGATTCCTCAGTTTGGTCGACAGCTGCTATGTCCTGGGGTTGGTCGACCATAGGTGTGTCCTGGGGCTGTTCGACCACAGCTGTGTCCGGGGTTTGTGTACCGTCAGCGTCTCCTTAGGTTGATTGACAACAGTCCTGTCCCTTATATACTACTGCATTGTGTGTAAAAAGTACATACTCAGTCAAATTCATAATAAAATTAACACAAAAAAATGTATTTTTAATATAAAAGTGCCTAAAACATAGTTACACTCAACTTATATGCAATTTTAGCACATAGCAGATTTTACCTCACCTGAACACATAGCAGATTTTAACCAAATGTTTATAACTTGGTTAATTCTATTCATAGCCTATAGCAGATTATACCAATGTGTTAAGAATTAAATTTTGAGAATTTCTGTGCTCATAACTCAATTTCACCAAAAAATGTACATAACAGATTTTACCCACACAACGACGATAATCTATAATAAATCACCCTAATCAGAAAATTATTTATAAGAAAATCAATTTGTAATGTACAGGTGGTTCCTAAAAAAACTAATACGACTCTTAGTAAGATTTGATCATTTTGAACAGTGTATTTGATTGGTCTGACATTATAATATATTTTTTCTACTCTCTTACTAGTAAATTGTATATTACCTACTATTTGGATGCTAAGTAAATGCATCATAACAGATACTGACACGTAATGACTAGCACGTAATAAAAAAAATTACGCTTCAGTTCTATAAAAATGTGTAATATCACATAAGCCTTGTAAGTCAGTTGGTCGAGTTACCATGGAAACGAATTAACAGGCGTTGTTTTGACAGGTTAAAAATTATTAATCTGTCAGTGTAAATATAGTGGTAATTTAATTTTTATTTTTATAAACAAAAATAATGGTAGAAAAAGTATAGTACACAACTTGAGTTGTAAGCTTATTACATGCTTGTAAAATTACTGCGCTCGCCGCTACGCGGCTCGCGCGCAACTTTTTTACTCGCATGTAATAAGCTTCTTACAACTCTCGTTATGTAATATACTATATTGTGACAGACAAATATTAAAATAAACAAACAAATAACAAAATTAGTATATTACATAACGAGAGTTGTAAGAAGCTTATTACATGTGAGTAAAAAAGTTGCGGGCGAGCCGCGTAGCGGCGAGCGCAGTAATTTTACAAGCATGTAATAAGAAAAAGAAAAAAAAATTAAATTACCACTATATTTACACTGAATAATTTTTAATCTGTCAAAATAACGTCTGTTAATTCGTTTCAATGGTAACTCGACCAACTGACTTACGAGGCTTATGTGATATTACACATTTTTATAAAACTGAAGCGTAATTTTTTTTATTACGTGCTAGTCATTACGTGTCAATATCTGTTATGATGCATTTACTTAGCATCAAAATAGTAGGTAATATACAATTTACTAGTAAGAGAGTAGAAAAATATACTATTATAAAACTGAAGCTTAATTTTTTTTATTACGTGCTAGTCATTACGTGTCAGTATCTGTTATGATGCATTTACTTAGCGTCCAAATAGTAGGTAATATACAATTTACTAGTAAGAGAGTAGAAAAAATTTCTTACATATTATGTTAATTCATAAATTGTGATAATTATTAAGGTCTAAATTTTGATATTATTTTGAATTCCTGCATTTTATAAAGAGAATATAAATGATAGCTTTTACATAAAATAGGCTTGTTCTTATTATTTTTATTATTATTAAGGAATAAAACAAAACTTAACTTAACATATTAAAACATGAATTGTAAACAAATTAAAAGATAGCTGCAGCAAATCATTTTAACATAAGAAGAACCACAGTCTTTCTATTAATAAAAAATGGAGGAAACAAGAAACTCTCGAAAGAAAGCGAGGGTCTGGAAGACCAAAACTACCCTAAATTTAGGTATATAAAAATAAAATTAATATTCTATGACAAACTATTTTTTTCTAACCTAATTTTACAAATTATCAGGTGATTCGGGGTAACTTTGCTCCAAAAAAGTGGCGCAAAGTTACCCCGAAATATATATTATGTTTAATATATATTTTTGTTACAGATATGCCTAGAACACCTAAAAGAGTACTGGGATCACGGCGCTATGCTGACTATACACAAGAAAACCCTACAAGAGTGTTTAAATGAAATAAGAAGAGATGAAATCTCACACAGAAGGGCAGAAGAAAAACATTAGATTCCAAGAAGGACCATTTTAAATAAACTGAAAGGGAAACATTCCAAAACGTCAGGGAGACAAAACGTATTTACTCCCGGCGAAGAAAACCAATTTGTCAATTGCCTGATTTATATGGGAGCGTATGGGTTCCCTATTAACGCAAGGGAACTGAGAAACATTCTCAAAAATTATTTAAATCGTTGTGGAAGAAATGTCAAAATTTTCAAGGATAACTTCCCTGGAGAGAATTGGATCAAAAAATATATAGTCAGACATCCTGAAATTTCCCACGTTTTGCAGAAAATATGAAACGTGTAATATTTTGCGGTAATAGAAAAAATACAGAAAACATAATAATAGGATCTCTTTTAACTTTTAACTATACGGTTAAACACTTATTTACAATTTTATTGTACATAAATTATTATAATCCATTAATACAAATATAGCAAATGTGCCAACAATAAATAAATTAAGTAAAATACTTCTAACAGATCATATTTCAAATGTACACGCCTCTTGAGGCTATAACATTATTTATGTTTTGGCATGTATATTATACTAAAGTATTGTATCTTCGGAGGTTTGATAGTTTCACATTTGTTAGATTTTTTCTTTTATTATTGAGACCAGATGCTGACGAACATTTAAGCTCGGGCTTGGCGACGGTCGCAATGTTTAACTTCCTGCACATTTCAGTTCTCAAATTCAATTTTTGATGTTTTCTCCCTGTGTCACGATACACCGTTTTGTTGAAATATAAAACTTTCATTGCCAAAACTAATATCTTCTGCTAGAGTAAAGTTTCTCGATAAAAAATGTTTTTAATAATAATTTAATAATAGTTTTTGTGTCAAATCCATCAGGATCTTTGCTGTTATTATTTTTAATTTCTCAAATAGGTAAGCCAACATCACTAAAGTTCACTTTCTAAAAAATAACACATGGGATATTTTTTCTTTAATATACGCTTTAAATAGTCATCAAGAGCAATCTGAAAATCCTCAAGTTCATGCCTCTTTCAATGTAATCTTTCGTGTATTTGCAACAGTTTTAAATTTAACAGAATAATCATTTTATTTGTTTGAAACGTCCCTCCATGCAATTATGTAATGGGATCAAATCACACGATGTCGGTAACCAGTTCGCATTACTTCCACGTAAGATGACCTCAAATCACCAGTATAGAATGTCCAATGTAGCAAATTATCCAATTCAGACCAAAAGACGTTGCAATCATCGACCTATAGGGCTCTCCATTGAAAGTGATGACTCATTGTAGTCAATCGGAATTAACCACAATTAACATAAAATTTTCACATTTTGCATAAGCAAATTATTTCTGTTATCAGTCGAAGTTGCAACCTAACAAGTTAAGTAATAAAATAATTCACCATTTTATTTAGATACAGCAATACTGCAATGCCACTAACGCAAAAAGCTTGCATCATCACCCTGTTCACATATATGATTCACTACCAATCGGCTGAAAGAGGGAAATTCACAACCGAGAGATCAATGATAAACGGTTTTAATTAATGAATAGTCACTCATGCATAAGCTTACAAAGGTATTAATTTAGTTATGTGGTCAAACGGGATAATCGGATACACCCAAAAACGAGGACATCGCTTCAATTTTCGAGAGAAATCATTTCTTTTCTCTAAACAGATTTGAGTTGTATATATATATATATATATATATATATATATATATATATATATGTATATATATGTATATATATAAACATATATATATATATATATATATATATATATATATATATATATATATATATATTATATATATATATATATATATATATATATATATATATGTCACTACTGTGCAGTGATCAGTGAACAGTGTAGTAGTATCTGGGGACTCGGGAGACTGAGACCTCGGAAGCCCCGAGGAAGACATCAGAGAGGATGTCGAAAGCTCGGCAAAATGGATATCAACGCGGTTCAACCCGGAAGACTGGTGATTTTAATATTAATTATTGTAATAGTATTAATCTTAGCTTTAAGTTTCATTGTACTAACCGCGGAAATCTTTCCGAACATATATATATATATATATATATATATATATATATATATATATATATATAAAATAACATGTCATTTTAATTCGAATCGAATTCCGCCATTGTTTTATACGTGTTTCTAGTTATTTAACTCCTAATCTGGAACACTTGTGGAACTTCGACAAGTTTCACAAGAAGACAATTTTAAGGTAGAAAGAAAAGGTCTGGCTCGAAGGATATTGAAGAAACAGATTGGCCAGGAGGATTATTTTCGGAGGACAGAAGCGAAAAGATAAAAATAAGGAAATCAAGAAAAGAGATCACCTTAGAAAGAAGGTTTGAAGAACTCAAACTCAGTTGTCAAAGTCTAGAAGCAGTAAAAAAGCAGCTTTTAAAAAAGTTAATTTAATTGACGTAGATTATAAAGGAAAAGTTTGACGTGGCTTGAGAATTTTATGATCCAGAATTTGGTCTGAATACTGTCATTAAGTAGTTTTTTGATCTGAGCTAATAATTATTAGAAATATATTTTTCTTTGTATTTGTCAAGGCATTATTCTAACTACTGTATTTGATATGTAATTGTTTTTGATATTTGTTTTTTTATTTCGAATTGGCTTGTATAAATTTAACTGCAAATTAAAAATAAGACCGAAATGACCACTCACAAAATCTATATACTCTCGAAAACTGGAAAGAAGAGAGAAGAGAAGGAACGTCAAAAGATCCTATTCATTTACAGCGGAAAAGACAAAGCAGATTATGCTAGCTTAGGAGTGAGTTCTTTATGATACTAAAATTTTAAAAATGACATAGAATATATATTAGCCACAAAATCCTAAAAACGACGTTGGCTATGGAAAACAATAAACAACATATTATATCAGTTTACGCTAAAGACATAAGCCTACCGGAAGAGGAAATTGAGATTTTTATAATAGCCACCCAGGTGCAATTAACAAGATACCGAGAACTGAACAAATCATAATTCTTGAAGATCTTATGAACAGTAATAGACTATTAACATTTATCGAAAAATACAATGATTTTTTTTAAATAATGTCCAGTGCTATTAATAATTTCTATTGTGTGCAGCATATAAATATTTTATTACTTAACAACTGCATGTGACATTTTCTATCTGTATATAATGGTTAGTGTATTTTTCAGTAATTATAAATTTTAATAATATTTTACCTCTATTTAAATTAATGGCTGTTAGTGTGAAATTTATTCATAAATGCATTAAACAACAAAGTAAAATACAATTGCCATGGAGCAGAATATTAAATTTATAAAAAAAATTAAAACGGAGGTTTTGCTGCGCATCGAAAAATAAATCGATAACTACACATTCCTACAGTTATGTCACAGAATAATAAACAATCAGAATGTCCACTTTCAGATGCCGCCTTTGAAGTTTTTCAGCACGCGCGCCATGTTTTAGAAGGAAACCATAACACAGACATATGATTAGTGAGTTTATGTAATTGTTTATATTTATGTTTAATTATATTATATTTATGTTATTATATTTATAAATGTTAATATAATTGTATAGTATGTCTACGATTGCCGTAAGTCAATTAAACCGGGTTAATTTTTCTATGCACATCACATAAACAACATTGGTTCCCTTTAAAACATGGCGGAACGTTTGCGCGAACGAGATACACATACTTAATTTTCCATGGAGAGTGGGTATTCTAATTGTTTATTATTCTGTGGTTATGTATTTTTGACCACTATGTAATAGCTAAAATGGAATGCTTTCTTTTACGCTCTTATTGTAGATACGAATTTTGACATTTAAGAATTAGGAACATCAGAGGTAACGGCAAACAAAGAAATGAATATTGAGGACGAAGAGGTAAAGAAAGCATTAAGAAAATTTAAAAACAGAAAATCACCAGACGGAGATAGAATCCCGAACGAACTCCTAAAGTAAGGATGATCAGATCTGATCAAACACCTATTAAAACTAAGCCAAACAATAATAGCACAACACAAAATTGCTCAAGAATGAAAATGCATTCTAATACCTCTCTTCAAAAACATCTCAAATAGACCAGCCATTGTGCCTCCACCAAAAATGCGACAAAATGGGCAGAATTAAACTTAGCATGGCGAATTATATGGGAAAACTACCTGTTTTGTATCAGTAATTGCACTTTTACTGTCAACCCTTTCCTTTTGTGCCAGAACTGTTTTAGTTGCAGCCTCTGATCAGGTCTGGAAGTGGTCTAGAAAATGTCTTGAACGGACAAGCGCTGGCGCATCCACCAAAAAAAGCGTTAAAAATTAATGAACCTTATTTATTATGGAAATTTACATGACATGTTTTGTACTAGTAACAATATAGCCCTTTTACTATCAAGTATGTTTATGTACATTGAACTTGAAATAGTCTCCAGTTTTCAGAAAGATATACTTTTATCCTAGATCACGACGTTTCCAAGCGTGAACAGTGTCTCCCTGTACAATTCTGTGTCAATTAATACTAATATTTTTAGGTAATTACGTGACTATTGTAGGTTCCAAACAAGACCAAAAAATAAAACAAAACAAAATATCACGACGCAAATCATTACCAAAAGCACAAATTTTGTGCAATTTCTTGTAATTATGAACTGTATGCTGAATATTTTCCTCTTGTGTAAACTGGGTTTCTATCGGAGGTTAATCCTTGTCTAAGAAACGGCACCCGGTAAGTTGAATTTCATTAACACAGTCATTTCTCATAATCATCATAGTTCTCTGAAAAATGTAAAGAAATAGAAGAACTGCAAAACAGATATGACAACTTTAATCTATATAAAAAAGTCAAAGAACTAGCCGGAGTAGAAAATAGAAGAACCTCAAATATATTGCTCGACACAAATGGAAATTTTATATTGAAGACAGAACAAAAACTACGACGATGGAAAGAGTACATCGGAGAATTATTTCATGACTAGAGAGAAGCTAGTACATCTGTAGATAGCCAAACGGGAGATGTAGGCCCAGAGATAACCAAATCAGAGGTTAGTCAGGCATTAAACTCAATGAAAACCAATATATCTGCTGGTGCAGATGAATTACCAAGCGAGCTATTAAAGTTGGTCAACGAGAAAAACCTGGACATAATAGTAGAACTGTTTAACGCTATCTATACTACGGGAATCATCTCTAGAGAAATGTTGACATCAGCATTTGTGTGTTTGCCAAAGAAAGTAAATGCCTTAGAGTAGTGTGACTATCGAACCATAAGCTTAATGTCACATACCTTGAAAATTATCCACGCCAGAATTCACTCTAAGCTGGAGCTGGATATTAGTGACACACAATATGGGTTCCGCAATGGTATGGGTACCAGAGAGGCATTATTCTTTTTCAACGTGCTGACACAGAGATGTTTGGATGTTAACCGTCCTCTTTACATCTGTTTTATAGACTATAATAAAGCGTTTGATAAAGTAAAACATGACTGACTCATGGAAATTCTAAAAAATAAAAACCTAGATGAAAGAGATTTAAGGCTCCTCAAAAATTAAAATAGCTATGATGATTGCCAACCTCCGTAGGGGAGATGGCACCTGAAGAAGAAGAAGATTTATAGAGCAGGAAGTAAATACTTCGCGAGATAATTTATATTGGATGATTTTCGTATCATTTTTAACGCACTCTATTAACATTAACCTACACTGCTTCATTTTACACCATATCGGAATCTGTTAAGGAGATTATTGACTAAACGAATCACCAATATCAAACCAACGAAAACACCACCGGAAATCCAATTTACTGAAAGAATTATTCTACTTTTTCGAGTGCTGGGTTCATTAATGAATGTTGCCAATTACTCTAATAAAACTTTCCCTGCTCTCTAATGCTCGTTAAGCCATTATGTCTTATATCATTATATATCGTCTTATGTTCCTCGTCCAAAACAGCCTTTTTCTCCAATTCTGTGTCTACCTTCTATACTCTTTATAATTATTTGGGGGATATCGTATTTTTCGAATCCTAATAGATATCTCAGATTTTAATTCTACGAGTTGCATGGATGTACATACTTTTGATTGCTTTTTAGGGTTAGGTTATTTGATAAATTCTCTTCGCTTGTCAATAATTTGTTTTATAATGAAAACATCGTTTTTCGTTAATAACTGTATCTTTTTTGTCCTATTTATTTATTTTTTCATGGTATATTTATAAATGTCCTTTAAAATATTATATTTAAAAAATAAACTTTTCAATTATTGCTGATGTGTTCACTTTCAGTGGTAGATATTGTTGGGATCCTTTCCTGCTTGTTATTTTCGTCTCATAGGATTTATTAGTCTTTAGTCGCCAAGTTTCTTTAAGATCTATCCCGTGTTGTGTTAGTTGTCAAAGTAATTTCATTCTATTTGTTAGCATCGACAAATTTTCGTTACTGGCTCTTATGATAATATCGTCTCTATCTTCGTTAATAATATTGGTTTGTAATGATCCCAGTTTATCTTGCTTGATTACTGGATTAATAATTATCCTTTTGTATCCACAATAATTATATTTCTTCTAGTAGTCTTTCTTGCTCTGCATTTTTCATTCATCAATTTTTCCTGTTTTCTTTATTTTCAATATGTTTCGATTGAAATCATGAAGTCTGTTGGATGAAATCTTCTCGTTTTACATAAATTTTTATCGTAACGATGGAATGTGTTTATGTAGTTTTGTTGATGATTACTACAGGGATAGTTGTGCCTTGTTACTTTTGTTGCAAATTTGTTTTTGTAAATGGAGATATATTAAATAAAACTATTATTTTATTTTGTTTTATGGATGAAACAGAGTCCAACAGACATTTATGGTGAGTTCTATGTGTCCGAACAGTCTTGTTTTGTTGTAAATGAGTAGAAAGATATTGAAGACGAAAGGGCTAGAGGAGAAGACAGCAGCCATTTTTGTGAGCGATACAGAGTCAGAAGTCGATCCTTTTGAGATT
Organism: Diabrotica balteata; assembly: GCA_918026665.1. NCBI lineage: Eukaryota > Metazoa > Arthropoda > Insecta > Coleoptera > Chrysomelidae > Diabrotica > Diabrotica balteata. The sequence goes on along the minus strand of OU898283.1, from coordinate 261,896 downwards.
AGTGGCTCCGATGATGAAGACTACAATCCATTAGGATGCGAAGGAGTGAGGATGCGTCACCAAACAGATTCAGGTTCCGAGGGCTATAAGATGGATGAAAAGAATCAGATGAAAAGTGAGGAAAGTAGAGAAGAAAGCAGTAGTGACGAAAATGATGAAGAAGACGAAGCTATGTACCAACAAGGTATTTGGTTTGGTAACGATGGAACTTTTATATGTTGATGGTCATATAATTCAAAGAGTGTCCAGTTTTAATTATCTTGGTTGCCACATTACTGAACAACTAGATGCAGATCAAGAGATAAAATGTAGAATCGAGATAGCCCGCACGACATTTTTAAAAATGAGGTCATTCTTCTGTAATGATAACTTACAACGTCATCTTCGAAAGCGCATGGTTAAATGTTACATTTGGTCAGTCCTCTTATACGGTGTCGAAGCATGGACATTAAAAATATCCACCATTAATCGTCTGGAGGTGTTTGAAATGTGGCTGCACAGACGTAGACTAAAAATTCCATGGACGGCTATGCTGACAAATGTGGCAGTCCTTGAGAGAGAAAATGCTGCTCGCGAGCTGCTTGATAACATCAAATGTGGAAAGATGGCCTATTTTGGACACGTAGTATGGGAAGACCGATATAATATTCTTCAACTTATTATGATGGGTAAAATCGAAGGACGCAGAGGAATTGGTAGAAAGCAGGCCTCTTGGTTGAAGAATATCAGGGAGTGGACAGGAATAGGGAAAGCTGAGCAACTCTTTAGAATAGCTCGAGACGGAGACAGTTTCGCAATGTTAATCGCCAACGTCAAGGGGACTTGATAGAGCACGTTAAGAAGAAGAAGAAGGAACTTTTTTACCACGTTTTTCGGATTCATCAGAAAAAAAGTCGATTGTACTCTTCTTCACACCTTGACTGAAATAAAAATATTTGTATAAGTCTTTCCCAGAAGCCTAATTCGACATATTGCACAATATACAAACCTACGTTTAGAGAAATTTGGAAACGACACCAAGAAAAAAGAACTCCTACATGAGATGAACATGAAAATATGATTGTATTGGGTGTCACATTAATCATAGTATACAATCGAGTTCCATTTTCAATGATTCTATCTAATTAGCCTTCTTCGGTCCAACTTTGGACATAGGCCTCCCCAATCCTTTTCCATTTTTCTCTGTCTATCGCTACAGTCATCCACCTAGAACCCACGTGCTTCTTGATATCATCTGCCCATCTCATTTGGAGCCTTCCTCTGCTTTGTTTATATTCCCACGGTCTCCAACTTATAAGAATTTTGTTCCATTAGTCTTCTTTTTGTCTTACATTGTGTCCGGCAAATCTCCATATCAATTTTGCAACTTCTTGTCTAACATCCCTCACTTTTGTTTTCAATGATTATTAGCCACAAAATGATTTTTTAGTAAATTAACAAAAAAAGGGCGACTTATCGACTCTCGAGACTGCCGTAAACTGATCCTTGCCAAACTGTATTTCGCTGATATTGTAAAGCCTAACAATGCGAGAAAATCATATTAAATCGAGGATGTTGCCAATTGTCTAAAACTAACATTTCCAAAATATCGAAGAGAGGCGGCTTTTCAAAGCATTGATGAGTCAATGACGAAAGTTAAAGAAGAGTCTTCGCTAAAACATTTCCTATTTATAAAACCCATCAAACGGGGAATAAAGATGTGGGTACGAAGCGACTCTGGCACAGGATATGTATACGATTTTAATATATACGAGGAAAAGGAAACAAAAAATAATACTAGTTTATTATTGAGAGAAAGAGTAGTCACCAAATTAGTTAGTACTATAGGGAGCATTGATGTATTATTGTGTTTTGACAGAATTTTTGTCATCTATTAGACTACTTGATAGTCTATCTTATTCAGCAATAGGAACAATCATATAATGGCTCTAAAATAAATGTGTGATATCCTAAATTTCTCGACATGTACAATGAGCAAATGGGCAGCGTGAACCTAACAGATCATATTTTGGGCTTGTATGACTGATAGTCTATCAAATGGTGGAAGAAAGTATTTTTTCGCTTTCTGATGATGGCTGTTAAAAATTCTAATGTATTATAAATGATTTAAAATGAAAAGAAAAAACACCATTTTTGTCTTTTCTAATTAGTGTAGCTAAGGAACTTATTTCATTGGAAAGAAAACATGCTGTTGTTAAAAGAAAAGCCTTTACTTCAGTTGGACTTCTTCCAGCTAACAAACAAAAAAAAATGTTCAACGTGGAAGATCATTTACCTATCGAAGGAAAGGTAGAAGATGTCAACGATGTCCTTCTCAGAAAAAAGAAAAACGAACCACCATACTATGTCAGAGATGCAATGTACCCGTGTGCAAAACATGTTTCACACCTTTTTATTTACATTAAATATTTTCAAAATATGAGAGTTTATTTGTACTTTCGATTTTTCTTTGCTAAAATAAAGTAAGAATTTCTTGTATAGTAGTCGCACATATATGTTTAAAAACAGGCTGTTTGGGACATATATGTCCCAAACAAAATGGCTAATCTCAAGGATAAAATTAATCTCAATCACTTTTATTTTTTATAATTATAGGGCGAAATATAATAATACACGAAAACTCATGGAATTCCTGGAGCAAGAAAACATGTATGTTATGAATACCTTCTACAAAAAGAAACCTAACAGAAAGTGGACATGGGTCGCACCTAACGGAACTACCAAAAATGAAATAGACTATTTTCTCTCAAACAACAAAGGAATATATGAAGACTTCACAACAATAAACAACGTAACAACGGGTAGTGACCATCGTATAGTCAGAGCAAAAATAAATATTAACATGAAAGAAGAGAGAAAAAGGATTAAAAAAAAAACAACGAGGATAGATGAATTTAAACTAAGAAATGAAGAGCAATTCCGAGAGGTCTTAGCGGATAAGTTCGAATCTGATCCTTCACATAATCTGATCAAATTGACAAGATTAATAAAAACCTAAATAAAAACCTTCTCACAGCAGGACTACAGGTCGTAAAAAAATAAGGACTAAAGAAAACAAAATAAGCAATGAAACTAATGACGGAAAGAAGACAACTACTAGCGCAAAACAAACGCCATACTCAAGAATATAGAGAACTTAATAAAACAATTAGAAAAGAACTAAAACGAGACATACAAAAATGGAACGAGAACTTAATAGAGCGAATCATTGAAAAAAACAGACGCTTAAAATGTCTAAGACCCGCACTAGGAGTTCAAAAAATCATCAAAATTAAAGACGCCAACAATAAGGTAGAGAAGGACAAATATAAAATAACAAATATTGTCGAAGACTTCTACATATCCTTGTACAGCTCGCAAGGCCAGCCTAATGAAACAACAAAGGAGAACGTCAAAAGAAAAATAAAAAACGTGGGATCAGAAGTACTACCAAATATAAAGGGATACGAAATAGAAAGAGCTTTAAAAGAACTAAAAAATAATAAAGCTCCAGGACACGACGGTATAATTGCCGAGCTCTTGAAAACAAGCAAGACATTAACAATCCCTGTACTAACAGAGCTATTTAATAGATGTCTCCATAATAGCCAGATCCCTAAAGACTGGAACGAGAGTCTAGTAATACTCTTACACAAAAAAGGGGACAAATGTGATCTACAGAATTATAGACCTATATCGTTGCTCAGTCAAGTATACAAACTATTTATGAGAATTATTAATAACCGGTTAACCTACAAAATAGATAATTACCAACCGGTTGAACAGGCTGGCTTCCGCAAAGGATATAGTACATCAGACCATCTGCTGACAATGAGAACATTGATAGAGAAGGCAAATGAATACCAACTACCCGTATTTCTTGCCTTCGTCGACTATGAAAAGGCGTTTGATAGTATCGAGATGTGGGCCATAGAACAAGCTATTAATAATTGTAGAATAGATTCGAGATATAGGCAACTAATACATAATATATATGAAAATGCAACTATGATAGTACAACTAGACGAAAATACAAATCCCATCCCATTAAGAGAGAGAGAGAAGTGAGACAAGGAGACGTAATATCGCCAAAGATTTTCACCTAGCCCTAGAAGACGTCTTCAAAACTACAAATTGGTCAACCTATGGCATTAACGTTAATGGCAACAAGTTAAACCACCTCAGATTCGCTGACGACATAGTGATTATAGCGAGCACATTCGAGGAACTGCAAATTATGTTGGGGGAACTAGCAGCCAGCTCCCAATACGTCGGCCTAAAAATGAATATGAAAAAAACAAAAATAATGACAAACACAGATGACCCCAGACATATAACTATAAACGGCAGTGAGATAGAACAAATCCAGGAATATATCTACCTAGGCCAAATTCTGAGACTTGTCAAAGAGAACCAAAGTGCGGAAATTACTAGAAGAGCAAGACTAGCATGGGCAGGATTTGGAAAACTTAGTTGGATACTTAAGAACCGCAAAATACCCCAATACTTGAGGAGCAAAGTGTTCAACCACTAAATCCTTCCTATCATGACATATGGATGTCAAACCTGGACCCTAACCAAGGCAAACATGAATAAACTAGCCACAACAGAAAGAACAATGAAAAGAGCAAAGTTAGGTATACGGCTGTCAGATAAAAAGAGGAACGACTGGGTAAGATCCAAAACAAAAGTCGAGGACATAACAACAAAAATTGCCAAACTTAAATGGAGCTCCGCGGGCCACACTGCTAGACAGAAAGACCAACGTTGGAATACGCCGGAACAAATTGGAAATATGTTACTCAGGATAGAGACGATGGAAGAAGTTGGGAGCGACCTATATCCAAACATGGACGACAGAAGGTTAAGAAGAAGAAGATAATAATAATATAATTTGAGAAAGGGTTAAGAATCACCCCTATCGCTTAGTCTTTGTAAAGGCATTTATATACCGAAAACTGGCATTTTAATCTACCGAAAAGTGGAAATATAAGCTATATAAAAGTTTCAGTCTAGACCTAAAAGTAAATACTTAGAACAACAATATTAAGATAAAAATGAAATAAGAATCATTCACGAAATAATCTCATTTTATAGTATCTAAGATGTTTTGGAAAATCCTAGTAAGAAATCCCCGTTTGAACAAAAATTGCTATTTAGCGAATTAACTCGATATTAATTAGGGAAGCGTATATGTTAAAGCGATTTGTTGCCTCGGTAACGCACCACGTGAAAAGGTGTCATCAGGTGACATCGTAATTTGCTGTATCCAAAATTGAATTGTGTTGCCCTGAAATTCTGAATACGAAGCAGTAGGTTCGAAATACCTTGCGTAGGTGACAAGAATCGCTCTTTAACTAAGCACTAATTAGGACTACGCGAAAATTTCCATTTAGGTTAAAAAGTCTAATAAATCGGATTATCAAATAAGCTACACAAAAGAGGGTATCTAAATTTAAACAGTTAACAAATAATAGAACATAGAGAGTCTTGTGATGCGGCCGATTATATGGTGGTATTTACAATGTGGTGGTATTTACAATATACATGTTGTCAGATCTTTCATTTTTCTGGAAGTCTAATGAACTTTCTTATTTCAACTACAACACCCAGTATGTTGTCGGCCTTTTAAAGTCCTTAAGAAATACTGATCATTTTTTATTTTATGTTCCCTATACAGTCATTCGGGGTAACTTTGATCTACAGGGTCTAATTTTGCACCATTTACATTTTTTGATATTAGTGTACGTTATAAGTAGTATTCTAGCCGTTAAAATTGTTTAATTTGCTAATTGTGCTATGTTGTAAACAATAATTCAAAGTGATTATTTATAGCGATTCTGTCGAAAAAGTAAGTATACAGGGTATTTTAATTATTTTATTAAGGATTTAGGATCACTTTCGGTACATCAGAGTTTCAAGTTTCATTAAAATAACCTGGAATTGCAGCAAAAACTGGCCGGCCTGATAATTTATATGATTTCAGGCTAACTTTGCACCACGTTGAAACTCGTTCAAAGTTACCCTGACGATTTAAAATTGCGGGAAAATTTATTTATTGAATTTATTTTTGTAATTTTGTATTTCAGGATACATTCTACATACTGGGGTCCACCGGTATGGAACTAAAAGCCGAAAAACAGAGCAACACCCACAAACAGTACTAGAATAGGTTAAAAGTGGAATGCTTATTGAAAGGCAGTCCTCAAAACAATACGATATCCCGCGTAATTCAATTCGAAATAAATTAAAACGAAATTATTCAAAAAACGTAATAAGACCTACAGTATTTTCTCAAGAAGAAGAAAAGTTGAAAGTTGACAACAACCTAAATTCTTAAGGTAAGTCATAAGTAAGTTTTTTGATAATTTGGAGATAGAAATTTCTGATGTCGCACCCAAAAATATTTACAATTACGATGAAACAGGGTACAGACGTTCCAATAAAAAGAAAACTTTTATTCAGAAGAGGGTACAGGAATCCAGAGAGAATCATAAATTCAACGAAATCTTGTTTTACCACTTTGTGTTGTGCAAATGCAGATGGAGAGTTTCTACCTAATAAAGAAAGGTAGTCTGAAGTGGTCAGATTGGATTTTTGGTGCAACTAATGGAACGAAGTTGAACACCTCAAAATCGGTCTGGATTGAAAATTATGCATTTGATGACTGGTTTGAGACACATTTAGGTGTTTACGAAGGTAGAAAGATCTTGATAGGCGACAATATGTCAGCACATATTTCAATAAAGACATTAACACTTGCAAGGGTACATAATGTTCGTTTAATATTTTTCCCTCCAAACTCTACCCACTTACTGCAACTCTGGATGTGGGGTATTTTGCCAGTCTTAAAACATATTGGCGCCAAACTTTAATCCAGTGGAGAGCGACGAAATGAGGAAGAAAGACAGTAGCTATGCCAAAATCAGTATTTTGCCAACTTCTTAAAGTAACCCTAGACCTCGGAAAGGACACTGCAGCTCGTAATCTCAAAAAGGGGTTTGAGGCTTCAGGAATTTATCCCACTGACAGAAACAAGGCATTGCTAAAACTTCCGTTGTATGCTCGACCAATGGGTGAAATAAATGAAGATATTGGAAAATGAATTAAACTTATACGTAGAAAAGATTCGTGAAAATGATTTCCAAAACGTTACCAGAGCAAAAAAAATTCTGTCTTCCAATAACTGTTGGCAAAAGTGTTTCAGTCGAAGAAGTAAACCAGTATTATCAAAACAGGAGTTCAACTACTAGCAATACTAGAAAATCTACACCAAGAGGTGGACCGAACCCACAAGATAAAACCAGGAGGTGGACTAAAAACACGATGTGGACCAAAGCCACGAGGTGGTCCAAAAACACGAGGTGGATCAAAAATACGAGGGGGTCATAGATCGCAAGGATCTACTACGACAAGCAGAACTGTTGAAGAAGCAGAATACATACCTGCAGTTGAGAACAGTGTACAAGAAAATGAAGACGGTGACGAGGTAAGTCAAGAACAGATGCTGGATTATGGAGATCTGCACGGTCAGCAAATTTTGGAAAAACCCAATATGACTGAAATTAGTCGAGGCATGGCTACAATTTCGACATTGACAAAATGCCAGTAGATATTGTACTGGTCAGAAAGGACAGAACAGGATCAAATCGTCAGTAATGAAGATGAACACATAGTAAGTAGAATAAAGGAAAATAAAGTTAAAAATTGCAGTGAAGTAAACAAGGAGCGCAAAGCAGAACAGAACAAACTGGAAAATCAGCAGAAAAGGACTTCGCATTCCCCTCAATCATTTTGCTTGAGTGAAATTCAACGCAAGAAGGATCTGGCAGAAGCTATTAATTTTAAAATTAATAACTATATAATATCTTCTGCATTATGTTATTTTTGTACTTTCAATGTTTCTATGCATTCATTAGGTATAAAATGTAAGAAGTGTAGAAGAATATTTTATTTGAGGTGTATTAAAAATAACAAACTTCACAAATCAAATTCCAATATGTTCATTTATGCCACTTATTTAAAGAAACTGTGATTCACGTATCGAGTGAAAAATTTAATATTTCTGTTGGTAAACTAACGAAGAATCATTATTTAGTATTGTTTTGTAGGACCTTAGTTTCCTAATAAATATTTTTAAATTAGTTTTAGAGTATATATTGTTGAATCAACCCATGAACAGTCATATACATATACTCCAGTTACTGAAGCTTAAAATATGGTAATACCATCTGAATTTTTATAACTGCATCGATTTCTTTGAAAATTTCAAATTAAGCTTATCTTACTCTCCACTTCAAAAGTTATATACACTCTAGGTGCGCTTTTTGTTTTTAAGGGGTGAAAACTACCCCTTATTGAAGAAACTGAGAAAAACACGGATTTAATTATTTATGTACTTAAATCTTGTTTATTCGCATAAGGTAAATATTGTAATGTGTTGTTTAATATAAAAATTAATTATTCACAATGTTCAACCCTTAAAACCCTTAAAAGCTAATACTTTTTATAAAAATAATATTAAAAAAAAGTCGTAGCAGCTTGAGACATTTCAATTATGTAGTTAAATACAAATAAAAATTAATAGCCTAGTTATACAATAATATTTTATTTATTGGAAATTTTCAACCCTTACAATCACCCTTATGACAAAAATGAATTAAAAAATATTTTTATCGGTTTGAAACATTTCTCGAGTGCATTTTATTTACCGAAAATTAATTTTTTGCATATAAAATATTTTTTTATTATAATTTCAACATTTCTACCCTCACAACCAACCCCTTTAAAAAAAAATAATTTAATATATTTTTATTGGTCTGGAACATTTCTTGAGTGCATTTTATTAAACAAAAATCAATTTTTGTTTATAAAATAACATTTTATAATTTAATTAATTTTTTAAATATAAAATGAGCCTACTTTTTTCAACCCTTATAAGCACCCCTTTTGATGAAAATAAAATCCTTAAATATTTAACTTAGACATGGACATAAATAGAAAAAATTTAGTTTATTATATATTACAATCTTTTTATTTTCGAAAAAAACTAAAAATAAATAATATTTATATAAAACGAGGTATAAAATAAATGAATATCTATTCATCAGATACATAGATGCATATGTATATATTAAATGTCTATTAGTTCCATCGAAATACTCCAATGCTCCAAATTATAAAATTTTTCCATGCTTCAAAATTGATTCTAAAAAGTACTATTGGTTTTTTTTACAATAACTCGGTTAATATTGATGCTACAACATGCATAAAAAACGATTTTACAGGTAATTTAACGGGCTATAAGTATAGGAATGTTATAACATTCTAAAGTCCTTCATGTTTAAAAGGGTGAAGTGTCAAAGGGTCGGAGACCAGTGGTTCATGCGTTATAAAGCAAACTTCAACCAACTATATCTCCGTTATTTTTTAAGCTACAAAAAAATTAAAAAATGAAAATTTTTGTCGAAAAGAAAAACCTTTTTTTTGTACTTTGTCATCTTTTACGTATCTTTTATAGTTTTGGAGTTATTATAAAAAAAATATTTTTTTTGATATTTACAAAAAAAATGTAATCATACTTTTTTCAAAAACTGTGTATTCTGAGATGGCTAAACTTTTTGATCATACAAAAAACACTAAAATAAAGTGAATTCTATAAGGAAAACCATTTATTTTAATCCTAGTGAACATGACGTTAGTTTTATTACGTCTTTTTTTTACAAAAATTTGAGAAACCCATCGTTTTTTTGATCGTATCTCACGCACAGTTGGTGCAAAGGACTTTTACTACCACTCATTTTAAAGGTCTTTTCAAGCTCTTTTAAAAATAATATATGACTTTTTGTCGAAAAATGTACCCGTTTTCCATTATTTAACGTTAAATACTCGTATTGAAAGACAAAAACTAAAACAAACCTTCTTTGAACAGCCGTAACTCAGTTAATATTGAAATGAAAATATTCATTAAAAAGCCAATCTTTTTGTTTTTTTATGAGCTTTAATTTTAGCTGTTACACTTTTTTTGATAAAACTCTTAGTTTCAGAACTGTTCTTAAAAAACCTTTGAAAAATATGTTTTTTAACGAAAAATGACATTTTTCAACAGCGAATAACTCAAAAAGTATTGATCTAGTGAAAAAAATCTTTACTACATTTTTTGTTTGAAATTTGTCCTTCGATCGAATAGCGTAGTTATTTTGAGTAAAAAAATTTCCACCCTCGAAAAGAGGTGGCAAACACCCCCAGGGTGGAAGCCCACATCGTCACTATATAACTTTTGTTCCTTGAGTAATTATTTACTAACACACAAAATTTGAAATTAAATAAATCGATTCAGTTATAAAGAATTCGGAGGTAAAAACCCTCAGTAAGTGGACTAATAAAACAGAATGGTAACCAGGCCTGGGCTAAACATTTTGTATTGTGTAACAACCGTGTAATTTTTGTACATCCGAAGTAACGTATGTACTCTTGCAAAGTTGTCTTGATAGTTTAAAACACCAAATATATAGGATTTTCCTTATAAATGTAGATATGGTTCAAAGTTACACCCATAGCGGGGGTTATACTTGCTACTGTTGCAAATTTTAAGCTTGTAAGACTTTATCGAACTATACACAGTCACAATATAATATAAAAGGACAACTAAGGAGGTCAGTGTAAAAATAAATCAAGAAAATATTTAAAAAGTGGATCAAGGATACCCTAAAAGACTGTATCTAAAAATCTGAAAACTTCTTAAATAAAAAGAGAACTAATTAGCAGAGATACCTATATTAGTGTAGACGGTATCAATATTAAATTAGGAAAATACAAATCTAGAAGGTTTTTAAGAGTAACTCTGAAAGAGGGTGAATAAAAAAGCGAGCCGAGTAGAACACAACAATAAATTGCACTTCCTTTTTCAGGTCGATCAACTAATTCAATGAATTTTTAAAGAAACCGTAATCAGATTCGACTAAGAGCAAGAACAGGAATATAAACCGCCACGCCGGTTCTTTTCACGTTTCTGCTAACGGTTTCGTGCCCAAACCTGGAACTAAATTAAAAAATGCATAATGTAAAGATAAATTTTGCGTGAGTTTTCTGCGTCGAATTCAGCTTTTTCCGAGCGAAATTGAGGCCCGGGGCCAGTAGCATGAATTAAAAATTCTTTTACAAAATCATGAAAAGCTTTGAGACTGTTACATCCACTGAAGAGATCAAAATGACTGTATTATTTTTTCAATTAGCGGTAAAAATTGCTTTCAATTATTACTTATCGGTTTAAAAACAAAGAAGATTTAAGTTTCTTACCAAACAATAAGAAATTATAAAATAAGTAAATAATAATTTACTAATAACCGAATATTAGAGTGTAATTAAGCGCTATCTCAAAAAATATGTACTTGAAGTAAGAGTAAAGTACCTGAAGTTATACACTGATCAAAACCAAAAAAGAGTCACTTATAAAGATCCTAGTTATGAACCCACTCATAAGGCAACGCCTGGCAGATGAAATCAACAACGGATTAATGAATGTTAAAGAACAAATTCTGCAAAATATTGAGACGGATAAAAAATGGTTAATAATAAAGACAGAAATTTTGGATTTAATGAAAGAAAGACATCAATATAAAAACAAAGATAATCAGATGTACAAAAAAGTTGATAAACAAATAACATACAAAATTTAGAAAGCTAAAGAACAATGCTCAGAAATAGAATACCAGAAAAGACATGATAGTTTTAACACACAAAAAAAATTAAAGAATTAACTCAGAACAACAAGAAAACCACGAATACTGAAAGATGCAAATGGGAAGCTTGTGTTGAATACTAACGACAAATAAAGAGCTGGACAGAATACATCAATGAACTTTTCAAAGCCAATAGAACGGAGCAGATGGAGATACAAGTAGAAGAGGATATGGTTTTAATGATATTAAAAGAGGAAATTAAAATGGCATTAAAAAACAGCAAAAATGCATAAATGATGAAATCTTAGACATTATAATAGACTTATTTAACTCAGTATACAAAACAGGACACATACAGAAACAATGGTTACTCTCCTCCTTTTGTGTGCCATCCCTAAAAAACAAACGCTAAGAATTTGCAGTGAATACAGAACAATGTCATTAATAAGTCACATTCTCAAATTATTCTTGAAAATAATACATGGTCGTATAAATAAAAAAACTGGTAGAAGAAATAGATGATAGTCAGTTTGGGTTCAGAAACGGACTAGGAAGCAGAGAAGCGTTAATTGGCTTTTAATGTGTTGCATGCATTTTAATGTGTTGCATTTTAAGATTCATGGATATAAATATTGATGTGCATGTTTGTTACGTTGATTTTGAAACAGCATTTGACAAAGTAAGACATAAAAAATTAGTCCAAATTCTAAAGACAAAAAACATAGACCATAGGGACTTACGAATTTCAAAATTCGTTTCAAAATTCAAAGTTGCTAAAAATTATTTGAAAACAAAACTAACAATGTGTATAGGCTCGCCTAACTCGCAGACCTTCTGCACAACGTCCAAACATGTTTTCAAACACACTTCGAATAGTTTCCAGATCTAGATTTGTTCTTATTCTTCCTCGACATGTTGTAGGTTTCTTAGTGGCTGAAGATCATTCAAGCGTTTCCCGAGGATATCCTAAATGTGTTCAATGGGAATTAAATCTGCACTTGTCGCTGGCCACTCCAAAACTTGAATATTGTGGGTAGTCAAATAATTTTGCACTATCCTGGTCACGGACGATCTCGTAAAGGATCAATTCTGGACCCATATTTTTAGCAAATGGGATAACATGTTGTTCAAGAACTTCGGTTACGTATCGCTCTGCCGTCATGGCCCTCTTCGAATAAGAACTAGGTCAGAGCGGTCATTTAAAACTATCTCATCCCAAAACCATAATTGAATCTCCGCTAAAATCCTGAGTTTCTTGAATTGTGGAATCCAAACAGCGCTCGTCTGGTTTTCTCCAAACTCTAACACGTACATCCTTCTAATTGAACAAAAAATTTACTCAAAATTTTTTTCAAATTACCGATAAATGGAATTATTTTCTGTTGATGTTAAAATTAATTCCCTACAGTCTAGTTCGCCCTGTAACCATTTTTCTGTAGGTTTCACTTCAATTTTTGTGATTCACTTGTTGTATATCCTTTCGACAATAAATTTTACTAGTACTGCGTTTAAAAAATAAAAAAAAAATGGGAAGTTTTTGAACTGTGCGGCTATTTGTCTTCAATTTCTAACACGTTTGTCGTAGCTACTTATTCAAGAGATATAACTACAACGTCTAATTAATAATTTTAGTTATATATAATTATTATCCTTGTAGATGATTTTTGGAGCAACATGGAGAAACATAATTCACAGTATTAAATATTTTCATGAAAGGTATTTATAAGGTTGTTCGCAGGTGCATTATCTACTAGCGAACGTTTTCCATTAAGTGGTAGACAGTCTCTACGTCAGAACATCGTTGATTTATATAGCGTTAATGACGGCAGGCGGCGACGGTGAACTCCTCCATGCCGTGTTCGCCTCGCCCGCCCATCGAACACCCATCGAACCAAGTGTGTATCCCAGTAGGTTTCGATGAAAAGGATTAGATACTTCATCAATCACTTGCGTGATATCGGCTCAATTTATGCATTTGATCTAAATTAAAGATACTTTACACGTTAACTATAAATAAATATAAATTAAGGTATATTATATATATATATATATATATATATATATATATATATATATATATATATATATATATATACATTATATATATATATTGTTATGATATGTAAAATGGAGAAAAATATTGGTTTGCTTAAAATATTTCAAAGTTCAAAAAAATTAAAATAATTCAGATAAGTCGAATAATAAACTACAAACATTTCGAAGAATGAAAGTCTTTTATCTTTGGATTACCGATATTGAACAAAACGTAAGATATGCATAAATTATTTTCTTTGTTAAAATATATTTGAGTGACGTGATGAGCTTAAATGAAATCCTAGACAATGGAAGCGGGTTTTCCAAATAAATTTGTGCAGTAATTAGGACAATAGAATAGATTTTAGAAAGATATGTTTTTGTTAGATCATAAGAATTGGTAGAAAAAGATTAGTTTGTAAATAAGTTTTAGAAAACTTTATAATTGTAGGTAAAAATTTGTTTGTGTTATCGAAATGAAGAAATAGGAGATGTATGACGCGTTTTGATTGGATGAGATTGAAAAAGGTGGGATGGTTATTTTGAGAATGAGACGATAGTTAGTTTTTGAAGAAAAAAATATGGTCAGTTGGTTTCCAAGGGTGCAAGGCGAACGGCCGTTGTTCTCGGCTAGTTTCCCAGAGGTAGGAAGCAGTAGCAGTGAAAGTTTGTGAGTTTTCGTGTAGTTAGTGTATCTGACAGAAGCTGATCCAGTAAAAGATTGTAAGTCATATTTTTCTACTTATATTCCAAGAATCACTGTTCAGGCCAAAGAGAGATTCAGTTTATCGTAAAGAGAAGATATTCCAAGAGTCATTTTTCACTCAGGCCAACGAGAGATTCAGTTTATCGAGAGGAGAAGAGACTAGCATAATTTGAACGATTCGTGCATTTGAAGGAGATCATTAAGGACGATAAACTTGCAACACTTTGTTGTAAGATTGCTGATTACCTAGGGAGCTGCTAAGAATAGATAGTATAGGCTACAAGGAACAAGGATTTAGACCACTCATCATCAGAGAGAGATAGTTTTGTTTTTCTGCAGTTTTTCTTTTATTGATAACACAATTTTTACAATTACTTTAGAAAATATATAAATGTTTTGATAAGGAGATTTAGAATAATAATTGGGATTTTGAGATTTTAACTAATATTGTTTGTACCATTAATTTTAAAGGTTCACGTACGTAGAACAAAATTTTGAGAATCATTATATGAGATATTGTTTATTGAAAACATTTGAATATGAATTTTATTTCATTATTTTTATTTCAATATATAATGTTATATCAAATATGTTTTTTATTATTCCGGTATTCTTTGGACCTTACCTTTCACATGTAAAGCATAGATATTGAAGCACGGATATAACCCTTAGATAAGAGAATTAAAAAGTGTGATAGAATCATAATCATATCATTTAAATAATTTTAATTAATTAATTAATTAATTAGCTAATTAATTGCTTGGCGCACTAAGACTTTGAATATCACAATAATATATATATATATATATATATATATATATATATATATATATATATATATATATATATATATATATATAAGAAATACTGGATATTAGTGACTATCGATATAAACAAACAACACAGTTTATTAGGGTTGCAGTCAGAATATTGGCCGGGATGTTAAAAAAACACTCTTTTGACTTTTTGTCTAGCTTTCGGAATGGTTTTATTCCATTTTCAAGACACTGTAATAAGACAAATATGTAAATATTTAAAAAATATCACAATTCTTCAGTGTAACTTACTAGTCGTTGAGATTATTTATATAAGCATTGACACTCAACATTTATAACACACATTAAAATATAAAATTATGGACAAAATACATTCTAAAATTTTTAAAATTTATGGTAAAGATAATAAACTTAGTTTATGGCATGTTTTACTGGTGTGTTTCAACTCATATGTATAGAGACTGGAAAGTAAAAACACTGTAATTAACATGTAATTAGGTGTACTTGATGTTATCTTTCTTTTCAAGAAATACTAGAGGCCCATCTTAGGTGACTATACTTTTTAAACCTGTCTTAATGGTATGCAACATATTATACATATAGGTGTAATTTATGTACAGGTAAATATTTATTTTATTTTTGGTGTTTTTCTAGTAAATAAATGTTACTTAGTTTATCTATGTCAGATTTTTTATTGATTCAAGATGTGCTAGACTTTATGAAACACATTTCCAAAAAAACACGTTTTGAATGGATCTTTTCTTTTGACAAAATACAGGAATCATCGAAATTGAATTCATGTTTCAGACTTAGTGCATGTTCTGTCAATGCACATGCATTGATTTTTTTTGGTTTTTATATCACTACGATGTGATATCACTCTGCTGTGAAAATTACGAGATGACTCTTCTATGTAAATTTTATTACAATTAGTACACGGTATAGAATAAGCAACATTCGATGACTCCTGTATTGTGAAAGCCAACCATAAGTTATTTTAGATGGTAATATTGATGCGTTATGTGTCAATGTCAATTGTCGGATCTCATTGTTATGAAAATTTTGGTTGACAGAAACTTGTGAAGGAAAAGGAGAACCGAAAATTAATTTAACAGACCTATGGGATAAGAATTCTCTTGTAGTATAGATCTTACATTGTCTCACAGGAGAGAGAATCATTCTCCTGTTACTGACAAAGAATGTAGAGCGTAAAACCATTTTAATTAATTTTAAACTGTTTGTCCTTGTTTTAGTGTAGTGTTTTGTACAATTTCTCAATTTTTGTACAATTGTCTTAATTTCTCTGGTAAATATATTAGTCGTACTCGTTTTTGTCTTTTATATGGCCCTACTGTCTATTTCGACCCATTCACGTCAGTTCTCTTATTTTTTTGTGCATATTTCTCATATTATATCTTGTTTCTATTTCTTCTATCTCTTTAAATTGTTCCATCAAATAGATTTCCTTAGCTGTTTTTTTTTCTTAATTATTCGTTGTATTTCATAGTATTTCTTCTGTCATCCACTGTTTTTAGCCTCTGACCTATGTTGTTGTGTTTTTTATAATATACCCCTTTTTATTTACATCCATAATCTGTTTGTTGTCAGTTAGTGTTTTTTGCATATTTATTCACATTATTTTTTAATTTGTTTTTTATTTCTTCGTTTTTGAGCATTCTTACATTAATTTTTGGTTGTTGTTTCCTAAGTTCAATTCTTTTGAATTTTACTTTCACGTCAGCAACTAACGGGTTGTGGTCTGAGTTAACATCTGCGTCAGGATAAGTTAACTATCTAGCTAGCTCTCAGTTAAGGTTATAGAGTTTTTATATCTGCTATTTACGAGTATAAAGTCTATCTGGTTTATCTGGTTTACTGTATATAAAATAGCAATTTAATTAAAGAGATAACATTTTTTCCATTTATCCAAACATGCATTTGTTTATGAAGTAAATATTTTCGTTCTCAAACGATTAATTGGCATGTCAGTTCTGTATAGCACGTGTAATATAATATTTTCCATTTTCATACTAAAAGCCTTTATGGGGCCTATGTAGCATAGATAATCCCGTTTATGATATAATATGGCTTTTTAGTTAATAATGCATAGCAGTAATTCCGAATTTTCGACTAAACAATTTGTTACATATTATTTGATAATTGGGACAATGTAATTAACAAACCAGACCTATCGACAAATGAATCGTTTATTTCAGAAACTCGTTAACTGACATTTTTATCAAAAACGAGTTAAATACAGATTCTGACTCTTTAAGCATAAATACATATTTTAGTGCAGAAACCCGTCAAAAGGCACCTGTCATACTGCAGTCATTTAAGAATTATTGCTCCGAATTTTTTTACTGTGAACCGAATTGCATACAATTTTGAAATTTGATTCATCTTACCCTTAACTTTAAAAGTGAAAATGATTTGAACTTCGCAACCACCCTGGGGGTTGTTCTGAAGCTATTTTCTTGTGGCATTGTGAATTAATTACTATTAAACTGGGAATAAGCCACAATTAAAGATAAAAATACGTTTATTGACGTTTCAATTTCCACTTCGGATTTCCGAAGTGGAAATTGAAACGTCAATAAACGTATTTTTATCTTTAATTGTGGCTTATTCCCAGTTTAATAGTAATTAATTCACCCTGGGGGTGGTTGCAACCCCTTCTCAGGGGTGAATTTTTTTTCAAAATAACCTCGGATGTCAATAGAAGGCTTAATTTTAAGCAAAAAATCATCTCTAAAGTTTTTCCAAAAATCCAATACTTTTCAAGTTATTGGCAATTAAAAATTCGCAATTTTTTTACGTTTTTCATCGGTTTTTTGCAAATATCTCCAAAAATATACGTTTTATCGAAAATTTTATAAAAAACAAAATTGTAGCAGGTAAAAAATGAACAATTTGGTTGTTTAAAAAGTATTCTAAATGCAATATTAAGCTAGATATTACAGATCAAAGCCGTTTTTTATTTTGTCTGAAATTTAATCGATGTGGCCAATGCTATGTAGCGACGAACAGATGCATTTTAGGCATTCTAATAAAAAAAGGGTCTTGTAGTGCTTGAAATAAGCTTTAACATGAGCAATATTAAAAGTCTTTTGAACGTAAAATAAGTGAGCTGTACTGCAAATAAGAGGAGCATCTAATGTTTTTTCTTTTAAATCAATGGGTTTCATAAGTTCCATTTCCACCAAAGTTAAAATTAATCGTATTCCGCCTAGAATTAACCTGTTTTGAAGTGAACATTTGAACTTTATCAAAGAAATTTGATACTTACAAGTTAAAGAAATTTGCACACCCACACAATTGTACAGCTAATTTCATTCATTGTCATACAACTGTCACCTTAATAAAATTTCAATAAATAACATACATTTCATAAATATATCTCTTGAATAAATATAAATAACTTTTAAAGAATTAAATAATATAGAACATCACTCTCATTTAACAAACAATCAAATTATAGCTATTTTTTACTTCATTTGATAAAATCTATCTCCTCAAGAAACTTCCCCGTGTATTGTCAAACAATTACAATAGTAAAAACTGAAGTTCTCCATTCAGCAATACAGGATAGTTTGAACTTTGTTCTCCCAACCATTAATTAATAGTGTACCTGCATGTAAGTAATGTTTTATTTATTTATTTACTAATTTATTACAATTTAATAGACTATTTTATATCAATTTGTGGCTCTTACTTTGTCTGCTTAAACAGTTTATTCATTTTTTGGAAAACCCACAGACATGTAATATTGGCATAATTACTGTAATTTATATAACTTATCTTTGTATACCTTTATAAGACAACACCCTAGTATGGGTTTTATTATTTCAGCATTTAATTAACATTGTATCGACAGACCTGAAGATGCTTTGCATATTGTAGAAAGCGAAACCGGTCGTCTAGATACTTAAATTAAACTGATTGTGAGTAAGTCTTATTTATTATTTCTTTTACCAAACTTTTCTAACAGTAAGGATAAATAGTTTTTATTCATTTGTCGAATATATGAAAAACTACACTATTGGGTTTCTGAAATAAACGATTCAAATAGTATTGCACTTACATAGCTCCACAGATAAATAAATTTGGATGAACGTTGTGATTTTGAAAATAAAGAGCAAAAATCAAAAGTATTTCGCAGTCCTATGAAAAAATTTCAAACGCCAAAGCTGACGAACAGATATTAATAAGAAAGCAATTTTTTATTTATCTGTTGTCGTGCCTTTTGCTTAGCAATTTATTTTTATAGTTTCCTGGGCATGCAAATCAGCAAAGAAACGAGCAACCGTTAAGTATTAATCATTTTTGAAATTATAAACGGAAAGTTCGGTTGTCGGTTCGCTTCTCTTATTATAGGGATTTAAATTTCATGACTGTTGTTACTTTAAATTAACCGCATATCAATTTGAGCTAGTCACGCTTTCAAATCATTGCCTTCAACCTGACTTAACGAGGACAACTTTTAGATATTTCTTTTCCTTTCTTTTCAGTTCCAAAATTACATTTTAATAACATTTTTTAGAAACGAGCTACCGATTTTTATTGTTGATAACTTATATGTAAAAAAAATTTACACATCTAGTTCTACCTATTCCTAGTTGATTTTAATCAAAAATAAAAACACTATAACTTTTATTACAGCAATCCAGAATGTCGAAGTAAAAAACAAACAAGTTTAGCTTACCACTAAATCCAATTACGTTTCACTCTTGAAAATTTTATTGATAATCATACCCTACCATTCTTTTTACATTACCACCAATTGTCCTTATTGATTGATAATGTGTAAGGCTCCTCCGACACTATTAGCGTCGTTAAAAATTTACAACTGATATGGCTGGTTTACTGCATCTTTACATCTGAAGTTTACAAAACTTCAAAAGCAACTACACAACCATTTAGGGAAAGAGATTTCTGACTTATATAGTGACTCTTCTGTAGACAATTGTTCAGTATCATCTAACTCCGAATCTGTTCAACAACTTCAACATTCAACTCGATACTTCAATGGAACATTGATGGATTTTTCCATCGTCTCCCTATGCTACAGCTCCATTTATCTGAATATTCTCCAGATATTATTTGTCTACAGGAGACAAACTTGACCAATCAGTTGTACAATTCAAAAAATTTCACTTGTTTCCGCAAATATCGTACAGATGCAAGTCGTACAAACGGTGGTGTATATTACGAAAGAATTAAAACCATTCTTCAAAACCTAAACATTAATTTTCCGGAGCTTTTCTCCTCAGATATTAAATATCCCGAGCCTTGACTAATCGACATACCAACTTCTGATGCATTTCTGGAGTATTTAGATAAATCTAATACACACCATTCTCTGATTCGGTCCAAGTTTGAGGCCCTGATAAATAAGTACCCCAACTACCATAAAATCTACACAGATGCATCTAAATCCGAAGACGGAGTGGGGGCATCAATCGTTCCTTCAGAAAACAAGCTTCATTTCCGTTTACCTCCAGCATTTAGCACATATTCAGCTGAACTTTACGCCATATACCGTGCTGTTAAACTTCTTAACGAGCTTACACTCACAAATTCCTAATCATAACAGATTCCTTAGCTATCTAAACTCATTAAAACACATTTTTTGAAACGTTGCTAAAATACCAGCTTTCCCAAGCTCATGAACATGGAAGAAGCGTCCAATTTTTATGGGTTCCCTCACACGTCGGATTAACAGGAAATGAAGAAGCTGACAGGACTGCACGAAAGGCAATTTTAAGTGATTTGTCGGAGCCGATAGACAAGTGTGTTTCCAGTGACTTAAAAGCTTATTTTAAAAATAAAGTGTGGTGTTTATAGCGAAATGTGTGGTCTCAAACTAATTCCAATCTAAATAAAATCAAAAATAGTGTGTCTCAGTGGTTTCCATCGTCGCGCAATAGACGAGAACAAATTGCGGTTGCGCGTTTACGTCTAGGACATACCAGATTAACGCACTCCTACCTTTTCACAAAGAAAAATCCGCCTATATGTGATCAGTGTGACGTCCGATTAACAGTCAGTCGAACAATTTTTAAGAATTTGTAGTAAATATGACCAAGAAAGACAGCGCTACAAGATCCCAAACGCTCTATAACAGGCTCTAGGTCAAAACTGTTCCTGTGACAATATAGTGAATTATCTCAGATCTATAAACATTTTATACAATCTGTAGGTGTTTAACTTTGGTATTTATATTTTGTTCCGTTGCTAATAACCTTTTGGTGGATACGACATCTTTTTATAATAAAAAAAATTACGTTTCACTTCCATATAATCGCGAGAGTCTTTCTGGAGATATTCGATATCTCATAAAACGTTCAGTCGAAAACATCCACGTTTCTTTTAAAGTACTCAATAATTTGGTCAGCGTAGTGGTGTTTTATAGACTAAAATGTTCGGATTGTGATGCCACCTAGACAGGAAGAACTTGTAGGTTATTGTGTTCACACTCTTTAAAGCACACAAAAAGAGAAAACACTTCCACTTTCTCTCAACATCTAAAAGAACATAATCACACCCTCAATATCCTAGAAGTATCACTTATTCATAATATTCCCAAGAAAACTTCCTTAAACTAAACTTCCTAAAATTATCAAGAAAAGCAGAGAAGTCCAGATTGTGTTAATCGCCATCTCTCATTCAATCGAGACTTCCTTCCATCAACAACTATTCCCGTGACCCACTTCCGCAATTTCTACTGCTACATTAACATTTACATTAATCATTCTCGTTTTATCATTTATTCATCTTTCTCAGTTCACTCCAAACCAATCTTTTAATGCATCTAACTTTTCCATCATTCCCCACTTCTTTCTGGGACTCTAAACTTCCCGTCTGACCCACATGCCTAATGTTCTTTATGCTCCTTTGCGACATAACTAAATTCAGATCAGACTATTGTACATCCCCTCTATAAACCATTCACGATCACATAATAATTGAATCCCTCATTGATATACAACCCTTCAATTCACATACCCAGATAATTTAAGGGTCCATCTAAAGTCTAGCCACATATCTGAATCTCCTCTCATCAATCATAACTCTTTAATAACGTTTTGTTTAGCCAATTTCTCTATCAAAACAACAATAAGATACCACAAATCACAACTCTCATCAAATAGATTCACCGTATACCCATAAATTTTGTCAATTTTCAATAATCTGTTTAACATTTAACAAAAAAAAAATTTAATCAACTCTTGCTATTTCCACATATTAATTATAATTTAGATACCCATAAAATTTTTTCAGGTTCCAAATGTAATATTTGAAGGTGTAGGGCCTTGTACTTAAGTTATAAGTTAAGTAATATACTAGCATTATTTAAATCAACCAATTATTCTGATAAGAATACATATTATAATTCACAATATTACAGTTATCCCCACACTTTTAACACATCAAGAAAATAAAAAAAAAGTACTCCACTTCATCTGAATTTTATTGTGAACTAACTCGTTTTATTTTCACCGATAAATATAAACATTTCAGAATTCCTAGATCAATATTCGGTGCAACAGGTGCCTAGACAAAAATAACAAAGTCTACTTTGATGCAATAAAAACAAGAACTTGTTGATCTAAATATAATTACTGTTTGCTGATAAACAAAACATTCTACCTATTCTTAGTTGATTTTAATCAAAATAAAAACACAATAACTAGTATTACGAATGTCGAAGAAAATAAACTAGTTCTCCACCTTACCTGCATTTGATCGTGAACCAACTCGTTTTATATTCACCGATAAATATAAACATTTCTGAATTTCTAGATCAACATTCAGACAACAGGTGCCTGGACAAAAATAACAAAGTCTAGTTTGATGCAATAAAAACAAGAACTTGTTGATCTAAATATAATTACTGTTTGCTGATAAACAAAACATCTAGTTCTACCTATTCTTAGTTGATTTTAATCAAAATAAAAACACAATAACTAGTATTACGAATGTCGAAGAAAATAAACTAGTTCTCCACCTTACCTGCATTTGATCGTGAACCAACTCGTTTTATATTCACCGATAAATATAAACATTTCTGAATTTCTAGATCAACATTCAGACAACAGGTGCCTGGACAAAAATAACAAAGTCTAGTTTGATGCAATAAAAACAAGAACTTGTTGATCTAAATATAATTACTGTTTGCTGATAAACAAAACATTCTACCTATTCTTAGTTGATTTTAATCAAAATAAAAACACTATAACTAGTATTACGAATGTCGAAGAAAATAAACTAGTTCTCCACCTTACCTGCATTAGATCGTGAACCAACTCGTTTTATATTCACCGATAAATATAAACATTTCTGAATTTCTAGATCAACATTCAGACAACAGGTGCCTGGACAAAAATAACAAAGTCTAGTTTGATGCAATAAAAACAAGAACTTGTTGATCTAAATATAATTACTGTTTGCTGATAAACAAAACATTCTACCTATTCTTAGTTGATTTTAATCAAAATAAAAACACTATAACTAGTATTACGAATGTCGAAGAAAATAAACTAGTTCTCCACCTTACCTGCATTAGATCGTGAACCAACTCGTTTTATATTCACCGATAAATATAAACATTTCTGAATTTCTAGATCAACATTCAGAGAACAGGTGCCTGGACAAAAATAACAAAGTCTAGTTTGATGCAATAAAAACAAGAACTTGTTGATCTAAATATAATTACTGTTTGCTGATAAACAAAACATCTAGTTCTACCTATTCAGTTGATTTTAACCAAATATAAAAACGCATAAATATACAGCAGTCCAGAATGTCGAAGTAAATAACAAACTAGTTCTCCACTTCACATGAATTTTAATTAATCAATCAACGTTTTTACCTTGTTTAGGCTCTATTGCCTCTTCAAGGGTGAGTTTTTAATTTATTGGAAAAACATGCTGCTCTCCGGGACTAAATGGAAGCTGTAAAGCAGAAGTGCCAGAAGGATTTCCTACCTCTTGTACGCCGATTGGACCAAGTCCGATACTAAGTACAAGTTCCATTGGGAAATACGGTCCTTTTAAGGTTGTAGAACTTTTTGTTTTGTTCGGTTTAAACGCGTGGAGGATAGCTGTGGCTGTGTCCTTGCCCAGGATCAGGTATTGTTGTAAAATGAGATTGGGAAACCACAGAAAGCCAATCTCCTATGTGCTCGTGATTTTGAATGCGACTTTAGCGTTTGGTGTGTGTGGATCTGCGAATTTGTTCAGTTATTGGCTTGTTTCTTTTCGGTGTTTGTTGTATGTTTATGATTTGTGAGCTTGTTGGAGGTAAAATTTAAGTGTGTATGTGTGGGTAAATGATAAGTGTATATATGAATAATAAATGTGTGTGTTGTGTCATGTATTTATGTGCGGAGTTGAGTGAAAGTTTGGTTTATGAAATTGTAGCAGGAGGTTGATATGATGTACCCATACAGTGTATAGGACATTTGATTTAGATAACAGATGATGTCACTCCTCTTCTCAGGAAAGACTTTAAAAATGATCATGGACGTGAAGTGGATTAGGTATTTCATGTCCGAGGATATGTTGTATGAGGGGATTTTCTTGGGAGTGTGTACGGGTTGTGTTTGTTTTGTGCTCTTTGGTTGGATTCTTCGGTGTGGGCATTTTTGTGAAAATGCCGGGTGGCCTCCATTACAGTTGGGACATTTGGGATTACCTATCGTGGGGCATGCAGTAGACCTGTGTTGTTGTTCACAGAATGGACAGATAAATTTTTTTTCGGAACATTCGTTGCTGAGGTGTCTAATTTTGCAATATTTCAAACAATATTTAAGTCCAACCGGAACGGAATTGATTGATCTTGGAATCTCGCCTTTCAATCGTTCTGCCTCAATCTTAATACCGTTAGAGAGTGCATTAGAGAATTTAGTTTCAGAGTTTGTGAAAACTCTAATGAAAGAGGTGGGTTGATTGGCAATTATACGAACTATTTTGGTGAATGGGAATATGTCTTCGGATAGACTATTCTCGATGATTTTGTGACATAGTTTTTGTCGACCCGGCAATGACTAAGTGAAAGTTTTGAATCCTGAATTTATGGAAATCTTGCTATCTCGTTGATTTTTCGAAGTTTTACCGTGAGATTTTAGAGGTCTAGAAGTTTAGTAGTTCGTACGGAAGCTGCCTTTTGGGTTGGGAAGATTTTTATTGTCTAAATCTGGGATGAGATCGTTGTCATTGATAACTCGATAGAATTGTCTCTGTTGACAGATGTCTGGGGGGATGTCCTCGATTCTGTAATTTTGGATCGTGTGTGGTGATTGTTGTATGTTTTGTATTGTAGTTTGTGTGTCAGCTGTTTATTTTTGTATAGGTTCTTTATAAAATGGTGTAATTGTTGCAAAGGTTTTGAAGTTTTTCAATCTTATTAGTGTATTTTAATTACATGTATATTTTATTACCACTTATCAATGTCAATGACCTAAATATTACAAAACGTTTATTTTTTGATATCAAATTATCAATTGGAAGAAAAATTTTTAATATAAAAATATACATACCAACATAGATCGCAGTAGAGTTATGGTGAGGATCGTAAGGACATACTGCTTGTCCGGGTTTTTCTTTAGCTGACGTATAATTTTTGGTTAAGATGTTGTACTCTCGACATATTGGCTTAAAGGCATTGGTGCCGCACAGAAGTAATTTTCCCGTACTGGTTTTCGCCATAATCCTAATATAGTTTTGACAATTTTCCTGTAACCAATACAAAATATATGAGTATTTTAAAAATCTGGAAAATGACGATAAGTGAACTCTCCCTTGAACGGGCAGTGGTCGTTCCGCATGCAATGTCCGTTTAAGGGAGGTGACCGTTGAAGGTAATAAATAAATATGTAATCTTAAGATGTTTAAACCTACTCTTATTGAGTTTTTGAATTTGTTTAATGAGGAATTTCGGTTAATATTCTTATTCCAGTCCAAAGACAATTTAACAGCCTTATTATCAGAGTAATGTTCCTGATTTTTCAGGCAGTTTTTAATTTACATCTGTTTATAATATACATATGATGACTAGAAACGAATCGATCTAGAGTAGTGAATCGATGTGAAGAACCACTATTTCGTGACGCTATCGTGACGTCTTCTCGTGGCGCTGGTTCCGTGACTTTTGCCTCAGCATTTTACTATAGAAAAAAACTGATACAACGGCATATAGAAGCTTCGTATCAAACAAGTAGACCACGTTACAGCTTTAAGGCTAACTCTTGATGCATATAGAACAAGCCTAGTGGAAATCCAACGAACATTTGGACATTGTAAAAAATGTTTTCAATTATGCGGTAAAGTTAGCAGCAAATCCAAAAAATCCAACGTACCAACATTTTTTCTCAACTTGTTCCCAATCTACATTAAAAAAAAACGTTAAAGCCCCTTCTTCATTTTATGAATCCCCTATTACCGAAAAACCTATTACTAATTCTTACAAGTGATTATAATTGTAACCCTGGCCAGCCAGGATATATGCCTTCCTCCAGGCCCTCCCTTATTTCTTTGTCTTTTCTTAGCCTCTGGAGAATAGTTACAGTGGTGTTAAAAACCACCACCTTACCAAATACATGAAAATAGAAGTTTATGGCATTTACCTTAAATATTTCTTAACCATTTTACTATCTACATAAAAACAAGCACTTAAACACAATATTATTTTTGATAACACAAGCACAGCAAAAATTTTGATTAATAAAAAGAATTCAGTTCGGAAAATTTTTTATTCAATATTACAAAAATTAGGCTATTTACATCAAGATGATATTGTACATAACATTGAAGTAATTTAAACTAATTGTAATATTTAATTGGCCAGCCTTTGTTTTAAATAACTAGTTCACATCTTTTGGGCATGGAATTTATTAATTTTTACAGTTTCTTCATGGAAATACAGTGATACCAAGCGTGGATTAGAGATTAGATTAATTTCAATTTATTTGTGGATTTGCTTTTGGAAATGATGTTTGATATCCTTTGCCACAAATTCTCGATGGGATTGAGGTCCGGGGATTGCGCTGGCCAGTCCATCCTATCAATTTCAATACTCTCCATCCAAGCTTTAACCAATTTTGCTCTATGACAAGGAGCATTATCATCCTAAAAATAATCATAACGGAGGTTGGATGTTTAATTGTGGAAGAACACATTTTGGAAAAAAAATCTTCACCAGGAAATCTTCTGAGACGTAGGCATTTCCAGTATAATTATTAATCTTGAAAGTGGATTCATAACTAAACAGTAAACTCTGCCACTGCTCTGCTGTCCAGACTCTATGTTCCTTGGCCCATTTCAAACGGTACAATGATTAATTTTCTGAAAGCAGTCCAAAACTAAGCAGTCTTTTTCCCACAGTGAAAATGCACACGCTTACACCTGTAGATTCAGATCACAGCTTCGTCAATTGGGTGGAATTAAGGCTTCTGTCTACCAGACTTGTTGTATGTTTGTTCTTCTTAACGCAGCGTCACCCCGAACAGAAGTTTTCTTTGGTCGGCCACTACGCGGGCTGTCGTCGATTTTTCCTTGATCAGCATACTTCTTAATGACTCTAATTACTATAGATTGATTACATATAGTTAAGTGCTATTTCGCGATTAAATTTGTCGTTTTTATGGTGAAAAATAATTTCAAAATGCTTTTCGTCCGATAATTTAGTTTGTTTGGTCTGCGATGACATTTTGACCTTTTTATCAAAAATCAAAGAGCGAATAAATGTGTTAGGGTAACTACAGTTTTATATAGTCAAAATGTGTGGCAAATTTGTCATTAAGATTCAATTTAATAGTAATTTAACCACTTAATAATCACCTTATAATTTTCTCGGATTATGGGAAATCCATTCAATCAGATTATTTTAATATTTTCTGTAAAATTTTAAGCTAGTAATTAAAAAAACATTAGTAAGTATACCGATAATGCTAACTACAAGCACAGACTTAATATGAATTAGCGAAAATATACAAAAATCTTGTGTTAAACTTCAAAAACTATAAGGCGCTTAGGTGATGCAGGACTTGTTAATACCACGGTATGTTACTTGTGTGGTGTATACTTGAGACCCTCAACATACGTCGGTAGCACCACATTTCAAATATCTCCAATCGTTTTATGGCATATTCTATAAGGCACACTACAATTATTATTTTGGTTTGGTTTGGTCTGCTTGATTTGGTTTAAGTCTCCTTACAAGTCTCTCTGATGACAGGTAGACCCAGAAACACGTGTTAGAGAATGGTAAGAGACTCAAATTAAATCGAAACGCAACGGTCTACGTATATTTATTATAATTATTATTCTGTCTACACAAATGCCTCTAAAAACCCTCATTCCCCAGCTTCCCCAGCAACTGGTGTAAATTGTAGAACGTCGTTACTTCAGTAGTAAATAACCAATTAACTGTTGTTGGTTGGCTCTTGATTAACCAACAGCCAAGTGTTGGTTAATACAAGCTACACGTACCATAATACCAACACAAACAGCCAATGGGATGACTCTACTGAAATAAAACAACAAAAAGATAAATTCTCTTTTCAGAAGTCACGATTTACTACTTAGTACCAAAATTCTACGTTATTATACCGAGTAGAGGCCTTCGAGATGCGGTGTTACAGACGCATCTTAAACATTTCATGTGTGGATCGTATAAATAATGCTGAAGTCCTACGTAAAATGGGCAAGGGATGCGAATAACACAATCAAAGGCACATATTAGAATATCTTAACCATGTTATGATGTACAAATGAACAGAGATATGGTTTGTTGCAACTCATTGTTCAGGGCAAGGTATTTGTAAACAGTGGGCCAGGGGAAGAAGAATATTTTTGCTTCAAAACCTGAAAAAGTGGCTCAATACAACTGGACTTAGGAAAGCCATGCTGATCGCGAACATCCATAAAATACTAGCACCGTGAGAAGAAAAAGAATAAGAAGAAGTTGGCTACTATCAGCTGTGTTAAAAGACTAACAACTTGTAAATTGATTATGCTTGAACAGCTTCTGTTACAGAGCATTTTATAGAAAATGATCTTTCATCTTTTGTCTTATGGCCATGGCAAAGATGAATGTTGATGTGCATGTTTGTTATGTTGATTTTGAAAGAGCATTTAACAAAGTATGACATGATAAATAAGTCCAAATTCTAAAGACACAACAAATAGACCATAGGGACTTATGAATAATAACAAACCTTTACTGAAATCAAAGAGCACAAATCGTAATAGATAACGAACCCAGTCTAGAAATTGAAATCAGGAGAGGAGTTAGGCAAGGATGTATTATGTCCACATTACTATTTGAAGTATATAGTGAAGCCATTTTTGACGAAGCAGTACTATCTCAAACTGAATAATAATTAACGGAAGATCTATTAACAACTCTGTTATCAGAGCTTAACAGCTCTGATGAACATCTACAATTACTGCTAAACAAAACAAACAGTTTCTGTGAAAAATATGGGCTAAAAATAAAAATTAAAAAGACCAAATACATGATAATAACAAAGAAAATAAATATACCAACAAATATACATTTGGGAAATGTAGATAGGATAGGATAAATAGCAGGATAGAAATAGCCAGACATGCGTTTGTAAAAATTAAAACAATTTTCTGCACCAAAGACTTTAGATTAGAACATGAGAGTAAGAGTACTGAGATACTACGTGATTTCGATACTGCATTATGGACTGGAAAGCTGGACATTGAAGCAAGAACACATAAATAAGTTACAGTCCATTGAAATGTGGTGTTACAGGAGGATGCTTAGAATAGCATGGACACAGAAGAACACTAATACAGAAGTATTGCTAGAAATGTGCAAATAATACGAAATAATAAACACAATAAAAATAAGAAAGTTACAATATCTGGGACGCGTAATGAGGGGACAGCGATATGAACTGCTAACGCTGATAATACAGGAAAAGATAAGAGCAGGAAGGAGTATAGGAAGAAGGAGAGTGTCATGGTTGAAGAATTTAAGGGACTGGTTTAAATGCAGTTCTCTAGAACTCTTCAGAGTAGCAGTAGATAAACCTCTAATTGGGAGACGACACTTAAAGAAGAAGATTAAGTCTTATATTATGTGAAAATACAAAATCGTAAAATAATTAATGAGCTTATTAACTAATTATAACTAAAACTTTATACCCTATATCTAATAATATATTTTAAAAATTTTCTGCAGACGTATACCACAATTTCCATATAAAGAAAAACATGGCCCACTTACTGCAAAACACTTGCAGAACGGTATGAAATTGAAACGATAAGTTTTGTATACTAGTGTTCATCTAAATATCGATTGATCTGCTTTAAGTTGCGTCTAATAGCATTTCAAGTAAAGTAGGTATATACCTCCCAGTATCGGTTAAAGTGTTTTATCACCTCCAAACCCATAACCCCGCCAAAAGGCATAGAATTTCCTTTAGGAAGATAGTCGAACAAGTCCCTAATGCATTCAAGACAGGTTCTTTTAACGTAACATACAGAGACGGCATGCAAAATATTTGAATATACAGTTAAAGTATAAATCCTTTTAAAGTATAAAATTTTACTCAATTTTTATAATTTCATCGAGTACAATACTTATTTGAATATTATGTTTATATGTAGTGTTATGCTATGTAAAATTGAAAATAATATTGGTTTGCTCTTAATATATTTCAAAGTACAAAATATAATAATTCAAATAATTCAACTAATAAGCTATAAAAGATATTTCGAAGAAATAAAAGTCCATTATCCTGGATTACCTGTAGGAAACAAAATTTAAAGATATGTATAAATTATTTTCTTTGTGAAATATATTCGAGTGACGTGAGTGAGCTTAGTGAAATCGTGAACAATGCGAGCGGGTTTTCCAAATAGACTTGTACGTCGATATACAGTGAATAAGACAATAGAATAGAAATATTTAGAAAATATATTTCTCCGTTAGTTCTTAAGAATTTGTAGAAACCGATTAGCATGTTAATAGTTTTTAGGAAATTTATAATTGTAGGTAAAATTGTTGTTTGTTATCTAAATGGTAGATGAAGATAAGTGTGACGGGCTTTGATTGGAGGAAATTGAAAAAAGTGGGATGTGTAGGAATGAGAGTTTAGCTAGATTTTTGAGGGAGAAAAGATAATCCGTTGTTTTCCAAGGGTGCAAGGCGAACAGTCGTTGTTGTCTGGTGGTTCCCCAGAGGTAGTAAGCAGTACAGGTGAATGTTTGTGAGTTTTCGTGGAGTAAGTATATCTGACAGAAGCTGATCCAGTAAAATATTGTAAGTTATATTTTTCTACTTATATTCCAAGAGTCACTGTTTAGGCCAGAACGAGAGATTCAGTTTATCGAGAGGAGAAGAGGCTAGCATCATTTGAACGATACGTGCATTTGAAGGAGATCATTAAAGACGATAGGCTCGCAACAATTTGTTGTAAGATTGCTGATTACCTAGGGGACTGCTAAGAATAGATAGTGTAGGTTACAAGGAACAAGGATTTGGACAACTCATCATCAGAGAGATAGTTTTACTATTCGTCAGTTTTTCTTTATTAACAACACATTTTTTAAACAATTGCTTTAACAATTGTTAAAATTTCTAACAATTTTGATTGGAAATTTTAATTTATATTGTATATACCATTAATTTTTGAATGCTCACGTACGTAGAACAAAATTTTGATAATCATTATATGAGATATTTTTTATTCAAGATATTTGAGTGTGAATTTTATTTCATTATTTTTATTTCAATATATAATGTTATATCATATATGTTTTTTATTATTCCGGTATTCTTTGGACCTTACCTATCATATGTAAAGCATAGATATTGAAGCACGAGTATAACCCTGAGATAAGAAAATTAAATAGTGTGATAGAATCATAATTGCTTCATTTAAATAAATTTAATCAATTAATTAATTAGCTAATTAATTGCTTGGCGCATCTCTGACTTTTAATATCACATTAATAGTTAAGCCATAATTGATTGTAACGAAAATTACAATGTCACAAAAAATATTTAAAAAATTGTGCGAAAAGTGTAACCAACAAAGTTGGTAAGTCATTTAAAGCAATTCTTTTATTGTAGTTCAATTATTTATAAATTTCCTCAACAAGTAGGACCTCCTTAAGCTTCTCATAGAGGTGACACTACTTGGAGGAACGTTTTTTGTTTTCACCTATTTTACAAAATGAAAAGGTGAAACTTTGGACTCATGTCTGTGTGTCCATCCATAAACTCCTCCGCGATTAGAAAAGATTAAATGACAAATGAGGTGTCAAATAAAAGCTTATTTCGAGGACTGAATCAAAGAGAGTTATAAGCGATATTGGGAGAGAATCTAAAAAACACATGGAAAAATCTTCATTGGTGGACCACGTAAAAAAAGAACAGCGGAACTGCTTTTTTATGGACAGAAACAAACTGAGAACAGTAATAAGAATGTTGACCGGACATGCACCTTGTGAAATACGGAGAACTCGGAGATCTCCGAACGGAGATTTAAAAATCAGAGTTAACTACAAACATCAGTTCT
Source organism: Diabrotica balteata (assembly GCA_918026665.1). Classification (NCBI taxonomy): domain Eukaryota; kingdom Metazoa; phylum Arthropoda; class Insecta; order Coleoptera; family Chrysomelidae; genus Diabrotica; species Diabrotica balteata. Next base: position 229,157 of record OU898283.1, on the reverse strand, counting down.
CCATATTTGATAAACCTACCAATACTATTATTATTATTGGTGATTTTAACGCTAAAGTCGGCCAAGAGACTATTTACCGATTCAAGATCAGCGAGCATAGTCTTGTTAAAAACCTAACCAAGCTAAAATAAACGAGGATTGGTTTGACGAAGAATGTAGATCCATTAACCGTAGCGCAGAACGAGACCAAACCTGAAAAACTATGAAAATCTTAGACGAGAAGAGAAAAGGACGTTTAGAAGGAAAGAGAAAGGGCCATACGAAAACGCTCTAAACGAGATTGTTAACCACCACAATAGAAAAGACTCGCGAAAATTCTACCAGAAGATAAACAGCTGCAGAAAAGAATTCAAACAAAGAATAAAAGGAATATTGGAATGGAAGATTGTTCTGAAGAAGGCTTTGGCTCCTAATGAGCTGTAATGCCACTGATGATGATGACCAATACTGACACGAGTATACACAATTAATTATCCCATCCTACACAACGAACAAACAATAAATAAAATTTTAAATCAAAACCTAGAAAGAAATCCCTGAAATTAGTATGTCTACCACGAAAGACAAAACTCAGTACCTCCTGCTCTATTAGATATAGCCACCTTCTAGACCATAATCATTCTGTTAATGACGAATTTCTGGGGGAACTGATGACTTGTAGGCAAGAGGGGAATGGGACGAAAGGAAATGTCCTGGCTCCGAAACATAAGGCAATGGACAGGGATTAACGACATACAATATCTGATATATAATATATATATATATATATATATATATATATATATATATATATATATATAGCACGAAATAGAGAATTAATGGAAAATGTGATCGCTAACATCCATTAGTGGATTTTCATCTGAAGTAGAAGAATGACGAATTTCAAATTCTTTACGTTCAAAATAAAGACCTTAAGCTATATTTATTAGAATCTATGAAAATTAACAAATTTAAAAATACAGACATAATTCTGAATGACCAACTTAAGACAAACAGTTCTCCCTCCTCAACTTGTGGAAGTTTTGAAAACAAAAGTTTTCCGTATTTTATTGTTAGATTAAAATGTAGGTTTATAGCTAACGAACCAATCGAGAAAAAATATCTTTACATAAATCCACAAATGTTTTGTTATGCACATTTTACATTATACCGATTAGGATTACGATTACGATCCATGGAGCAAAAAGGATTAGAGAACAGATTATTGAGATATTCTTATCCTTGGGAAAAACGATAAATAATCGGTTTATATCTATATCGGCGAATTGAAACACTCTCACCACTCAAATTTACCAGCTTTAATTCTAAAACAAAGAAAAGAAACAGCCGTAAAAATGGGAAACCAATTACTTGGTTGAAGTGGGTAAGAAATTTTCTTCGGAAAAAATGAACTGTGTAACTGCCTCTCTCAACGCTTATAATGATTAAGATATGTGATAAGGCAGGAAAATCAAGAATTATTGCATTGTGTAGCCTAACAAACGATTGGGTAGATGTATTTAACAAGGTGGGAATAGGTATACAGTAAAATAAGAAAATTTCTTTATAATTGGAATACTTATATAGAGTCAAAGCTTAAAAACGTAACATCTAAGAATTTTTATGCGTATAATGATACTTAAAGATAAGTTGCAGACAATCTTCTTAAGACTGTTAAAAGAGCTTCTGGCTTTTTCAATACCAGTTTTTATTTCGTAGCTGTGATCGCAAGTATCCTTAATATTGCAGCCCAAATAGCATATTTTTTCCACTCTTCCTAACGGTATATCGCATATTGTAATTTAAGCGTTTATGTTGGTGTTCTTACTAATGATCAGTATTGTTGTCTTCTTGCAATTTAGTTTTAGGCCGCATTTAGAATATCGATTAGTTTCCCATGTGGGACTGTATCAAATGCCTTCTCGAAATCAATAAAACATGCCTACACATCGCAGTTGACATCTTTGGCTCTCTGTATTAGAACTTGCAAACTAAAAAGTGCTTCCCTTGTTCCGAGTTCTGCTCTGAATCCAAATTGAAGTTTACTCAAGGCTTTTTTAGGAAGTGGAATGAATATTGATAGTAGCCAGTCTTTTGGTAAGTAACCAGTCTCGAAGAAGCTTCATAAGAGCTGTGATTTGGTGTGCTTTTAATAGCTTTAAAATTTCACCATGCACCTCATCAGGTTCTGGTGATTTCCCATCTTTAATTCGCTTTATAGAACCAAAATGACTATCTACAGAACACTGATTAGACCCGTAGTAACCTATGGATGTGAAACTTGGGTAATGTAACCGGTACAAGAGGAAGATGGCACATGGAGAATCAGGAGAAACGAAGAGGTTAATGAGTTAAATGAAGGTTATGACATTGTAAGATTTGTGAAAAGTCAAAGACTGTCATGGCTGGGACATGTGCAGAGACAAAACGATGCAAAAACAACACAGAAAATGTTACAATGGAAGCCCATAGGAAGGCGAAAAAAAGAAAGGCCCAGAACGAGATAGTTGGATGACGTGGAAGAAGACCTGAAAACAATGAAGACAAGACAATGGAGAAGAAGGGCACAAGAGAGATCTGAATGGAAGGACATTGCCAGACAGGCAAAGACCCATCCAGGGTTATGATCCCAAAAGAAGAAGAAGAAGAATTCACTTTATGGCCATAGTTACTTCTTCGTTTGTTATTTCTGGGCCGTAGGGATTGTATATTTCAGTCGGACTTGAGTGCTGCATCTTCGAATAATTCTTGCATATATTCTTTCCATCTTTGTAATTTATCTTCAATGGTAGTCAACTTCCACTGTTATTTTATGCCTCTAGTAGTGTCTTCAACTATTTTCGCAAAATTCTAATTAATCTCTGTTTTTTCAGAGTTTTAGTTCGGGTAATTTCTTTTTAGTGGATTAATAACATTTTAATTTAAGGTATAGTACCCCCTCTGTGGCTCAGTGGTAAGAGCGCCTACCTTTAAACCTAAAGGTCGTGAGTTCGAATCTCATCTGGCTGGAGAAATTTTCATTTATTAAAAATTAATGAATGAAAATAATTTCTATCCTTGTGCGATCGGTACTCACCAGAGGGACCGCAGACGTTCTGATACAATTAGCGTCTCTTAGCAAAGACAATGACGTCGACTTTGCTATCAAGACAATTACTCTACACACACACACACACACACTACACTAGGTACCTGACTGTACCATGCCAATGATCATAGTTGTCGAGGCATTAACCCAATAAAAAAAAAATTAAGTTATTAAGTTCAATTGAGATTACAGTAAAAATCTAGTTTTATTTATATATTTGATCCTTTGTTCTGTTGGTTTTTTCTCTTTTGGTTTGTTCTTGTGATTGGTGTTTTAGCATCCTGTTTTAGGCCTTCTGCCTCTTCAGGACTTATATATTTTGCAATATGATGTTAATTATAGATACCAAACTATATTTACAAAAACTTCTCACGTTCTAATAGAAAAAATTTAGTAAAAAATTAATTATAGTAGTATAATGAATATTAAAAACATATTAAATAGATATTTTGGGCAAATTACATTAAAATGTTCATTACTCTTTTAAGCTAAAAAGTGTTAACGTGAATTTTTGTTCGAACAAATTTCTTTTGTAAATGGTTATATATTTACTAGATTTTTTTGGTTAAATCGTACTTACAGTGCGCCCAGGATAGCAACAGACGTGAGCTGCGCGCAAACCGAAAGAGGGATGCAGAATTCATGTGTGACTTAAGTTACAGGGTTGCCACGGATCTTACAAATATCGACTCATTTCTTTGTATGTGCAGAAATGTTATTTTCATGTATTATTTTTTGCAAATAATGATTGTCTAATGAGTTGCAGAGGAAACAAGGACCATGAGGAAAGTGGATAGGAAACTATGGCCTGGGAAATCGAAACGAGTGAGGAGACCGTTTGTTACAATTCTGTCAAGAGCAGAGCTTTATTATTACAAATACATTTTTCAAGTTAACAAACGGATGATTATATACATGGCAATCGCCCGCAGATACATCGGAGAAAGTAGTCAGGAACCAGATAGACTACATTATGATCAATGAAAGATACCGTAATGCTGTTAAAGCACATCCTGGATGAGACGTGGCCTCAGATCACAATCCACTTATCGCCAAGATTACACTCACCCTTAAAAATATTAAAAGACATCAAAGAAGCCTTACAATAGACACAAGAAAACTTAAAGAACCTAAAGTAAAAGAATGCCTCTAACATGAGCTGCACGTGAACTGCAGCAAATTGAACACAAACAATGACTACTGGAACCCTGTAAAGAAATACCAAAGGCTTCCGCAAGAAGAAAAGGAGAGTGGATGAATAACAAGATACTCAATATTATGAAACAACGGATACAATTTAAAAACAAAGACAACAATAAATACAGAGAGATAAACCACGAGATCAGGAAGATGATAAAACAGGCAAAAGAAAAATACTTTGAAGAGAAATGCAAAGACATCGAAGACTTTCAAAATAAATATGATCTGTTTAACCTACACAAGAAAGCTAAAGAACTGTCAGGACTAAGAAAACAAAATCCCACTCGTGCAATTTTTGATAGACACGGGACTACTATAACACATACGGAAGAGAAAGTACAAAGATGGGCAAAATATATCGACGAATTGTTCGGTGATGAAAGAGGAGATCTGGAGTACATAGAACTTACGTCAGAAGAAATAGGTCCATATATTACAAAAGAAGTATATATTGAAGTATATATTGAAGAGTGAGAAAAGCCGTGGACCTGACATGTTTTCTATAGAAATCCTAGATGAGAAGCACATTGATGTTTCAGTGACACTCTTGAAACAAATTTATACTTCAGGCGTATTACGCAAAGAGCGGTTAGCGTCCATTTTTATTTGTCTCCCCAAAAAGAAAAGGGTAAGCGAATTCAGCGATTACCGTACGATTAGCTTAATGTTTCATGTGCTAAAGTTACTACTAAAAGTCATCAAATCAAATCCTCATCGCTGTCGTCAGTGTTTGTGTCTGTGCTAAACTAATAATACATGATTATATGGAAACTTGTTGCTCGATAATGGCTCTTTTGAATTGAAAGCATTCTCAATAATTTTCACTTTGTTTAAAATAGTTTTCCATTCTTCTACGGAAAATATTTCAAAGAACTCATTGGACAATTTTTGAAGAAAACTAAAAGTGAAATCTACATTTCGTGTTCTAACATAATTTTTTAATGCTGCCCAAAGAAGGTCTATCGGGTTTAAATCTGGACGATATGGTGGGAGCCCTAATAAGTCACGTCCGTTACTTCTATAGTTGATATAGGTATAATGGATACAGATTTAGTCTGAGCATGTTAGCAAGAAAGGGAATATTTCTAGCTTTTAGCCAATCTATCACTGGACTCTTTTTATGCGGATTTTGCGCTTTATCCTCTTTTGAGTATTGTACTAAAGTGGATTGTCCATTACAATTATACTGTTAAGAGATAGATTATTTAACAATTTTTCTTCGAAAGTTCATATAATGATAGTAACGACTTGATTCTGTTTGGGACTTCTATCTCAAATAAGATCCATTGACAATTTTCCCATGTTAAAACATGTCTTTTATCAGACTTTTTAATTTCCCGCAAAATATTTTATCAGTTCTGTCGAAATATTGCAGTCCACTCGTTCTTCTATTTTTTAAATTTTTGATGGCTATTTTTACTCTATTGTTAGCTTCCTTGGTTCTCTATGTAATTGTATATTGTGTATTTCTTTTGTTGTGTATTGAGGAGATAGGTCCATATATTACAAAAGAAGAAATATTCCACGCATTAAAAACAATGAAGAGTGGGAAAAGCCGTGGACCTTGCTTTCTACAGAAATCCTAAAAATTCTAGATGAGAAGCACGTTGATGTTTAAGTGACGCTCTTGACCAGATTGATAATTCAGGCGTATTATCCAAAGAGTGATTAACGTCCCGATAAAGAGATCCTGAAAAACGTTCTTAAGGGTAAAACAGCTGGAATAAAGGTAAATGGAGTTCCCATTAACAACACCTGGTGACCAGAATAGGAAAAGAGTATGGTCTAACAATGAATCTCAAGAAGACGAAATTTATGAGAATATCGAAAACTTAAAGAAATCAATATAAGGTTGAATGTTCGAATAATTAAACTTTGATAGTATACAAGGCAACTATCGAACACAGTGATTAATTAAATCTTACCCAAGTACTTTCGATCAATAAATCATCTTCAGGGGCATCTGAAATAAGCCAAGAAACGTTTTTTAATAAGAAGGAAAATAATTCACTTGGATAAACAACTCCAAGTTTGTGGTTGAACTGTTTGTGGTCTATAAACGTTTATCACATAAAAACTTTTTTCAACCACAAACTTGGAGTTTTTTATCCAAGTGAATTATTTTCCTTCTTATTAAAAAACGTTTCTTGGCTTATTTCAGCTGCCCCTGAAGATGATCTATTGATCGAAAGTACTTGGGCAAGATTTAATTAATCACTGTGTTCGATAGTTGCCTTGTATACTATCAAAACTTAAAGAAATAACGAGAATCTTCTAATAAACGGAACCAACTTCGAACAAGTGGACAAATATGAATATCTGGGAACAATGAATAACTCCACAAATGATTACATTCAGGAGATCAAAATAAGAATAGAAAAGGCTAGAGTAAATTTCAAAAAAATAAGAAGAGTGCTATTTACAAGGGATTTAAAACTGGAACTAAGGGTTAGGTTGGCGTGGTGCTATGATTTTTCGACTTATGAAATGGAATCTTGGACCTTGAATGCAACATCAATGAAAAACTGGAATCATTCGAGCTGTGGGTGTATAGAAGAATTCTTAAAATATCTTGGACAGAACACGTCACAAACAAAGAGGTTCTAAGAAGAATAAATAAAGAAATATAAATTTTAAATACAATTAAAACAAGAAAACAAGAATATCTCGGGCATATTACACGTGGAGAGAAATACTGATTATGCTCCAACTGATTATGCAGGGAAAGATATAAGGAAAGAGAAGCATAGGGAAGCGTAGAATGTTTTGACTGCACAACCTGAGGGAGTGGTACGAATGTACATCAAATAAACTTTTCAGAGCAGCTGTATCAAAAGTCCGAATAGCTATGATGATTGCCGACCTCCACCGCAGTGATGGCACTTGAAGAAGAAGAATTTCTTCTGTGCCCTGATAGTCGTTCCAATATTCTTCCGGTAGTGCTTTGTAATATGTTTCCCAATCTTGTTCTTTCATAATTTAAAAGCTGGATGTTTTGCTATCTAGTGCAATATTGTCTATAGATTTGCATGCTTCTGAATGTTATGTTCCCTCTAGCTGTGTCAGGCGTTCCATACACTTTTTGTTAAATACTTCTCTCTTATTTTTTAATATTATTTTATTGACAAAGTTTTTATTATACATTGGCAATATTCCACAATAAAAAAAGCTCTTTATTGGACCATTCGACTTTCGGAAATAAAGTTTTGAGAATAATAATTGATGCCTATTATACATACCTAACTCAATCACAGAAAAAATTTTGCAATTCCGTCAATAGAGGAAAAGTTCAGCGAAAAGTATAAAGGCAAACTTTGTAAAAACCCAAAACTGCTCGCGCTAGGATTGTTCGAAGCTTGGAGCTATGAAAGACGCAAATTAAAGTGAGAAAAATCGTTAGACTTTATAGCTAGATTCTAAGTTTAACCAGATTAGATTTTATGATCATTTTATTAATTACATATTTATCCAGATGTAAAGTAGTTATTATGACTTTGAAATTATTAACCAAAAAGATTAATGCGACCATCTTTACCTGTAATCCGTACCTGATATGGATGATTTATGATAGAGAAATCACCCGAGTCGTTAGGCTACGACTACACTTCGACTATACTTCCGCATGGTGTTCGCTTATCTTGTAACCGACGCTGCCGTATTACTGTGGTGCCGGTGTATGTTTATGGGATTAACTCGGAAACATATTGGACAGAATATGGGTGTACAGAGACACGAAGCAAGATTACAAGTCGACAGACTTTTATGAGATTCAAAATTACGTTTCGATAGCGAAGTTCTGAAGGCTATACGTAATATGCAATTGAGTATCGGTGTCCCTTTTGATCAGAATATATGTCGGTCGAGATATATATATATATATATATATATATATATATATATATATATATATATATATATATATATATTAATAAAGTATTCAACTAGTGAATTCAGAGGTTGTAACAACTATTTTGCTTACCACAGGGTAAGAATATGGGGGACAAGATTGGGCAAACAAAATAATCGAAACAAAGTGCATACGGACACTCAGTTGGTTGTTGGAGAGCTGGGTCGTGGATAAGTTGAAGATATTGGGGGTTGGATTGGACAACTACAAAAAAAAGAAATAAAGGGGTACTTATACAAATCTCTTGGGACAAACAGAATGAAAATTAACGGAAACACCTCAAGAAATTTAATATAGGGCGCCACTTGAGGTGCCCAATTATACCTATTACAACCACTAGTTGTAACTAGGGAAATAATTGTATAACATCAAAAATATAGAAAAAAAAATATCTTTTTCAAATAAAACTCAAAATAGATCAGAGAAACAAATTAAACATTTATTTTTGTCTCACCAAACAGTTTTCAAAAATACAGATTTTACAAGAACATATTATATAAACATAATACAAAAATTAGCAAAAACTTACGTGCTTATTTGTCTACAAAGGAGATTGCTATAAATATTTACAAATTTTACTGAAATATTAACTGTTGTACTGTTAATGAAACTGTGTCAGAAATAATTTATTACAAATAAAGAAATATCTTTAAAATGAAAACATTCATAGAGAGGTTAATCTTCTTTAAAAAACCAAGGCAAATTATTGTCAAAAAAAATAATAAAGTTAGCTGCTAGCTGTCAACATAAAATCTTAATCTTACTTACAACGGAGAACAAATCAAATTGAAAGCATAACCACACTCTAAGATTTACAATATTAATTATTAAAACTTTTAAATTGTATGAAAGCAATTATTATTTTAATGTTTCTTTTCCTTCAAAAGTTTAAAACAAAAAAGGGTTACCTTGGTTTCACTAAACACACTAAGATTTTTGGGGTTACCTTCTCTGCCACACGATCAAATCTATTTCCATACTGTGAGACATATTCTGGGACGGCTTCTTAGGACAAATATTACAAACTTGAGGTTAAAAATTTGGAACACAAGACTTTGGAAAGGGCTTCTTAAAAAACAGGAATACATAAAACTGGACACAACGGCAACATGTGAGATTATCTTTCGAAAATTTTTGCAGGCAACACAAATCCCTTAGGTACTTAGAAAAATGAAAATAGTGATTACTCCTTTCAAATTTGACATATTACATAGAATATAGTCTACTATTTTCAACACTTTTTAGCCGGTCTCTTTACCGACTTTCTACATTGTCAGCCGTCTGCCCAGTTTCAAATCTTTTCTTGGACTCTACATTGTATAATCTACACCGTTTCAAATCTGTTCTTCGACTCCTTTCTCGTTACATTTTACAAGAAACTAGCCAAAAATTTCCCTTCCGTCTTGCAGCTAACCTCTCCACAAACTCCAGAACCAAAACAATATCCCCTCGCTCGTATCGACAAAAAAAACAAATTTTAAATGTTCCTTTATTGCCTAAACAAACAAATATCCTTTTTTTTGACCCTCGACTAATAACGAAAAACAACTTTAATATTAGGGGAATTCATGATTTATTGCGTTTTTAACGAAGAAAACAAATAAAACCTTTTTTTTATCAGGGGGCATCATAAATTTACATAATACAAATTAACAAAATACGTGCGTATTTTAAACTTGAGTTTTACCTGGCTTATAACAAAGGGTTCGATATTTGAATCTAAACACAGACAAAAAAACATCTATATTTACTTTTGAATCGGTAGAAATATACGCATTTAAAAATCTCGTCAAAAAAACTTGAAATATTATTTCGATTGTTTTCTTTGGTAAAAACAACAGGGACGTAACACAGAAATCTTTTCTATACACTTAAATAAAAAAAACGCTACACTTAATAACTTCGGTCATTCAGGTTGACAAAATAAAAAACAGAAGTCAACTACTTCATAAGTTTAGTTTTTTAGTTTGCCAACCTGAATGACCGAATAAACCTCTGAATTCACTAGTTGAATACTTTATTAATATAAATTGATGGTCGTAGTTTTTACAATATATTGTTGTGATATATAAAATCGAGAAAAATATTGGTTAAAACAATAAACAACAAACATTTCGAAGAATGAAAGTCTTTTATCTTTGGATTACCTATATTGAACAAAACGTAAGATATGCATAAATTATTTTCTTTTTTAAAATATATTTGAGTGACGTGAATAAGCTTAAGTGAAATCCTAGACAATGGAAGCTGGTTTTCCAAATAAATTTGTGCAGTAATTAGGACAATAGAATAGATTTTAGAAAGATATGTTTTTGTTAGTTCATAAGAATTGGTAGAAAAAGATTAGTTTGTAAATAATGTTCGGAAATTTTATAATTGTAGGTAAAAATTTGTTTGTGTTAGCGAAATGAAGAAATGGGAGATGTATGACGCGTTTTGATTGGATGAGATGGAAAAAGGTGGGATGGTTGGTTGGAGAATGAGACTTTAGTTAGTTTTTGAAGAAGAAAAGATAGTCAGTTGGTTTTCAAGAGTGCAAGGCGAACGGCCGTTGTTCTCGGGTAGTTTCCCAGAGGTAGGAAGCAGTAGCAGTGAAAGTTTGTGAGTTTTCGTGTATTTAGTGTATCTGACAGAAGCTGATCCAAAAAAGATTGTAAGTCATATTTTTCTACTTATATTCCAAGAGTCACTGTTCAGGCCAACGAGAGATTCAGTTTATCGTAAAGAGAAGATATTCCAAGAGTCATTTTTCACTCAGGCCAACGAGAGATTCAGTTTATCGAGAGGAGAAGAGGCTAGCATAATTTGAACGATTCGTGCATTTGAAGATCATTACGGACGACAAACTTGCAACAATTTGTTGTAAGATTGCTGATTACCTAGGGAGCTGCTAAGAATAGATAGTTAGGCTACAAGGAACAAGGATTTGGACCACTCATCATCAGAGAGAGATAGTTTTGTTTTTCTGCAGTTTTTCTTTTATTGATAACACAATTTTTACAATTACCTTAGAAAAGATATAAATATTTTGATTAGGAGATTTAGAATAATAATTGGGATTTTGAGATTTTAACTAATATTGTTTATACCATTAATTTTGAAGGTTCACGTACGTAGAACAAAATTTTGAGGATCATTATATGAGATATTGTTTATTGAAAACATTTGAGTGTGAATTTTATTTCATTATTTTTATTTCAATATATAATGTTAGATCATATATGTTTTTTATTATTCCGGTATTTTTTGGACCTTACCTTTCACATGTAAAGCATAGATATTGAAGCACGAATATAACCCTGAGATAAGAGAATTAAAAAGTGTGATAGAATCATAATCATATCATTTAAATAATTTTAATTAATTAATTAATTAATTAGCTAATTAATTGCTTGGCGCACTAAGACTTTGAATATCTTCATAATATATATAGTGAAAAAAAAATAATACTGGCAGATACCCTTTTATAACTGAGGAAGCAAAATAAAACTAGGGTGCTTCGTTAGATGTGGTTTTTAATTATTGACATCATCAGAGTAAACTACAAACAAACGAGAGAACAAACAATGAACAAGTGGAAACTAAGTATACAAATTTATAAAACACTTACCCTAATTCTAGCAAGTAACTCAGTGACTTGGGTGGAACACAAAGAAAGTATTATCTATGTATATATTAAACATAGTTGCAGATACATAAGAAGTGGTATCCATAGTTCACAATGTGTTTTTTATTTAATTAATAACGATATATTTACTTTAAATCTAACCACAAACAATTGAAAAATTTACACGTAGTTTAAAACAATCTAAAAGTAATTAACAATTTACGGCGGTGTCATTAAACTTGTTTGAAATAGCGAGATAATTTAAAATGTAAAAATGACATATATAATCTAAAATGTTAACAACGAATACTGAAATAAATATAAAATATAAAAAATAAAATAATTAAAATTGGCATTAAACGGGTTGATGGAAAATATAATAAAATAATACAGATGAGGAGTGTTTTTATAATAATGATGGAGATAGAGTATTTCTTTTTTATATTTATAAATTAAAATAGTTAAAAATCTAACCTATATCACTCATATATCTAGGCGACAATTTTTTTATTCCTGAAATATTTTGTTTAAGCAGAAAGGTGTAGATTGAACTTAAATTATCAACATCCTTCTTGTGATTGATGGCATTTTTCGCATTGAAAAATAAAAATGAAAAATGAAAACCCAGCGATGAGTTTGGCGATTCACCACCCATACGAGTACTTAAATAAACGGTGTTAATCACAAAAAAAATATTGCTTCACAGCCTTTAGTATTGGTCAGTACTATATTTACAGATATGTTTTCCTTAATACGTGATTTTAAACAAAAACTGTTCGTTATTATAATTTTAGATGCAGGGACGTTACCTGCGACGTATACGCATGCTTGATCGACTATAAAAAGGCATTTGACAGAGTTCAACATCAAAAGATGATACAACATTTTAAAAAAGGCAGACCTGGATGACAAAGACCTCAGAATAATTTCAGAACTGTACTGGAATCAGACCGCATACATGAAAATTAACGGTGAAGAAACAGATAACAAAAAAATACTACTTGGAGTTAGACAGGGATATATTCCATCGCCGTTGATATTTAATATGTACTCAGAGAAAATGTTTAATGAGACTCTTTACGGAATAGACGAAGGCATCCTTCTAAATGGTGAAAGAGTAAACTATGTTAGATATGCCGACGACACCATGGTGATAGCAGATAGTTTAGAGGGACTTCAGATGCTAATGAACAGAATAAACGAGTACAGTCAACAGTACGGACTAAACATTACTACCCACAAAACGAAACAAATGATTATCAGCAAGGAGAATATAAACGGGGCTCATCTATACATTATTGAGACGCAGATAGAGCGAGTAAAACAGTATTGCTACCTAGGAACTATTATAAACGAACAGTGGAGCAATGTACAGGAAATAAAGTGCCGCATAGGAAAGGCAAGAACGGTCTTTAACAAAATGAGCGCCATCTTCAAAAGTCACAACATATCCCTAGATACAAAAATGAGACATTTGAGATGCTATGTTTTCTCTGTGTTGTTGTACGGGGCGGAGGCATGGACGCTTACAGACACCACTATTAAAAAACCTTAAGCATTTGAGATGTGGCTTTATAGAAGAATGCTGAGAATATCATGGACAGCAAGGATCACGAAGAAGAAAGTTCTAGGAAAAATGAAGCAGGAACCAGAGATTGTGTTTACGATCAAACGCATAAAATTGCAATATCTGGGACACGTTATGAGAAATCAGCACCGTAACTCCCTGCTGCAGTCTATATTGAAAGGTAAAGTCAGAGGTAAGCGAGGACCCGGTAGAAGGAGAATATCATGGCTGCGGAATTTAAGAACATGGTCTAAGAAAACCTCAACGGAGCTGTTTTGAGCCGCAGCGAGCAAGATTATGTTTACCAATATGATTTCCAACATCCGAAACGGATAGGAACCAGAAGAAGAAGAATAATTTTATAATAAAATAAAATGTATTTTAATATAACGTCACTTGAGCAGTAAACATAAAAGGTACATCACCATAGTACTAACATCATTTATTATTACATAATTCCTTCAACTCTTTATTTAATTTTGATGGATTTCCGCATCAACATTTTGCCCCTGTATTCGAACCTTCAAAAAAGCTTAAATTATTACCAACTTAAAAGATTGGCAAGCGATAAACTTCTATACCGTTTAACTTACGTTCGAAGTAAAATTATTCCGTTTTGAATAAAAATGTCACTTCCAAGAGTAAAATTTGAAGGCGACTATCCCGTCGCTTTATCTTCTGCGAAGTTAAACTTTGTTGAAAACTCATTTCTTGGTAATTTCCCAATATACCACAACTATATTTTCCTGAATGTTGAGACTAAGTCCAATTTGCATATAAAATGATTCAAACACAGTTGTAATCAGTAGCGGAACTCGGGGTATGTATTTTAAATTACGATTTTTAAACGGATGGAACGATAAGCCATTAATAATAAGTGCTTTCTGTTAAAGAGAACATTTCAAAAAATAAAATGTTAACTTTTGACTAAAGGGAAAGAATATTAAGTTGTTTTTATAATTTAAGTTTTATAAGTACAATTTTTAGAATGAAATTCCCTCTGAGAATTGAGCTAGAACTAAAGATAGTCATGATGGATCATGGCAACACGGCATCGAATGGTGTAAGCATATTGGAAAGTGCTTCTGTTGGAGAACTATATCTCCAAACCAATAATTCTATTTTGTATCAAATAATTCTATTTTCGCGTCGGTTACCTAAATAAATCCAGTCTACCTAGACCTTGTTTCTGAGAATGTTAATCCCCGCCCACAGCGCCTACTTGACGACAGACCGGCTTTTCAAAATGCACAAACAAAAAAATATTCCAGCGGGGCGAGGAGGCGACCAGGTACACCGACAGTGATTTAGCGACTTTCGTAGGGCTAACATCTATATTTCAAAAGTTCGGAGAGGATTCTCCACGTTGCAGTTTACGCAATTGACCAGGAAGCCGTAATATGTGAATAAGTGTTATGGTGTTTTCGTTTTCGTTCGCAAATTGTAATATTTAAATTAAGTTCCTACGATAAGTTACACACTCAAATTTTATAAGTTCTACTTCTTGCCCTTTCTTATTTCAATTACAGTTTCTTTCTAAACAAGTAATTGTTTTATTTCACTATATCAATTCAACAGGCCAGATAAAAGCAACTTTGAAAGTCCATTTTAGTTTCTCTACTGAACTGTCGAAGGCTAGCGGACTAATTGGGCTTACAGCAAGAACAAAGCCGCTGAAAGAGACACTGTTGCATATAAGCCTCTCCATGGAAGGGATGTTGTTAACCGGCACCCTCCAGCTTCTAAGTCAAAACTGTGTAAAAAGCGTAAAAAAAAACGTTTTAAATGGTGTACAGTGCAGTATTTGTGAGGGCTGTTTCTATTCTGACTGTGCAAGAGATCATAGTGCAGTTACGTTTATTGCTGACGATGTAATTGAAGGGGTCGGTGCAAAAACCATTCAACTCCATTTTTTTTGTGCTAAGAATCCCCGGAGGAAAACAAAAAGAATAGGCACATGGAATGTGAAAGTCTATATAAAGCGGGAAAGGCCGCAAATTTAATTCAAGACATGGAAAGACTTGATATCGATATACTGGGATGCAGTGAGGTAAGATGGCCAAATGCAGGTACCTGTGGGATGGGCAACTATACAGTATTCTATTCTGGAGATGAAAGCACTCAAAATAAAAACGGTGTAGCAATAATCACATCTAATGAAAGTGCAAAATTAGTTTCTGGATTACTACCGACATCAAATAGAATAATGCTAATAAAAATAGACACCAAACCAGTCAATATGAATATTATCCAGATATATGCTTCAACTAGTCAAAGCACAAAAAAAGAAATGGAACAATTTTACGAAGACCTAAACAAAACTTTACTGCAGACAAAGAAGCATGAAACCAACATAATATTAGGAGACTTTAACACAAGATTGGAAAAGGAAGAGAAGATGACACGGTGGGGGAGTTTGGCCTCGGAATAAGAAATGAGAGGGGAGATAGACTGCTTCAGTTCTGTAAAGAAAATCAGTACAGTATAATGAACAGCTTTTTCAAGTTACCACCCAGACGTCCCTGCACGTGGAAATCTCCAGCAGATGGAATAGAAGGACGCATCAGAAGAAATCAAATCGATTACATAATGGTCAACAAAAGATACAAAAACGCAGTAAAAGCGTGCAAGACATACCACGGAGCTGACATCCCCACCGACCACAATCTTCTTTTTGCAACAATTAGGATAGAATTTAAAAGAACAAAAAGAAATAAGCAAATAATAGCTATTAACCCAGATAAGCTTAAGGAAGAATCCACTAGTAATAAAATACGGGAAGAAATACATAGACACTTGAGTAACAGAACAGTACAATCGACACAAATTCGCGAGAGAGAATGGCACTATATTGAGAAAACACTTACAAGAGTAACAGAAGACTACCTCAAACAAGATACACGAAAAAAGAACAAACCATGGATGACAGAAGAAATTCTAAACATGATGGACGAAAGAAGAAAATACAGAGGTAAAAATGCAACAACATACAAGCAAATACACAAGAATATCAGAATAAAGATCCAACAATCCAAAGAAACCTGGCTAAGTATAAGATGCCAAGAAATTGAAGAGTTGGAACAAAGACATGATACTTTCAATCTACATAAAAAAGTAAAAGAAGCCGCTGGAATATTTAAACAAACTCCTACGTCTTTCATCGAAGATAAACATGGGAACCCGCTACTGAACATAGAAGATCAAATAGGTAGATGGAGAGAATACGTAAAAGAGATGTTTCAAGACCGAGAGAGGACGAACATTTACATGCAGGAGGCATCGACTGGACCTTATATCACAAAGCAAGAAATTATCAAAGCGGCAAATCAGATAAAGAACGGAAAAGCTGTTGGGGAAGATAATATCCCAATTGAAATAATAAAGATATTACTAGACGAACACTACTACGAAGTAATGGAAGATATATTTAACAAAATATACGAAACAGGCATAATACCAAATGATTGGCTGACATAGGTGTTTATACCACTACCAAAGAAGAGAAACTCCAGGAAATGTGAAGACCATAGGATTATTAGCCTGATGAATCATATGTTGAAGCTTTTCCTACGAGTAATACACAATAGAGTATACAATAAACTAGACGAACACACTGGTCAAACTCAGTTTGGTTTTAAGAATGGGTTCGGAACAAGAGAAGCACTTTTTTCAATACGTGTGCTAGTTGAAAGATGTAGAGATGTCGATTCTGATGTATACTTGTGTTTTATAGACTTTCAGAAGGCGTTTGACCTGGTGAAACATGATAAACTAATAGATATTTTAAGGTCATGTAATATCGACAATAAAGAATTAATGATCATTTCAAACCTCTACCAAGAACAAAAGGCTAAAATCAGAACAAAAAGCGAAACATCTGGAAAAATCAATATCGAGAAGGGAGTAAGACAGGGATGTGTCTTATCACCTTTGCTGTTCAATGTTTACTCTAAGAAGATAATCTAAAAAGGTTAGAGAATTTAGAATGAAATTGAATACAAAGAAGACAAAAACAATGGTCATCAGCAAGCACCAAAACAGAAGGGTGAAGGTCAATGTCGACGGAACAGATCTGGAAAGAGTAACAAGAACAACGTACCTTGGAAGTAATCTTGATGAAACTTGGGACCACTCACTCGAGATAAGAATACGCCTGAAAAAGGCACATACAATGTTTTACAAAATGCAAAAAGTTCTATGCAACCGCCAGCTGGGCATCTCATTGAGAACTTGAATACTTAAGTGCTATGTTTTCTCCACCTTGCTCTATGGTGTTGAAGCCTTGACAATCACAGAAGCAACACAAAAAAGAATCCAAGCATTCGCACTCTAGTGTTACCGTAAAATGCTCAGAATATCCTACATGAGCCATACGACAAATGCGGAAGTCTTGCGGAGGATGAATAAGAAAAGAGAGCTTATGCTTATAATAAAAGAACAGAAAACACAATATTTTGGTCACACCATAAGAAATCAAAAGTATGAACTGCTCCAACTTATAATCGAAGGCAAAGTCAACGGCAAAAGAGGACCAGGAAGAAGACGCAACTCTTGGCTTAAAAACCTACGGCAATGGACGAACATGACCTCCATAGAACTATTCAGGGCTGCTACAAATAAGATTAAATGGGCCTAAATGGGATTAAATGTAATGGCCAACGTCCTTAAGGATAAGGCACCGTAAGAAGAAAAATAATGTTATTACTATATTATGAAGTTAACAGCGATACGCAAAAAACATGCTGCGGACTGTGGTCCGCCATTTAGTGAACCCTGTCCTATATCATGTAAATGATCTTTCAAGATAAATAAATTATTATTATAGTCTATATTACTTTACGTAATTACAAATTAATTATACAATGATGGTTTTTATCCTAACAAAATATTTGCCAAACCCTAAAATAGCCCAAGAAAACCAAACGACAATTATCACCAACCTATATGCCTTCCGTTTTTCCATTTCAATACAGTGGCATCTATACAAATTTTATTTCAAGTCAAACAAAATATCTAATAAGATTTAAATGCTGCCAGGTTCTTTTTATATTATGTGTAGTATCCTACTGAGAACAAAGCAAGGATAAACTTGTCAAAACATCTCCTTACTAAACAAATTTCTGAAACATACAACTTTTCAAACATTCAGTAATCCCATGTGGTTTTAAGTTAAACTTTATTCAATCCTGTTACTTGTTATTTTCGCAGTGGGGTACACAAACCGAGTTTATGTTTAAAGGATCAAATTGAAAAATAAATTGTTAGGGCTTAATCAAATACATGAGTGTATAAAAACCAACACTCAAGTAATTGGTACAAAATACGTGACTAAACTTTTTATTGAATATGAATGTTAAAAATTATTTTACTTAATTTGTTTTTTAATATACTTCTTCTACTTTAATATACTTCCATGAAGTTTATACAGTGTGGAAACTACTTATGAAATAAAATTGTTTGTGTTCTTATTTTAGAAAATAATAAAAACATTGAGCTATCTTAACTTTTAAATTTAAATGTGCGATTTTTAAACATAAATTTGAATGTACAGGGTGATCCACGCAAGTCTGGCATAGATCCATAATTCTTATTTTTAATGAAACACCCTGTATATTTTTATGTTTTTAAAAGTTCCTTAACAACCTGGTCGCAACGAACTATATTATGTAGGGTCTATTATGAATAAAACAATTTTCTTCAAGACAATTAAGTCATAGAATAGATTATATAAGAATAAATGCTCAAAATGTTCTTTACCTTGTTGTTGGAAACAACACAGTCTCCTATAAAACTCGTCCCGCACTTTGTTTAAAGTTTGAGGTGACATATTCCGTATTTCTGTAGTTATTCTTTCTTTGAGGTCTTCAATGCTAGTTGTTTGTGTTGCATATACTTTGTTCTTGAGATAAACCCACAGAAAAAAACATCCAAAGGCGTAAGATCTGGCGACTTAGCTGGCCACTCAATAGCATCCCTTCGTCCAATTCATTTATTGAAGAAGGTTTTCATTCAACATTCAACTTTTGAGGATACTGAGTGTGTGTCTCACTGTTTGGGAAAGTATGAACGAATTCTTTTAATATTTTTACATTTATTATTTTTCTGTTACGGTACTGTAATGTGATCTAATTTAATGCTGCATTCTAAAGACCTTTTTAAAAATATCATTTCCTGTTATTTCGTAAAACTTAAACTGGCTATCTCATTTATCATGTTGAAGTACGAAGAATTTGGCCTTTTCCTTAGTATTCTGTGTCACAAAGATTGAAAGGTTTCGTATTACCGTAACAATACTTTAAATAACTTTAAATTATCGCCATTCAAAATCGTCCGACAGTAGGGTTGATTTATGACATGCCCTGGCCTATGAGATGTTGACCACCCAACGGTTAGAGGGTAGTTTTTGCCCTAGTGACGATCTCAAGACTCTCAAGACATACACTTCAAGACCAGACAGTGATCGACACGGACCTAGTTTGGACGGTCTCGTGCTATAGCCTCGGCAACGCTAGCGTCGGTACCGCGACCATTCCTGTTAAGAATACATCAATAGAACCAAAGGGTAAGTCTATGTTCTTTGTACAAACAACGATAATGAGTAAACCAGTTAATTTCATAATTTATTTACAATTGATAGTTGCTATTTTCGCTACTTTTACTTACAAACAAATATTGCATTTTTCTTTATAATTATTTATAAAATATAATTTAACCAGCAACCTCTTAAGTTTAATCCTAAACACTCACGAATTCAATGAGGATTCTCCGCTGACCAATATCTATAGTTTTGTCGGTTTACCTCTCTGTTAAATTTAAATGTTGATTCATGAGAAAAAAGAATCGTGCCAAAAGCTATTTCATTTGTGTTAATTTTATCCATCATTCTTTCACAGAAATCCATTCTACGATCTGGATCGTCTTCTGTTAGCTCCTGCACAAAAGCTCCTCAATTTATATGGACAAAGTTTTTCTTTATGGAGACACCTTAAGACAGTTGTTTGACTCACATTATTTTGACGTGCAATTTGACGTGAACTTGACGTTGGATTATCTGCAAAATTGGACACTTAACAAAATATCCACTTTCACCTCATCTTCAATGAAGTTCGGTTTTCTTTTGAATGGTTTGACATGTCCAAGTTCTCTGAATTGTGCATAAATTTTAGATACAGTACCTTGTGAAATATTAAGCAACTGAGGATACCTCTGATTTAATAAGTTTGCTACTTCAACTTGAGTTCTACAATTCTCCTCGTAACAGATCATTATTAAAATCTCAATTCGGTGGGTCTTAGTTAAATATTTCATTTTTTTTTGTCAGCAAGAAATTACCCTTTAATTAGGAATTTATTATTTTAATATAAAATGTCAACAAACCAACAATTGATTGATAACAATCCGTATTATTTACCGATTTAGTTTAATTAGCAGACTATCTAGACAGTTTTACCTATTCATGACAAAAAATGTTAACACGGTTACTAAACAGAAATTTTCCCCAATATAAGTACTGATACTTAGAGTAGAAGTGTATTGTCTGTATTTAGTTAATTTAAAATAATAAAATAATACGTGATAAATTATTAATTTCAAAATTTCACCTTGTATTATTCATTATAGACCCTACATGATATAGTTCGTTGAAATCTAATTGTTAATAATCTCTTAAAAACTTAAAAATATACAGGGTGTTTCATTAAAAATAAGGATTATAGACTATGCCAGACTTGCGTGGATTACCCTGTACATTTAAACTTATGTTTAAAAAGCACACATTTAAATTTAAAAGTTAACGTGTCACAGAGTTTTTTATTATTTTCTATAAAAAGGACACAAACAATTTTATTCCATAAGTGGTTTCCACACAGTATTTGAAATTAATTAACAATCCTAAGTTTTCTTCGAGGAGCGATATTTTGAAATAAAGAAACAATAGACCAGTAGTTGCAAATATATCGGCAGTTTGAAAATTAAGATATTATCTTGTAACGCAATAAACGTCACATGTTTGCTATTTTCCTTTAAATAATTATTTTATTTCAATTCCTTTCTATTTTATTTACTTATTAACTTGTCTCCTTCATTTTACTATTTTTATTCTAAAAATAGTTGGCACTCAATTCTTCGATCAAATTAATTTACACTTAATAGTCAAATTCCCTATATATGTACCTTAATAGAAAAAGGGCCAATATCCATTTTTACTGTTTGGAAAAAAATTGGGTTAACAGGTTTTTAGTGCGTTTTTTTATTCAAATATCTAATCAGTTTTTAATATATTGTGGTGTTTTTTATGTATTAACATAATGGCAAGCTTTATTGCACTGAATAATTTTTAATATTTTTCTTTATACCCGGTAACAGAGCAGTAAAATAATATGATTTAGAAGAAAATTCTTTATTTTTAAACATACAAAATACAAAAGAAACTAAATTAAACCTTATCTTCGTCAATGGTGTCTGAAACTGAAATAGTGTCAGCATCGATGTAATTTGATTTTCAAAGATTTTGATAAAATCGCCTATTATTATATTCACTAATGTAAGGTAGTAAATCCAACAATTTTTTTACTTAATGACGGCTAGAGGCAAGGTTCTGAATTAATATGTTCTGGTTGCTCAATTTAAAGCTCAAAGCTTCATCATCTGCAAAACTTTTTTTGTAAAAGCATTGGAACTCTTGTTCTTCGATCTACTTTAACCACTTTATTTGCATCCACGGTACAGCTTCTCCATCATCATTATTTTTACGATATACTAATTTTCCTGATAGTACGCTACTAAAAGTTAAAAACTATTTATGTTCCATCTCTACAACTTGAAGGGGAGGAGTCCTCCGTACACTTTTTATGAAATAACTCCAATCATGTGGAACTTCAATTTCAGATGTCTTTTTCTTAGATTTCTCTATGGCCGTATGAATTGTGTCGGCCCCCATATGGGTATGGCCAGGTTCCATAAATTTATGATGTAACTCTTTCAAACTTTTTCCCATTTTCTTCTTCTCACGCATCACTAACAATATCATTGTGGACACAAAAATGTTTCTGTTTTGGATAGAACAAGAATCACTGCACAAATGAAGCATTTCTACTTCTATTGGTAGTGACAAAATGAATTTATACATGAAGCTATTTCTTGCCCACCATTATCAGCCCCTGTCTCGTTCCATAGGAAACAAATTCCCACGTTGCCTGCTGTAGTAGTCTCAAACACTGTTTAGTTATAGTTCCATTCTTCTTCAGATTCCGTCTCCTATGGGAAGTTGGAAATCATCATCGCTATCTTAATTTTATTGGCTGCGCTTCTGAATAAATCGAAATACTCTCTCAAATGTCTTAGCCAGGATATTTTGTGTCGTCCAGGATTTCTCTTCCCTTGCATAATTAACCTAAGGAATATGTATTTCTCGCCCCTCATTATATGACCCAGATATTGCATCTTCTTAATTTTAACAGTTTTTATGACTTCACATTCTTTCTTTATATTCTTTGTAACAGCTCTATATTAGTTACTTTTTCAGTTCACGATATTCTGCGGATTCTCCTGCAGCACCACGTCTCAAAGGAGTTTAATTTTTTGATTTCAGGCTGTTTTATTGTTCACGCTTCTATGCCGTAGAGTAAAGTAAAAAAAACTTAACAACGTAGCATACTTGTGCGGATCTCTAGATTAAGGTTACGGTTGCAAAGTAAGTTCTTCAATTTTATGAACGTGTTTCTTGCCATTTCTATTCTAGATCTGATCTTCTTTACTTGATCTCCATCTTCGGTTAGGCACATTGCTAAATATTGATATGTTGTTACTCTTTCGATCGTTGTATTATTGATGATCAGGTTATCTACATTTTGTGGTTTTTTTGAGAATATCATTGATTTCGTTTTCTTGAGATTCATTTGCAGTCCGTACCTTTCACATGCATTGTATATATGTTGTATTACGAACTGTAGATCTTCCATGTCACTTGCAAATATGATCGTATCGTCGGCATATCTAATATTATTAATGCTATTTCCGTTGACCAAAATACCTTCCACAATATCCAATAAAGCTTCTTAAAATCACTTCACTGTAGACGTTGAATTAGAGTGGTGAAAGTAAACTTACTTCCTCTCTCAATTCTCCTTCGACTCTTATTCTTGCTTTCTGATTTTGATACAGATTCGATATAATTTGTAGATCTCTACTATCTAATGTTTTTGGTCTTAAGAGTACTTAAAAACTTTTCATGTTGAACTCTGTCAAAAGTTTTTTAAAATCTATGAAGCAAGCATATATGTCTTAATTCATATCCAGACATGGTTGTATCAGAGCAAGCAAGCATATATGTCTTAATTCATATCCAGACATGGTTGTATCAGAACATTGACTCCGAATAATGCTTCTCTAGTTCCTAGACCCTTTCTAAGTGAGAGTGCCCACCAAACTGACGTGGCACGTGGCAAGTAGCAAGTAGCACGCGTCTAGCATGTTACTTAAAATGTAACCAATGAAAGCGAATGATTCAGCGTACACCAAAATGGCAGTGACGTCATTCGATCTAATCATTCGTTTGTATTGGTTACATTTGATGTAACATGCCAGACGCGTGCTACTTGCTACTTGCCACGTGCCACGCCATTTTGGTGGGCGCTCTCCCTAAAACCCATCTGTGAATAACTTATTTCTTGTTCTAATTTCATGTAGATTCTGTTATGGACAATAGGTCCATAGTTGCCTTTTATATAACGAAACACCGTTCTGGAGGTATGGGGTTGGTAGATATTTTTCATATAGAAAATTAAGAAATTAAACAATTAAAAATATAAATAACAACCGTTTGAGGCCCATTGATCAACGCTTTATCCCAAGCCGGTCATCTAACATGGTTTTGACTATACTTCTAGTACATTCGATACTGATTTACTACCGAAAAACTTTTTATTTTTTTAATCAATTATTAGCTATTCGAAAATATTACGTTTTATTTTTTATTTACATATTTACCTTTGTTTAAAATAATACTAATAATAACGCGAATGAAGAAGTGTCATTTTGCCATTATTTAAAATCGTATGCATAACAGTTAATATGTATATTGGGGATAAAGTGACAAAGACCCATTATCTGATTGGATTCGGTTCGGAATTAGTCTGTTCATGTTTTTGGATCAATACAATGAGAAGCCGTTGGGATTTCGCAGTATAAACTGGTTTATCTGCAATGAAATGTAAGTTACCATTGTAATCGAAACGATGTAATAAATATGTAACGTAAGATGCCTAAAATGATATTTATTATCTTTTAAGGGAATAAACCACAATACATCGAAATGGGAATCAATCGAAATGTCAAAATAAATATGCAAAATGCATTTGAAAAGCAAAAAAAAAAGAATACTGCACTGCAGGTTTTCTTAGATTATATGCCTTATATTCCTTCTTTGCAGGATTATATGCAAATAATATTTGTTTGCTAAGATTATTCTTCCTCTGATTTATTACGTTATGACGTTCTCCTTGGTGATCAGGGAACCTAAGTATGTGAATTTGTCCACCACTTCAAAGATAGAGTTATCAACTATGAATTGATGGCCGATGTTTCTGGCTCTATTGTTGGGTGTTGTCTTTTAGCAGTAGTAGGAAGTAATACAGAACAACAAAAATAGGAAATGCTTAAGGCCGAAATTAGGTAAGTTTGAAATAAACAAAATAAAAGATGTAATTGGAGTAGAAACACACGTTAAAGATGACATCATAAATATAATCCACCATTTCTATTCAGAATTATATAAAACAAAAAAGGAACCACCAGAAGAAATTAAAAACCCAACTTAAAATTAAAATAAAAAATGTCAACTCAGAGCTACAGCCAGAAATAAGCAAATCAGAAATAAAGAAGGCATCGAACGAAATGAAAAACAACAAATCGCCTGGAAAAGATGGAATAAAAATATAAAAAACTACCGTCCTATAACACTCCTCAATGTAATGTATAAACTCCTAACAAAAATTTTAACCAATAGATTGACGACAAAATTCGATGGATACCAGTCGAAAGAACAAGCTGGTTTTAGAAAGGGATTCAGCAAAAGTGATCATTTACTAAGTATGAAAATACTTATAGAACGAGCAAATAAATACCACATTCCTCTATATATGGCGTTCATAGATTTCGAAAAGGCTTTCGACAGAGTCGAACAATGCGCAGTGAAAAGTTCTTTGATTAACAGCAGAATTGACCACAGATATACGGAACTAATAGCCAATATATATATATATATATATATATATATATATATATATATATATATATATATATATATAAGATGGTGGTATTCTTGACTGTTGATTTAAATATAAATTATGATTTTTGAGGATGCAGTCAGTTTATTTGGCCCACAAGACAAAGAAAACTCTTTGACTTACTGTCAAGCTTTCGAAT
This sequence comes from Diabrotica balteata, assembly GCA_918026665.1. Classification (NCBI taxonomy): domain Eukaryota; kingdom Metazoa; phylum Arthropoda; class Insecta; order Coleoptera; family Chrysomelidae; genus Diabrotica; species Diabrotica balteata. Next base: position 203,386 of record OU898283.1, on the reverse strand, counting down.
TTTATTTAATTCTTTTTCAAGACATCTATAAAAAGAAATATAAATTAACTAGTTAAAATTGTTAATTGTCTTACTTACTAGTCGTGAGATTACAGTTGTTAATACTATTGTACTCCACAATAGTATTAACAACTGTAATCAAATAACAAACCACAATGTATATATATATATATATATATATATATATATATATATATATATATATATATATATATATAAGGAAGCCAAAACAACAATTAAAGTATATGAAGGAACAAAATCAATACAAATAAATAGAGGCGTGAGACAGTGATACAATATCACCGAAACTTTTCAATCAGTCTGTTGAAGATACTTTTAAAAGATTAGAATGGGAAGAAAAAGGTATAAAAATTTGTGGACAACGCTTGAACCATCTAAGGTACGTTGATGATATCGTATTGATAACTGATAAGAAGAATTATTTGAAATGATGAAAAAACTGGACGTAGAAGCTAGAAAGATAGGCCTTAATATTAATTACAGCAAGACCAAAACATACAGATGAAGACATCACAATGAGAATCGGACAAGATGAAATAGAACAAGTTCAGGATTATATATATCTTGGTCAAACTATAAAACCTAACAAAGAGAACCAAACAGCAGAGATAAAGAGACGAGTTAGACTGACACGGGCGGCATTTGGCAAACTAAGCTACATTCTTAAAAATAAAAGATATCCACAGTATCTTAAGACCAAAGTATACAATCAATGCATACTCCCTGTTCTTACTTATGGTTCCTAAACGTGGACATTTACAAAAGCAAACATGGACAAAATCATAAAAACCCAAAGAGCAATGGAAAGACAAATGTTGCACATAAGATTAATGGATAAAAAGAGAAACGAGTGGATAAGAGAGAAAACAAAAGTGAGGGGTGTTAGACAAGAAGTTGCAAAATTGAAATGGAGATTTGCCGGACACAATATAAGACAAAAAGAAGACCGATTGAACAAAATTCTTATAAGTTGGAGACCGTGGGAATATAAACGAAGCAGAGGAAGGCCCCAAATGAGATGGGCAGATGATAACAAAAAGCACGTGGGCTCTAGATGGATGACTGTAGCGACAGATAGAGAAGAATGGAAAAGGATTGATGACGCCTATGTCCAAAGATGGACCGAAGAAGGCTAATTAGATAGATAGAAACAACTTTACGCATTGTAGCCTTAACCAATCTTATCCATGGCTTTAAACAATTTATTTCTTAGGACACTATCATAGGCCGATTTAAAATCTACGAAAATATGGTATGTGTCGATATCGAATTCATTGGTTTTTTCTAGTATTTACCTTATTACTAAGATCTGGTCTGTTGTTGATCGACCAGGCCTAAAATCATTTTGATATTCGTCAAGAAGCTCCTCTGAATATGCACTCAGGCGACTATATAAAATACTCGAAAATATTTTGTATGCTGTATTAAGGAGGGTTATTCTCCTATAGTTTCTACATTCCAATTGATTATCCTTTTTGTGTAGCGGGTAAACGATTCCAATACACCAATCTTCCGGAATTTGTTCCTCATTCCAGGCTCTCAGTAAGGCACGATATTCTTCATCTTTCCACAATTCGCTTTCCTCGAATTTTGCCTGGCATAATAAGTTGCAATAATGAGTATCTTTAACCTCTCACATGGCCTAAGTACTCAACTTTTCTTATTTTAATAAGAAAATGCTCTTTTTTCTTGTTAATATCTCAATCGATCTTATAAAATACGTCAAAACAAAATAATATCAATTTAATTTAATTTATTTATGTAACTGCACTGGTTAAAAACTAAAACTTCCAAGAAGTATGACGATTTCCTTTACTTAATTTATTGTTTTTAACTTTATGTATAAAAGTCTTTTAGCATATTTTCCCTTAAATCTTGCCTTTAACTTCCAAAGACGGTACTTCTATAAAGAAAAAAGTTGCGCATAAAAAAGTAATTCTACCTTAAGATACCGTTTTTTTAATTTTTACTACAAAAAAACCTTAATCATGTTTCAGCGCCTTTATTATTTTCGTTCAAAGGCTGTGTTTCGGCGACAGAAAATAATTCATCATCGGAAACATTTTAAAGCCCGTTAAGACCTATAGGAAAACTAATTAATCAAACAGGATTAAAAAACTTTTTTGAGATTGTTCATTCGAGTATTATCCTTCTTTCTAGAGGATTATTCTAAAGAACTTTAATGTAATAATTGTAACAGAGAGATAAGCCAGTTGGTTAAACTTATATCGCGGGAAGAAAGTTATTTTATTTACCATAAACATAAACAAAATAAAAAGTTTATATTAATTATACTTAAAAAATATTATTTCTGTATTAAACATATTTTTTTTATTATTGAGTTAATGCCTCGACAACTATGATTATTGGCATGGTACAGTCAGGTACCTAGTGTAGTGTGTGTATGTGTGTGTAGAGTAATTGGACGTCATTGTCTTTGCTAAGAGACGCTAATTGTATCCGAACGTCTGCTGTCCCTCCGGTGAGTACCGATCGCACAAGGATAGAAATTATTTTCATTTATTAATTTTTAATAAACGAAAATTTCCACCCAGGTGAGATTCGAACTCACGACCTTTAGGTTTAAAGGTAGGCGCTCTTATCACTGAGCCACAGAGGGGGTTTAAACATATTTTGAAATTTTAAAATCTCGAATATTGAAGTAAAAAACTTCAGTTGTAACTGGTTTATTTAATTAAATCCAAAAATGTTCCAAAATAATACAGCATATTAATACTATTCACTATATTTAAAGTATTCTACTGCAGAACGTAATTATTATTATTATTTTATTTATTTAAACAAATATACCCGCATCAACCACTAAGGGATGTTAGCGGGGGGACATACACAAACAGTAAGATACAAATTGTTACATAAAAAAATATGTTTTACAATTTGGTATATAGTTTAGTCATTTTAAGATAACTTAATAAAGACTGTAAGTTTGGCGTTAGTACAATTTTTAAATTGTCACTAAGTCACACTCGATTCTTTCGTTCTGGTACACTGGACACTCGACAGTTAAATGTTTCACTGATAACTGAGTGTTGCACTTGGTACACATCGAAGCAGCCTCCTGGTTGAAGATATGCTTGCGTTTAAAAAAAGTATGTCCTATTCGGAGTGATATAGTGAGTATCCAGTTGATAATGACTTGGTCTTTTCTATTACTTGGTAAGATGAGTTTGATTCCTACTTGACATAGACATTCTTTGAGCTTGTTGGCAATGTGATCCCAAGTAGTTTGCCATGCTCTGTACATATGGTCCTTGATATTTACTTTGTGATCAGTCCAAGTCATTTGATTTATAACAGCAATACTTTGGTCGGTTGTTGCATTGCTTGCCAGAGAGTCAACTTCCTCATTACCACTTATTCCCATATGGAAAGGTACAGAGATTAAGGAAATATCTTTTTGTTGAGTCTGTAGATAAGATAACTCTTCTTTGATCTTGAGAAGTATGACGTGAACTGTATATAGCTATTTTATTCCAAGTAATGTGCTCATTGAATCATTGATAACAAATTTGCTTTATATTGTTCTGAGCCAAAATTACTTGTTCTAACGAAAATTCGTTCTTGGAGGAGAAACATTTGTTAACATCTGTTCTATTAAAAAATGATTATCCTTTATCGTTTATAAATAAGGAATTTTCAACAATCGATCGAATAGAACATATAGCGGATACATCATTTATGTTTTTTAAATAACGTAACATATAAAATCAGAATTTTGATGTTTGTTGAAGGTAAACTAAATTCACGAACAAATACTTACAATGTCAGGATAGTATTATGAGGTTTTTTTCCTGGTTTTTCCCTCATAATTTACTATGGAATCACTAACAGGAGAATTTTACTGTCATCATGTCATGTGTTTGTCTTTTTAAAGACGAATTACATGGTATGATTTTTTCTGACGGATATTCTCAAGCTAAAGTTGATTTCATGTAATCGAATGAACTATCTTATAAGTAAAGTCGTCCCAGGAGCGCAACTCAACAATATTGGCAATATCATTTTAAAGTCGTCTACTTTAAAATGCATAATGTATGTCTGAATTGTCAATATAAATGAGTCAGATAAAATTAAATTATTAGAAGAATTTTTCACTATGTAACAAAAAACAAAATTTGTTTAATTTACTGTTTGTATTTTGAGAACGATTTCCGAATTGGAAATTGAAACGTCAATAAACGTATTTTTATCTTTAATTGTGGCTTATTCCCAGTTATAAATAGTAATAAATTTGCTTTATTTGATAGAACCACATTTTTTCATGGCCTGGTGAATTGCCGTAAGTTCTCCAGTATATATACAACAATTTGTTGGAATTTGTATGGTAGACTTGACGTTTTCGTAGATGTAGGCTGCAGCATGCTCTTCATCACATTTGGAAGCATCAGTAAAGATTTGATGGGTTGTTGGGTATTTGGATATTACATTTTTATAAGCTTGCTGTATAAGGAAAGGATGTGTGGAATGTATCGGGCGATATTTTAGGGACGTGTCTATTTTTGCTGGTTTGATTATCCAAGGAGGAAAATTTACATGCATAGGCATAGTAAGACTGAATTGTTCTAAATTGAGACCAATGTTTTTTATTGCAATGTTTCTGTAAAGATCGGACGATATATTTTTTCTGTTAAGTATTGTTGAGTAGGTTACATTGCTGTTATTTGCTGAAATTTTGGCAATGTAATTTGGTAATAGGAGTTGCATTCTTCTTCTTCTTAACGCGCCCTATCAAGTCTCCTTGACGTTGACGATTAACATGGCGAAACTGTCTCTGTCTCGAGCTATTCTAAATAGTTGCTCAGCTTTCTTTATTCCTGTCCACTCCCTGATATTCTTCAACCAAAAGAGGCCTGCTTTCTACCAATTCCTCTGCGTCCTTCGATTTTACTCATCATAATAAGTTGAAGAATATTATATCGGTCTCCCCTTACTACGTGTTCAAAATAGGTCATCTTTCTACATTTGATGTTATCAAGCAGCTCGCGAGCAGCATTTGCTCTCTCAAGGACTGCCACATTTGTCAGCATAGCCGTCCATGGAATTTTTAGTATACGTCTGTGCAGCCACATTTCAAAGGCCTCCAGACGATTAATGGTGGACTGGACACTCATTGAATTATATGACCATCAACATATAATCGTGCATCTTGATGTGCTAAACGGCTAAACACCATGTGTTTTGTTTTTACACAGTTTATGTTTAGGCCAAACTCTGTTCCCACTGTATCAATGGCATTTAAAAGGCATTGTAATCCATTTATGTCATCACTTAACTATATCGTCTGCATATCTGATTGTATTTATCAGAATTCCATTAACTTTCACGCCCCATTCCAAATTATGCAGTGCTTCTTTAAATAGTCTATCTGAATATAAATTAAATAACAGTGGGGATAGTGTACAACCCTGTCTGACACCTCTTTGTATTTTACATATTTCTGTTGATTTTCCGTTTATGCAAGCTGTCGCTGTTTGACGCCAGTATAACTTTTCTATGAATCGTATGTCTTGACTATCAACTCCTTTATCTTTTAATATTGTAATTAATTTGTGATGCTGTACTCGATCAAAGGCCTTTTCATAGTCAATAAATACAGTAAAGACGTCTTTCCTTTGATCTCGACATTTCTGCAGTAATACATTTAGTGCAAAGAGGGCGTCCCGAGTTCCCAGTCCATTTCTGAAGCCAAATTGTGTTTCATCCTTTGATTAACCAGAGCTTGTAAGCTACTTACTGGACTAGTTCTTGTGGCACCTATTATAAAGCAAATATTTTAAATGTAGTCAAGTTTTTTTAAAAGATGTTTTGTTAGCAGAATGGTAGTATAAACAGCCGTAGTCTAGTTTACTTGACGATCGAACAGACGATACTTTATGAAAAAAATAGGTACAAGTGGGCATCAGTTGAACGTACTCGAAATGTTAGAACACCTGCTTCTAATTTATTGAGATTGCCTACCATCAAAGGATGTTTGACACAGATGGAACTAGTGGTGGCGTGACTTAAACTTTTTTCTAGAGATGTTGTTGACATTGTTGTATATTACACAAATGTCAAACTGGGGGAATGTCGCGACAAGGACGGAAATCACAACCGCACAGAATTTAGAGACACCAATAATACAAAGATCAATGGCTTTTTGGGCCCTTCGTTATTGACATCAGTCTTCAAGTCTAACCATGAAGACATCAACGCACTGTTTGCTACTGATAGTACGGAGAGAGAAATATTTATTGGATACACAAGAAGAAAGAGAGAATCGAGCTAAAGCTGATCCAGCTGCCGCAATTTCACACATTTTAAAGATATGTAACCAAAATTCTTAAAATTATTATGTATCAGATGCTAATACATACTACAGTCGATGAAATGCTAGTCGATTTTCGAGGGCGATGTAGGTTTAAAATGTATATACCTAGTAAACCCGAAAAGTATGGAATAAAGATTCAATGTTTAGCAGATGCTCGCACCCACTATGTATACAACACTTACATATATCTTGGAAAAGTATCTAATGCATTAGAGGATTTGACGCAGAAGAAAAAACTCTGTATTCCCTCCCAAGCAGTGGTTCGCCTTTGCAAGCCGAGCTTTGGCAGTAATAGAAATGTTACAGAAGACAACTGGTACACATCAGTGGAACTTGTAGATGTTTTATTAAATAATAATTTAACATAATATATGTTGGCACTATGAAAAGGAATAAGAGATAAATTCCTAAAGAGTTCCTACCATCTAGATCAAGATCTGTAAACTCAACTTTATACGGATTTACAAAAACTAAAACTATAATCTCTTGAGGGCCAAGAAAAATAGAGCTGTGCTTGTAATATCCTCGCTGCATCACATGAAAGATGATATCGAAACTGGGTTAACAGAAATAAATGCCTTTTATAACAATACAAAAGCCGGCGTAGATTCAGTAGACTAAAAATGCACAAAATACTCGTGCAAGTGAAGAACCAGGCGCTGGCCGATGGCCATATTTTTTAATATAATCGATATGAGTGCATTGAATGCATATATTATTCATCAGGCTTGTGTCAACAGAACAAAATATACAAGATTAGGATTTCTGAACATTTTGGCACACCAACTATATGAACTATATGAATAAAATTCCCTGGACAGATCACACAACAAATGTCGAAGTATTAAATCGAATGGGCAGAGAACGAGAATTGCTGCCAATAATAAAAAGAAGAAAAACTGCTTATCTGGGTCATATATTTCGAAATTACAAGTACCAGTTCTTAAAGGTTATTATGGAAGGGAAGATAGAAGGAAAATAGGGCATCGGAAGAAAGAAATACTCACGGTTTAAAAACATAAGGGATTGGACAAACCTCGATGCCCATGCAATTTTTAGAGCCACACAATATCGAGAGGAGTATGCCAGAATTGTCGCCAACATCCACTCATTGGATATGGCACCATAAAAAGAAGAAGAACTATATGAACCACTTCAGCGAGAATGAGAAATTAACCAACGTCTTCCAAGAGAACTAAGACTAAGGTATCATACAGATACCTTACCCAGGAACGCTAGGAAGTACTGCTATTTATGTAACCCAAAATTGAAAAGGAAGACAAGTTTTCTGTGTATACAGTATAAACAACTGATCTGTTTGCAATGTAGCAAAAAAATGTGTAGTAAATGCGCAAATAAGCGTGAAGAAATGTGATCAACTGGTCAATTTTCAGGACTTACACAATTTTTTTAGAATAACTTTTTATATGAAAAATATTATTTTATTATTCAATATAGTTTTAAAAATGTGTTTTAAAAAAAATGTTTATATAAAATAATTTGTTTTTGTATCGACGCAAACGCTGATAGCATATTTTTCGGTTCAATCAATTTTTATTTTCCTATAAGTTTTTATTATTTTGTATCGTTCAACTTTTTATAACAAAAATACTTTCTTTAAATATCTTTTTAACTTTCAATAACTCTAACATAACATTCAGAAAACAAATTGTCAGTTTGACTACATCGAGTCCCAGAGGATGTACCACGTCGTTTGTGTAAAATTAATTCACGTTGGTTAAGGGTTAAATAAAATTAATGAATGGAATAGATAATCGTAAAAATTAATTTATATATTGTAAAGAAAACAACATATTTTATATCTACACATAACAAAAGAAATCTTAGTTTTATGCTATAATATGTTTTATTAATGATAAATTTTTTTTAGAATGTTTATAAACTTAAGTCTACACAAAATTGATATAACTAAGTTTTAAACAGGGTTAAAGCACGTAATGCTATATCTACACTCACGTCTTGGATTATACATGCCTTCGCCAAATACAGGCATTTGCATGACGTGTATGTAAATCGCAAGCGATTTCTTCAACGTGATCCCTGTTGGAACAAGGGTGGATACCTGTCTTACCTTGTACGGCTTTTCCATTGCTCGAAAAAATATAAGTGTTGCAAAAGAGTCAACATCGGCTTCACTTTCGGAAGCGGCAAGATATAAATATAAATATTAGAAGTCTCATTAATAAAAATGATAATAAATTAAAAGATCAAGGGATATAAACACGAGCGTGCATAAGAATTGACAAAATACCTATTGAACTATTAAAGTTGTTAAACGAAGACAATATACATGAGCTTACTAAAGTTTTTATTCATCAATTAGCCCATACTTGTCCACTGCTGAACGTAGGCCTCTCGTAAAATTTTCCACCTATTTCTATCTTGCGCTTCTTGCATCCAGTTTGTGGTGATGCGCTTGATATCATCCGTCCATCTAGTCATTGTTTGTCCTCTCCTCGATATGCCTCCTGCCTTGGTCGCCATTCCAGAATCTTTCTGGTCCATCTATCATCCGTTAATCTGGCAACATGTCCGGCCCAAGTCCATTTAGCCATGGCTATTTTTTCAACTGCATCTGTGAGTCCTGTTCTTCTTCTTATTTTTAGGTTTGGTACTTTATTTCTGATAGGAATACCTAATATTGATCTTTCCATAGCGCGTTGTGTAACTCTTATTTTATCTATTGTTCTTTTTGTCAGAGTCAGTGTTTCTGTTTCTTTTTAAACAAACTGGGATAATAGACTTGAAAATATTATTTAATCTACAAAAGGCAGCCCCTACGAGACTTTCTTTGTATTTCAGTTGTCTGATTATCTCGGCTTAAGCGAATCTCATGCCCTAGATATTTGTGTATAATATATATAATATGTGTATGCCCACTGTTCAATTTTTCACATACTCAAAACAATAATATATTTTTAGCTGTATCAAATCTTAAATTATGAATGCCCTTTGTGACATCCAAAACATATACTCCAGCAATCCTATTCATAAAGACATTTACAAAGAACTTCAAAATGCTGCAAAGGAAAACAAACACGTGGTATTAATCTGGGTTCCATCTCATATTGGAATACGGTAACGAAGTTGTGGACCGTCTAGTTCACGAAGCAGCGACAAATGGTGGTTAAGTGCAATTAAATAAAATAGTGCCAAGTGATCTTAAATTGTACTTAAAAAACATAGTTAGTTGTGCGTGGCAAAACAAATGGTAGCAGTGTTCTGAAAAACTAAGGCAGATTAACGACAATGTTTTACAAAAACAAGCCTTTGTGTTATCTAGGAAAAAACAAGTCATCTTTTCTAGACTTCGACTTGGTCACACCTGCCATACACATCTTTACCGAATTACAAGAGACAATCTTCCGTACTGCAACCATTGTCAAACCAACAGTACAGTTAAACATATTTTAACTGAATGTCAAATTTTCCAGGAAACGAGAAGTAAACTCAACCTTCCCAGCGACATAGGCGAGCTTCTTAGAGACAATAATCATCTACACAATATTATAAACTTTTTACTGCTGTAAAATAACGACATAAAAGAAGTCTGTACTTATATTACATAATATATCAATCTTCTTCCATGTTATAACCCGACAAGCGAGAGCTGGCGGGTTGAGCGTAGAAGAAATTGAAAAGTGTTCACCGTTTAAGTCATGTACATCGTGTACATCGTGTATAACCGTTTAAGTACCTATATTATATACCTATAATCGCGATTAAGTACCTCTCCTATCTCTCTTAGAATAATTCCTTTTCTATTTTCGAGCAGGTCACCCGCCAGCTCTTGCTTGTCGGATTATAATACGTAATTAATATTATAACCTTTCTTTGTTTTAATATGTATTTTCCATTGTTGTCGTCTATAACACCAGTGGTTCGTACGACATTAAATAAATCAATAAAAAAAAATTTTAAATTACCACCCTCAATTTCAAATCATTACCTAAGCAGATGTTTTTTATCGCCTCTCTGAGAGTGGTTTCCACAGATAACAGACGTGTTTTTCGCGCTCTCTGAGTTTGGATACCGTAACCAACAGACACTTTTCCCGCCTCTCTTCGTAGATGCGTAGAGCGTAGACGATCACCGTTGGCAGCATCTATATCTTGATGGATTGGCAGGATCTTGTTACTAAGTATCTTTCTGTACTCACTAGAGAGGAAGTGTATGAGCCGTGGTTTGGGCTATGAAATGTGGCTCAGTACTCGAACCCATTGCGTAGGGGTTGATTTGATAACGCCAGAAATCATTCTCATTGGATTGTTCAATTGGACATTTACTTTGTGTATATGTGGGCTGTTAAGCCAGGCTGAAGAGCAATATTCCGCGATTGAGAAGACAAGGCCCAGGGCACATGATCGCAAGGTGGGAGCCGATACTCCCCATATTGTGCCGCAACAGCTTTTGGATGATTTTGTTTCTGGATCTAAGTTTTTCTGTTTTTTTGGCAGATGTTCCTTGAAAGATAGGGTTCTGTTAACAGTCACCCCAAGGTACTTTAGTGTTTTATTGTAGACGAGTGTGGTGTTTTTGAATTGGATGTTGAGTGTACTTCCTGCAAGCTTGTTTTTTTAGATGAAAACTTGAAACCTCTGTTTCGGTAACGTTTGGTTGGAGTATCCATTTACGGAAATATTTTCCCACTGTGTGTATGGTAGACCCTGTTAGGTCTATGAATGTAGCTAAGTTTTCTCTGGAAACCTGCCTCAATGAATGTGGTAAGTAAAAGAACCTGCCAGAACCAGAAACCTGCTTCTCTCTCTCTCTCTCTCTCTCTCTCTCTCTCTCTCTCTCTCTCTGTCTCTCTCTCTCTCTCTTCAATCCTGACCCCCAGGGGGAGTGTAGTGGTCGACGTGATGTCGTGTATTGTCCGTCTCCAGAGATTTCTGTCTCTGGTCATTTCTTTTAATTCATGCATAGGTCTTGGGCATATTCCTGTATTCATGGCAATGGTCTTCGAGAGTTTGAGTTCTTGTGGTATGAATGATTTTAATAATGTCTGTGACAAAGTGGACCATCCATTCTTTCGCAAATTTGCCACTATTAATTAAAAATTCGTTCTGTTGATAATAATTGATTGAGATATGCCAATTGATTGTTTTCATATTAACAACCATATACATTTTATTTTTATTGCTTTAATTAATTAACCAGCTATTTCTATATATTCTACGTAAACAGAGGTTATAAAAAATTTGTACCGTATACTAAAATAGGAGTAGATTTCTTAATGCTGTTCATACTTATTTCCACAAAGATATTCAACAATTTAATCCAGCTACTTACCAAACCACAAAATTAACATACAAATTTGATAAACTTGTCTTCATTTCGATATTATTTATTAAAGTAAAATTGCAACTTATCACTTAGTAAATTGCTTCATAACACAAAAATATATTTTCCCTTGGCTCCCAATACAATCCATTTTAATAAAAAGGCACGTTCTAAAAACGCAAAAATATATCAGCGGCATCTCATCGTTTACGTTTATCCACATTTTCGTTTAAAGGGAAGATACCGAATAGAAGAGGAAAGCATCAGTATCACGATTGCATTTCATAAACGTTCTGTTGGTAGGGTGATAAGGAGTATATATGTTAAGATCGATTAATAAATTACACTAAATGGGCTTTATTACAATAACATTTATATTTATTATAATATATTAGTATATAATAAAAAAAACAAAAAATATAAAGAGGTAAATCAATAATTTTGTATTTTTATATTTGTATACAGTCAATTCAAGTTGAAGTAAATCATTTTTCTGAGCTAATTTTTATTTTGCAATTTTTTAGTAATATTTTTAATAAAATTAATAAATTTACAATCAAAATAAAAATGGCCAGGTTAGCATGCTGCCCAATGTAAAAGAAAATAAGGCTCAAAGAACCGATATAAAGCCTAGGAACCAGGCGGAACCTAAGATGACGAATCACGCAAATTAAAGGAAAACGAGAAGGAAAAATAAGCCCACAATTACATTAGCAACATGAAACATTACTTCTTTCAACAACAAAGATCAAGGGATACTAGAAGAACTGATAAATAAAAACATAGACATTTGTACAATCCAAGAAAGCAAGAAGAAAGGTAAAGGTCAAAGAGATTATAACTAATATTTTCTAACATACAGGAAGTAAAGAAATAAGAACAAGCTGCCGTTATATCTCCGAAAGAATAATACATATGAGCATCACAATGCACTACCAAAAATTAAATGTCGAATCTATCTATAGCCCCGAGGACTGCAAACCTTTGGAGGAACGAGAGACAACAGAAGCTCTAGGAAAACGCGAAGTCATACTGAACAAAAGAAATAACAACAATACACTCTGGTTTAGAAGATAAATAAAAAATAAATGTAAAAAGAAACGAGAGGCCTATACAAAGTACAAAACATCAAATAATTCAGAATCCAGAGACACCCATAGAAAAATACGAACTGAAACAAAGCAGTTGGCAAGAAGAACAAAAAATGAACACTGGGAACACTCCTTTACAAAAAGGATGAAAAGCATCTTCTACGGTACACAAAAACAAATACAAAGATTTATAAGAAACCAATGGAAAGAAATGGCAAAATTGAAGGAATACAATATCATACCAGCAAACTAACGAGAAAGATACCTGACAGAACTGTTTAAAGCAAAGGAAAATAATAATAAACACAATATCGTACCTGAATTAAGACACGAAATAGAAATCAGTTTTCAGAAAGTAAAGATAGCTATAAATTTACTAAAAAATAAAAAGTCACCAGGACCAGACGGAATAATCAACGAGCTTCTAAGACAAGTAATAGAAAGTATAACCCTTGAGATGAAAAAACTTATACAAAAACTAATATTGCACTGCAAGATACCAGACGCATGGAGGAACAGCAAAATGATACCAATGTTCAAGAATGGAGATAAAGAACACTCCAACAATTATAGAGGTATAAATCTACTGAACAGTGCACTTAAGCTTATCACAAAAGTCCTAACTGACAAAATTAATAAACCAACAACTTTATCAGATGAACAACAAGGATTCAGATCGAGAATCAGAAGACAGAGAAAGATGGAAACAAATCATGAAATGATTGAGAATTCAAGGTGGCACGATGTCCGAACCGACTAGGAAGAAGCTTTCATTTATTGTTCATTTTGTTCTAATAACATGTTTGTTTTCTTCTTGTCCTCTGATAAATAGATAGCACGTCTTGTCTAGATTTATTTCTCTATAACTCCATTGTAACGATGTGCTGAACGTCCTACAGCAATACCGTTCAACAGTTCGAACTGTGGGAGTGTCGATAATCACGCATCCATTTCCACGACAAGACAACGAGGTGGGATCCGGAGCGACTATTAAAGCGAGCGGCTAGCGGAGTTAATCTGTGTGTATCTTAATGTATCTTATCGCCACTTTTATTTAATCTGTATAGTGAAGCTATCTGTGAACAAGTACTCGAGGAAGAAGATCTTGGTCCGATAATAAATGGTGAGACGATCAACAATATAAGGTATGCTGACGATACAGTTCTCCTAACGGGGACGCTAGTAGAACTACAACATCTCGTTCAAAGTCTCAATATATACTGTAACAGTTACGGCTTGAAAATTAATTAGAAAAAAACTAAATTTATGATAATGACGAAATCAAAGAACATCACAGCTAATCTTGTAATAGACAATACAACGATTGAGCGAGTGTCCTGTTATAAATATCTAGGTGCTTGGATCACAGACGATACTGATTAAACAAAAGAGATTAGATGTAGAATAGAAATCGCTAGATCAGTCTTTAATAGAATGCGCAAACTCTTTTGCAATCGTGATATCAATATAAAGTTACGAATACGAATGCTGCGGTGTTGTCTTTTCTACCCTGTTATATGGAGTTGAGGCTTGGACACTAAAACAGTTGACCATAAAAAACATTGAAGCTTTCGAGATGTGGTGCTATAGGCGCATTCTCAGAATATCATGGATGGACCGCGTCACTAACACGCAAGTACTCCAAACTTTAGACAAAAGATGCGAAATTCTAAATGAGATAAAAACTAGAAAGATGGAATACTTGGGGCACATTGTGAGAGGTGAAAAGTACGAACTTTTAAGAAACATCATGCAGGGCAAAATTAAGGGCTTAAGAAGTGTGGGAAGAAGAAAAATATCGTGGTTTCGTAAACTACGTGAATGGTTCGGGTGTGGTTCGATTCAACTTTTTAGGCGCGCTGCTAACAAAGTCGCAGTGGCCTTGATGATTTCCAATCTCCGTTAGGAGTGTCACGAGAAGAAGAAGCGGAGTTAAGGAGGGTCTTGTGGCTAACGCTCTAGGCTCCCTGGCTCGCTAGTGCATTGAATCTGCGAGCCAACCCAGACAGAGAGACTTCCGCAGTAAGGATTATGCTCTGTCCTTAATCAAGCAGAACCCGTGGGTATAGTGGATTGAACGTTACCGTCAACTCTGACTCAGAGTATAACGTGGATTTGCACAATCGAATATTTTGATTGCGAGAGCGTTTGGCGCTTCCGCTGGACTGAGGTGGAAGCAAGTATAAGTCTGTATATTTGATTTTCTGTTAGTAATATTAATTTTTCTTTTACAGACGTCCACCGGGGAATTCACTCTCGCGGGATCCAGGCGGGGATATCATCATCATGGCTTATTCACTCCTGGCGGATTGTTTGTCGCCCTTTTGGGCTCTCTGATTCATTTATTGCGGAGAATCAGTCCGCTGTTGTTGTTTTTATTATTATAGCAGCGTGTGTGACTTGGCCCTGTCTACAATTTTCCTCCATTCTTTCCGATCCTTACAGCGCTCATTCCAATTGTAGATTCTCAGCTTCTTTATGTCTCCTAAGACTTGATCTCTCCATCTTGTTTTGGGTCTCCCCTTTGGTCTCTTTGTTGTTGGTCTCCATCCAGTTATTCGCTTTAGCGTAGAGTCTGGGTTAGCTCTTTCTGTGTGCCCCAGCCACCTGAGCCTTTGCGTCTTAACGAACTTGATTATGTCTTTACCCTCGATGACTTCTTTAATTTCTTCATTGGTTAATCTTCTAAATTCGCCTACACTTATCCTCACCGGCCCCATTATTCGTCGAATTATCTTTCTCTCTAAGATTTCTAACCTCATTTCATCTTTTTGTGTTAGGCACATCGTCTCTGCACCATAGGTGATCACTGGCCTGATTGCAGTCTTGTAAATTTTTAATTTGGTTTTTTTACTAATGTGTTTTTCTTCCAAGAATTTTTGGTAGTTCCAGTAGGTTTTATTACCCAGTAGGATGCGTTCATTTATTTCATCTGTTCTTCATTTCTGTCATTTATCATCACTCCCAGGTATTTGAAACGGTGTACTCTTTCAAATGTATATGCACCAAGCTTAATTTCTTTCTCTATGTTCGTATTCTCTCTTGAACACTTGAGGTATTTCGTTTTGCTTTGGTTTATTACTAGCCCTCTCTTCTTTGCTTCTTTATCTAGTATTAATATTATGTTCTGCATGGTTTTTAAATCTCTAGTAACCAGTGCAATATCGTCTGCATACGCAATCAGTTGAGCTGAAGATTCGATAATCGTTCCCATAATTTTGGCTGCTCTTACTGGGCCCTCTATGGCAATGTTAAATAATGTTGTTGACAGGGAGTCTTCCTGTCTGACACCTACCTCCATTTGTACTTCATCTGACGGGCCTTCCTTTGTTAAGATTCGTGCCTTGGATTCCTTCATCGCCATTTTCGTGAGACTTATTAATTTTTCTTGGATGCCTAATTGATTCATATCCTTAATTAGCTCCTCCCTTATTACACTGTCAAAAGCTTGCTTGTAGTCAATAAACAGTATATGTAGATCTATTCCGTGCTCGTATAGGCACGGGCGGGGATATAGAATATGTTTTATTTTTATTTTTGTACATACGTTAGAATTAATAGATTTATTTTTAATTCAACCTGTGTTTTACTAAGTCTGTCGCCTGGAAAGAGCTACCTGTGACCCCATTCGTAATATTTCTTGTCATATAGTTAATTTAGTTATAATTTTGGATGATAATTCTTCTCTTCCCACTTTCAGAAAATATTTCATTCCATTTTATACGGTTTACCATATTTATTTTACTGTTTGTTTGTGATCTATTATAAATGTTTTATTTTTCTGCAAATTAACTAATGAATATTTGGTAATATGCATTTAGTTATATAATTTTAATATATTTAATTTTATATACATCTATTATTTGAATGATTTAATCAATTCATTAATTAGGCATTGCAGCCGATTATATGTAATAATATTATTTTGATGACATTTATATTAATTTGGATATTATATGTATTATTTAAGTCTAATTAATTTTTTGTACGCAAATTTTTATCGTAGTATTATTCAGGATGTAATAAAATGTATCACAATTTCAGTTTTTCATTCATCAGAAACGTATATCGGCTTTGTCCTTATCCTTTTATACAGTTATTTCTTATTTTCTTCTTTTTCCTCTTTATAAGCAATTTAGGTACTACGGGGGAGGTGGAGCCACCTCCAATTGGTGTCGGACTCGAAGGGGCAGTGGGTCCGCTAACGGTCGTATGCCGAAAGGCCAGGAAAACCTATCAATTTTATATTTGAGGGCACAAAGCTTTGCAATCTCCAAATCTCTGCAAAATCTTTGCAAATCTCCTCCATTCTGCTTATGTGATTATTCCATTCTATTTTGTGTCCATTAATTTATACACTGTACGGTACATTTTCTTCTTACGATGTCTTCACTTCTCTTTCGATCTCTCAGCGTATTTCCTGTAATTCTTCTCAGTACTCTCATCTCTACAGTAGTCAAATTATTATTTTTGCTGTATTTTTTTTCTTTTTTTAAATCAGTTCCTTTTTGTTACTATTTTTTTGCCACAAAAATTATTAATTTTTTATGACCTCTTTTACTTTTAACCTGCTTTAAATATCAGGTAAATAATATTGTCAAGCACGCAAAAAAATTGCATCAACCATTCGGTTATCTCCGATAAAAATCGACACTCGTCGCTTTATTTTAGAACAGTAAACAATAACATAGACATGTCATCATTCATCATCCAGCCTCTATTTATCACGTCCACTGCTGGGCATAGGATTCCCTTAAACTCCTCCATTCCTCACGATTTTGTGCTTTTTGTTGCCAATTTTTAGTGAAATGAAATCGTAGGCTTCCACGGCCAGAGTCAGAATTATAGTTTATTCGTCTTCCGGGTTTGGACCGTGTCATATGTGAGTGACCCAAAAGTGGGTTCATCTCGACGTTTCGCTACAATTTTATGTAGCTTCTTCAGGAGAACAAAGAAAAAGAAAAAGAAAAAGAAGACAGGAAGATGGGTAGTTAGCAACGGTAACTCAGTTACTCAACGCAACCAGAGAAGAATACTAACTACCAAGATGGGCATTTGGTCACAGTAACTCAACTACTCAACGCAGCCAGAGGTGAAAACCAAATGCCAGGACAGGGATTCACGTCCAACAGCTCAGAACACTAACGCGTCGAGAGGCGGGGAGTGAATCCTCACTTTCCGCCAGTTTCCGCCCCATAGGTCATGACGGGTAATACGCATTGGTCAAACACTTTTCTTTTGAGGCTGATTGATATGTTGGCCCTAAGTGTGTCTCGCAGTTTTTCAAAGGCTGCCCATGTTAAAGTAATTCGTCTTTGGATCTCACATGTTTGGTTATCCCTGCTGATTCTTATTTCATGACCCAAATACGTATATTTCTCCACCAGTTCTACCACTTGAACTCTAACCATTTGTCTTGAATAGTCAAATGGTTATTGGGGACCAAATTTGTCATAAACTTAGTTTTGGTCAAGTTCATTCTCAGGCCCACCTTCGAACATGCAAAATCCAATTCGATTAGCATATCTGTAGCTTCTCCTAAATTATCTGTGATAAGGACAATGTCATCTGCGAAACGGAGATGGTTAAGCTTTTCGCCGTCTATCGTTACTCCTCTGTGGTCCCAATTGATCATCTTAAAGGCATATTCTAAT
This sequence comes from Diabrotica balteata, assembly GCA_918026665.1. Taxonomy (NCBI): domain Eukaryota; kingdom Metazoa; phylum Arthropoda; class Insecta; order Coleoptera; family Chrysomelidae; genus Diabrotica; species Diabrotica balteata. The sequence continues at coordinate 184,985 of OU898283.1, read as the reverse complement.
GCCGTTATGAATAATTTCGGCGACAATGTATCTCCTTGCCTTATTCCACGATTTATTTTTATTGGTCGGGTTAACATGTGCAGAGACAAAACGATGCAAAAACAACAAAGAAAATGTTACAATGGAAGCCCATAGGAAGGCCCAGAATGAGATGGTTGGATGACGTGGAAGACGACCTGAAAACAATGAACATAAGATAATGGAGAAGACGGGCACAAGAGAGATCTGAATGACAGGACATAGCCAGACAGGCAAAGATCCATCCAGGGTTATGATGCCAAAAGAAGAAGAAGAAGAAACAATAACATATATTTCAATTTTACTATTTACTTTGGTCGTTTAGTTGTAAAATTGTAAGTTTCAAAGTTCCAATAACTTTTAAAATGTTGCAATTTGTACAGATTCTCTAACTTCCATTTTGTGCATTTAGGAATTGTTTACCGATCATCTTTGTACAAAATATTTATCACTCTAACCACCACCTTTCTACATAAAACATTTAGATTGCTTTTATGGGGATTCCATGCAGATCAGCATGCTAAAACGGCTTCAACAGATACCACTTCAATAAATCATATCCAAACTTGCAAAGATGTAAAAAGAGAAGCATACAGATTCACCAGGAGATTATTAAATTAATGGCTTATACACTCCAGCCTCATTGTATAAGCCATTATACACTAATCCCATAAAACTATCTAGACAAGACCGTACAATTATACGAAGAATCCGACATACTAAATTAACACACAGCTTCCTGATGACATCAGATTTGCGGCCTAATATCAAACATGCCATTGCCAACTAACAGTACTGAGCTCTCCCTTAGTCTAACTCTGCGCTTTACCTTAAAACTCTACTTTGTAGAGAGTAAAAGGAAAAAATCGATTTACTAAGAATCTGTACACCGTAGAGAAAAATGTTTGAAATAAAAAATAGAGCTGAGCTAATTTTGAACAAAAATGTTTATTAGCACTTTTTGCGTAAAATGAACCGTTCTCTCAGCTAGCAGTTTCCTAGCAAAATTTAGCTTGTTTGTATGATTTTGAGAGAGCTGAGGACTGGACTATTATACCTCTTGTAATATTGTTTTCTACTCTCTTACCAGTAAATTGTATATTACCTACTATTTGGATGCTAAGTAAATGCATCATAACAGATACTGACACGTAATGACTAGCACGTAATAAAAAAAATTACGCTTCAGTTCTATAAAAATGTGTAATATCACATACGCCTTGTAAGTCAGTTGGTCGAGTTACCATGGAAACGAATTAACAGGCGTTGTTTTGACAGGTTAAAAATTATTAATCTGTCAGTGTAAATATAGTGGTAATTTCATTTTTATTTTTATAAACAAGAATAATGGTAGAAAAAGTATAGTACACAACTTGAGTTGTAAGCTTATTACATGCTTGTAAAATTACTGCGCTCGCCGCTACGCGGCTCGCGCGCAACTTTTTTACTCGCATGTAATAAGCTTCTTACAACTCTCGTTATGTAATATACTATTTTCTACTCTCTTACTAGTAAATTGTATATTACCTACTATTTGGATGCTAAGTAAATGCATCATAACAGATACTGACACGTAATGACTAGCACGTAATAAAAAAAATTACGCTTCAGTTCTATAAAAATATGTAATATCACATAAGCCTTGTAAGTCAGTTGGTCGAGTTACCATGGAAACGAATTAACAGGCGTTGTTTTGACAGGTTAAAAATTATTAATCTGTCATTGTAAATATAGTGGTAATTTAATTTTTATTTTTATAAACAAAAATAACGGTAGAAAAAGTATAGTACACAACTTGAGTTGTAATCTTATTACATGCTTGTAAAATTACTGCGCTCGCCGCTACGCGGCTCGCGCGCAACTTTTTACTCGCATGTAATAAGCTTCTTACAACTCTCGTTATGTAATATACTATTGTAATCGCCCCCATGCGAGTGGTCAAAGTTGCCGATCACGTAAATTTAAAACTATATATTGATATATAGTTTTATAGACTATATATTGATAAGTGAATATTTTCATAATACATATTTCTTTTTTGTAATTTTACCAATAAATGTATTTAATAAATTATCAAAAACTTGTCATTTTCGCCCACCATTAAAAGCACTTGTCATGCGATTGGTTAGTAAGCGATAAACATACAATATTAAACCAGCATGACAAAAATATATTCCTATTTATTATTTATATTCACTGTTGCTTCCCTTTGCATCTTTTTGTATAAAAACCTAAGGGTGACTATGCGATCCGCTTATAGGGTAGCGCATTGTAAAAGACCTTGAGTGGCTCATACCATGGGACCCCGGAATAGGACTCAATGGGCCCACTCAATAGGGCTCCTTTCAACCTGAATGATTCTAAATAATGGCGTCATTTTCTTGTAGAAGAGCGTCTTTGTCCAAAGCCGCATGAAGACATACCGAAAATATTGGCGATCAGTAGCGTACAAGACGCGAAATCACCTTGGGAATACAGTGATCGTTTTTCATCGTTTTTGCTTGACAGTTTTAAATAAGAATAAGTTTTTATCTTATATTTTACTGAAGTTATTTTCACTATAGATGTATTTACGATTTATTTGCAAAACACGATGCAGTTTATGTTTTAATTTAGATATAAAGTTATACCATATGGTCCATATGTATGGAATAAATTCATTTTTAGCGTTATTATGTACTATGTGAAACAGGTCGATTTTTATTCTTAAATTGACAATTTACAGTATGGAAATAATATCCTCCTCCATCACCCCCTTTGAATTATAAGCACCCCCTCGAAAATTTTAAATAGCAAAGAGGGTCGTGTGACACCTTGTTAGAAAGAGATTTTAGTCCTCTGTGTAAGGAGGGTGGATTGGGGCAACTACAAAAATATGAAACAAAAGGTCATGAATCTCTTGGGGTAAACAAAGCAAAAAGAAACAGGAAACACCTCTAGTAATTTAATATAGGGCGCCACTTGAGGTGCCTAATTATACCTATTACAACCACTAGTTATAAATAGGGAAATAATTATGAAACATCAAAAACATATCTTTTCAAATAAAACTCAAAAAAGGGTTAGTTAAAAAAATGAACAAAACGTTAAGGAAACAAAATTTCAGAATCTATTTTGATCCATACCTGAGCCTAATAGCGACCCAAGTAAGAATGACGAAATTCTCTTAAGAATTCGTTCACTTGAAATAACAAACACTTGACAGGAATTAAAACGTAGAAGATTCCATTTTTATGGCGTACAAAAATTATAAGGGGACTTCGAATAAAACATTTAAGAAATTGCCGAAGTACACATCTTTAAAATAATAAACAACTCTAAAATGGTTTTATTACTTGGCGACGCTGAAAAGAACGAAATATTAATACAAATAGGAAACTAAAATAGATTAAAAAATATTCTGCGATTTTTCAAACATTCATTTCTTGACAATAATCGAGGCGATTTTGGAATTCTCACACAACATTTTGTATGATCTCCGGGGTTATTTTGTTAATTTCTTCCATTATCCCAACTTTTATATCAAGAATATTGCCCGGTCTATTAAAATATATTTTAGAAATAATCAGGTATTTTCGTACCTGTCCTGCTAAATATTAGGGAAAAATCTACGAAGATAATAAAAAATATTAGTCAAAAAGCCAAATAAACAATTAATATGAATCTAGTAGGCTGCTGCCATTTAGGTATTTAAGGTTACTAGAAGACGTGAGTATAATATTTGTGCGCGTATTAAATTTAATTATGGCTCATTTGTCCGAGAATCAAACAATAGACATTTTAATTATGATTGGTCGTGGTAATAAAACAAGAACTCAAAAGGAGGTTTGTGAAATGTTAATACTGAATACTTTGGTCAACAAGTTTCGCAGTCTACACTTAGCACAATTGCAAAGAAGTTTCGTTATAATGTAAAAAATATTGAAAAACCAGGTAGAAATATTAAATTTATTGATGAAAAGAGGTTAGATGTACTTCTAGAGATTGAGGAAAATCCGCATAAGAAAACTCGAGAACTTGCCGCCGTCAGTGACCGCACGTGCGGACCTAGTGGTCAGACAAAATAGAACTGTTACAGCTGAAAGGTACATATTGGAGATCCAGGAGCAACAAGTACAATTCGCTCCTTATATCGGTGAAAATTTCTTACTAATGCAAGATAATGCCAGACCTCACGCTGCACAGATCGTCAGAAATTATCTAAAAGAGGTAGAAATTAAGACTATGGAATGGCCAGCATATAGTCCGGATTTAAATCCTATTGAAAATCTCTAGGATATCCTTGGTAGGTGATTAAGAGCGACACTGATCCAACCAAACAATTTACATATAATTCTTCCATTTCTTCGTCTGTGTGTGTAGATGTTGGCGCAAAAATCTGAATTATTTTTAAAGTAACCTTTTCGCTGATATTTATAATTAATAAAAAGATTCTTTCTGTTATTCCTACGTATTCCTCAATTTTATGAGCATATTTTTTCGAAATAAAAAAACCAACTCCATCTAAACTTTCGTTTTCTCTATCTTTAAAATACAATATGTTTCCAGACTCTAGCGAGATGCAGGTTTCACCTTTTCTTTTTACCTCCGATAGTCCGATTATGTCCCATTGCAGGTGTTTAACTTCTTCCTCTAATTCAGAGAGTTTCTCGATATTAGACAATTATCTTACATTGAAAGTTGAGATATACATTTTTGTTGTCTGTATTAACGAACTATTGTCTCCCCCAGATCCGATGAGACTCACCTTATTAGATAAGGTGTAGGATTTGTAATAATGTGAACTACCTACCTGGGGACCAGTTCCGTTCGGGTTTGTATTCGCCATTTGAGAAGGGAGGTGTTGACCATAAAACACCACGCTGGTCAGACGGGTTGGTGAGTGTATATTCAGCCGCCCACTCTGGGTCAGACGCTGTTCGTAGCCGTCCACTCTGGATCAGACGCTACTGATTTTATATTAACCCTAAAATCAGGGGAGCGCAAATCAGCGCAGGCCGTTATTTGCTTTAAAATGTTAAGGCAGTTTGTAACGATGAGTCCAAGCCATCACCGTTAAACCAGCGTGCGCGCGAACCAACCCATGAAGTAGGAGTGTATCGACAGTAGAAAGGGCAAAACTTTGCTATATAAACCGCATTATTTCCTCATAGAGGCAGAATCGTCAGGTGTTGACTGAAGGTTCTCTTCTCCCCTACCCCGGCTTGTGGACGTGTTGAGTTCACAAGTTGTTTCCGTTCCATACCGCCAGCCGGAGAGCGTGTTGAGCTCTCCATTACCCGTACTCCGAAGCAGTCGTGTTGAGACTGTCGAGGAGTGTCCTATTAACCCGAATCACTTGAGGGACGTGTTGAGTTTCTTTCTTTCCTTTGTACCTATCGTCCGCTGTTATTAAATCGACACATCGTTCACGTAAAATTCCGAAAACACACTTGGTTGCCGATAACACTAATTTCATACGACAAGGTCAAACTTAATTTGAATAAATAGGCCAGGTACTGAGAAGACTAAACTAAATTGTAAATATGTACATAAGATTTTTGTCAATTTAATTTAAGGAAGACAATAAGGTTTTATTTTTATTTTGAACTCTGTCTCTGACTGTCCAAAAGCTACCCGGATAGTGACTCCTACGAGAGGACATCACAGATGGCGCCCGAGCAGGGACTGTCTTCCTTAAATTAAATTGACAAAAATCTTATGTACATATTTACAATTTAGTTTAGTCTTCTCAGTACCTGGCCTATTTATTCAAATTAAGTTTGACCTTGTCGTATGAAATTAGTGTTATCGGCAACCAAGTGTGTTTTCGGAATTTTACGTGAACGATGTGTCGATTTAATAACAGCGGACGATAGGTACAAAGGAAAGAAACTCAACACGTCCCTCAAGTGATTCGGGTTAATAGGACACTCCTCGACAGTCTCAACACGACTGCTTCGGAGTACGGGTAATGGAGAGCTCAACACGCTCTCCGGCTGGCGGTATGGAACGGAAACAACTTGTGAACTCAACACGTCCACAAGCCGGGTAGGGGAGAAGAGAACCTTCAGTCAACACCTGACGATTCTGCCTCTATGAGGAAATAATGCGGTTTATATAGCAAAGTTTTGCCCTTTCTACTGTCGATACACTCCTACTTCATGGGTTGGTTCGCGCGCACGCTGGTTTAACGGTGATGGCTTGGACTCATCGTTACAAGTTCCCCCTGAATTCTTACACTAAATTCAACTTTTTCAGGAGTTATTTTTGCTAAGTTTACCAACTGATTTACTCCTAGCTTTGTCATTGCTTTGAACATTTCTCTTCCATTCGCAGAGTCGCAGGCTGCGTTGTACTCTATAAATATGTGATCAGTATCAATGCTATATTGATACCATATTGATTGACATAACCACCTCTGAAACCAGTCTTCTATTTTTCTACTATCCGTTCTGCATATGATGCCATACGGTGACACGATACTGTGGTCCAGTATCTTCAGTCCAGAGTCCAGTAATGGGACCTACCTATTGTAGATCAAAAACTGCTTTTTAACATTGATTACATTGATAAACATATCATGAAATCCGTAGTATATAAAAAAACAAACTGGCTAAAGAATTACTTAAACAAAAACTCATAATTCATAATATTTAGACGTTTCTAAACTGTCCCATTCCTATTTCAGAAGCCAACGAGTAAACATCGGGCTTCCTACTAATAGTATTTTGAATAAAAACTTGTTTAGTTTAATGTGATTGTTTATCAAGCAAATATTGGTAAGTCGATATCAGTTAAATTAATACTTTCGACAAATAAAATTAGGCCAGTCGTTTTTGGCCATACTTAATATTTTGGCATCCAAAATATTAAAATCAAATATGGCATCATCTTCACAAACAGCTCAACCTAGCTTCGCTGCAGTAACCAAAATAACACAGAAAAAATCTACAACAGCAACATCATGTCCTAGTAGAACTCAAGCCATTGTTATGAACGCTATCCCAGACGTAGTACTATTTGATTACATAAAGGCAATCGGCGAAATTGTTACCCCTAAAGAAATAACCTTTGCTTCACGTATTTCTAATCAACGTATATGCATCTATCTTTCTTCCGTAACCGTAGTAGATAATCTTCTAAAAAATAATCCTACTATTTCGATTAGAAATCAAACAATATCTATTCGTAGACTTATCACTCCTGCAAAGAGGCTACTACTTTCTAACGTGTGTCCTTCGATTCCGAATGCACTCATAGAGCAAGCACTTAAAAATGAACTTGGATTACAACTTGCTTCCCCTATCTCGCATATCCGTTGTAGTTCTCCGGAAGACGAATATGCTCACATCTTCAGTTTTCGACGCTCAGTCTTTGTGATACCAAATAAAGAATACTTTGAGTTAAATACTTCAATTGTAATCTCATATGAAAATACAAATTATAGGATCTTTATTACTTCGGACAAACTTGAATGCTTTTTATGTAAGCAATCTGGACACACTGCAGACTCCTGCCCTAACCCTCAAGAAATATCTAGCAATCCCTCTCCAAATACAACTTCTAGCCAAAATCCAGTCGATCCTCATTCTAGTATATCTCCTCTTTCACCCTCCACAAAAAAAGAAATCTATTCAAATAACCCACCTACTGACATAACAACCCCAAATGAACAGTCTATAACACCATTATCTGTCCCTTCTAACTCTGGCATAAAAAGAACTCATTCCACTGACACAAGTCTTGAATCACCTTCTCTACTGGTTACCGCTAGTCCCCTAAACTTAAACTCTAATAACACACCAAACACAACAACCTTCGCAACTCCTAAATCAGCTCCTAAAAAGAAAACAAAAACTGATGACAAAGAAATTGGTAAAATTAGTCTATGTGCCCATTCAAGTATTGAAAAATTAATTTGTGCGAATCCAGAAAAATTTTCGTTATCAGCATTACAAATAATTGCCTTCCTAGAAAATTCCTTTGGAAGTAGTGATCCCCTCAAAGAAGCTCATAATTTCACCACGAACATTCATTCTCTCCTCGAAGATCTTACTCAAATATACCAAACTGTATCCGATAGATCACTTAAAAATCGCATTACAAGAATAACGAAAAAGCTAAAACGCACATTAAATTCTATAGACGCTGACGAACTTACCAGCCTTACGTCCAATAATTCATGTGACTCTAACTGCAATGATATCGATCTTTACTAAATTTACTTAATTAGTACAAGGTAAATACTTTCTACTAACCAAATAAGTTTTCAATTCACTATTTTACAATGGAACTGCGACGGATACTATCCGCGCCTTGAACACATTCAATATCTTATATCAATTTACCATCCAGATTTTCTTTGTCTCCAAGAGACTAATTTTAATACAACGAATATTCCTCATCTTAAATCCTTTGAAGGATACCACTTCATTAGAACGAACTGCTTAAGAGCCAGTGGAGGTGCATCTATATTTGCGTCCAGCGAAATCTTCTCAACAATGCTACCATTAATAACGAATCTTGAGGCAATTGCCATAACTACATATTGCCCTAATAAACTAACCATCTGCTCCATATATATTCCCCCAAACCATTCTCTAAAAGAAGAAGAGCTCCTAGACCTTATATTCCAACTTCCACAGCCGTTTATTCTCACAGGAGACTTCAATGCACATAACGTTATGTGGGGTTCTCAATCCACATTTGGACGGGGAAAAGTAGTTGAAAATATTATTAACTGCACAAACTCATGTCTTCTTAACACAGGATCTAACACTCATTTTAATATTTCATCTGGATCTTTCTCTGCTATAGATCTTAGTATTAGTGACCCTAAATCTGCACCTTTTTTAACCTGGCAAACAGCTGACGATCTCTTTGATAGCAATCATTATCCTATAATAATTTCCAACAATTCTAATGGGACTGCCTCTGCCAAAAGCTATTGGCGCCTAAATAAAGCTAACTGGCCAGAGTATTCAAAAGCCGTTGACACTCTCTTGCTCGCGCATGATCATCTAATAATAAACGATGTAGACTATTTGTTAACGTCAATAACAGACACTATTCTTTCAGCTGCTAAGACTCATATTGGCAAAACATCATTCTCTCCAAATCATAAAGTAGTTCCTTGGTGGAACTCTTCTTGTGAAGAGGCGATTCGTCTATCCAAAAAAGCTTTAAATAAGTACCAAAAAAACAGAAGCCTTGAAAATCTAATAAATTACAAAAAATTCAAAGCCAAGGCCAAACACGTAGTCAAAAAAAGTAAAAAATCATCCTGGCAAGATTACGTATCATCTATCAACGAAAACTCCAATCCTAGCCAAATTTGGAAAAAAATACGACAAATTCAAGGTCACAAAACTAATAATAAAATTACTCGTTTAATTACAAATGGTATAGAGATCGCTTCACACGAACTTATTCCTAACGCCTTTGCCAAACATTTCGAAGACAAGTTCAGAAATAAAACCAATAATATTGCTTTGTCTCATCATGACTTATATTCACACAGAAATCATCTGATATCATCTGAACATAGTAGATCCCTTAATTCTCCTTTCACTATGCATGAGCTAATATCTGCCTTAGCTAATAGTAGAAACACTGCAGCTGGACCCGATGATATTCCTTATGCATTCCTAAAGCACTTGTCTAATTATAGTCTTAAAAAACTCCTTAATTTATACAATATAATCTGGAGTTCCCATAAATTTCCATCTCAATGGAGCAAATCTATAGTTATACCAATACTCAAGCCAAACCAGCCAACTATGTTTCCACAATCTTACAGGCCCATCTCTCTCACATGCACTATGTGTAAGCTAATGGAAAAAATGATTAACAAACGTCTTTTGTGGTATTTTGAAAAACATAAGATTATTCCAAAGGAACAATCTGGCTACCAAAGACAGCGCTCCACAAGAGATAATCTAGTAATACTCCAAACCCACATCTCCAACGCAATAAATTGCAAGCAAGATTTGATAGCAACTATCTTTGATATAGAAGGCGCATTTGACACCATCTCTAGAAATGCAATCCTTGACAAACTTTTTGAATGTAACCTTACTGGCAACATATACGCATTTATCAAAAACTTCCTAACATCTAGATCGTTCAGGGTTTCTGTCAATAACTTCCTTTCTTCTCCACACATCCAATATGATGGAGTTCCGCAAGGTTCAGTTTTAAGCACATCCTTATTCATTCTTTCGATTAGCAAGTTAAGTGAAAATATAGCTCCACCAATCAAATGCGTATTATATGCCGATGACCTAATAATGTACTGTCATGGTAAATCCAACGCAACTACTAGTAAAATTCTACAAGTAGGAGTAAATGACCTACAAAACAAAGTAGCTTCTCTAGGACTTACCCTCTCCCACTCTAAATCCAAAGTTATTAAATTTAGCAGAAGAATGAGTTGTTTTGATCCGGAAATCACTATCAACAACTTCAGGTTACCGGTTGTTGATAATTGCAAAATATTAGGGCTGATATTTGATTCAAGATTAACCTGGAAACAACACATACAGGAACTTAAAGGAGTTTGCCTAAAAAGGTTAAATATACTCAAAACACTCTCACATTATCATTGGGGCGCGGAAGAAACTACTTTACTGAAAGTCTACAGATCACTTATCCGCTCTAAGCTAGACTATGGATGTTTCGTCTATATGTCTGGTACTAAATCAATATTAAATTCACTGAACACAGTTCACAATACAGCTATTCGTTTATGTCTTGGAGCATTCCGTTCTAGTCCGGCAGAAAGTCTGTACTGTGAAGCTAATGAACCTCCTCTATGGCTTAGACGAGAAAACCTTCTTCTCTCCTATGCTGCTGCAATTTCTTCCAATCCGTCCAATCCCGTATATCATCTATTTACATCATCACATCATACCCAAAACAGCCCTCCATGTAACTTAATTATACATCCTATTCCTAGTCTTCTACAACCGTTACTAACAGATATAAATTTGTGTGAAACCAGAACTCTACCATTCTCCAATAATCCCTATTGGACCAACATACTCCCATATCATGATATTTCACTCACCAAGTTTAACAAGGAAGATACCAGTATTAGTACATTAAGAATTCTCTTCCTAGAACTTATAAACAAAAATAAATATAACATGGTTCTTTACACTGACGCGTCGAAGACTGAAGGTGGGGTTGGATATTCTGTAACCACTGTACAACAGCCTATCGAACTCTCTAAAATCTCTCCTTGGTGTAGTATCCACACTGGTGAACTACTAGCTATCTTACAAGCTTTTAAATATGCCCAACGATATACAAATACACACATAGCCATATGCTCCGATTCGCTTTCATCTATACACTCCATTAATGCTATATCCACCAAACATCCTATCGTCCAAGATATTCATGACATATATCAGCTTCTTATAAAACAAAATATAACTATCACTCTGATATGGGTACCATCCCATGTTGGTATTAGTGGTAACGAAAAAGCTGATTGCCTTGCCAAAAAAAGCCGCATCATCCACGAACACCATTATAAACATACAAATTTGTAATGATCTGAAAGCCAGACTAAAGAAGCTTAATTTATCTACGTGGCAGATTCACTGGAATAATGTTACCTCAGCGCTGCATGAAATCAAACCTACAGTGAACCGTTTTACCTATCCCAGTTTATCTCGAAAAAATATGGCAATCATACGGAGACTGCGTATTGGACATACCCGTCTAACTCATGGCTACCTGATGACATCATCTCCACAACCAAAATGTCAACACTGCAATACGACTCTCCGAATCAGGCATATACTTATCGAATGCCCTTTATATGCCAAAATACGCCAACAGCTCAATATCAGTACTAACTACAAAGAGGTCCTAAACAACACAGACGAAATCAACAAGGTCATCAAATTCCTCGAGAATAGTCAACTGCTCAACAAAATATAAATGTTATATTACAAATTTTTATTATTTTCTCTGTATGTTAGATGTTAACTACATTTTATTTTGTAATTTATATTATATTACCATGTAAATCGTAACTCGTGCTAATGACCATAGATGTCACATGCACGTTAATTTAAATAAAAAAAAAAAAATAAATAAACTGTCCCAATTAAGATGAACATTTAACCATGCTACCAAAATATTATCGCAATTTTTCCTCTATTGACCAAACAAACCGAATGAGAGTGTAAGAAAGAAAGAACATTCTACCGCTATGAATAAAAATACAGCTATATTTTCATCAGCGCACCAAGATAAAAACCAGAATACACAATAAATTTTCAACAGACTACAATGCTAGCCGACATAGTGGTAAACCTATGTTGTATATAGTTTTATGTTTTTAAAAACGTTCCTTTCTGTTGTTATTCATTTCTTTCATTTAATTTCCTACAAATTCTTGTTATATTGCAGTCACAGCAAGAATTTTACTTTTATTATAATTTTTTAATGAATATTTTTTTAGATGTTGAAACTTATTTTGTTCACAGATCAGTTTCATAGTCGGTACCTACGTATATTATAAAACATATAAAAACAACATTTTTTTCTGATCAGTAGTAATCAATACATATAGAACCTTTTATTAACACTTATTGTCCAGACAAAAAAGGTAAACAGTAGAGGTAGAGGATTTTCTAAAGAGCTATGAGTCATATCGACGCAAAACACAAGATTACGTTTGAAATAAGTTGTACTAATCATAAAAGTTGCAGCTATTAAACTTCATTCTTTGACAGCTAAATTTGATTCAATCCATCCAATATCGGATTTGCAGATTGAGTCTTTGGTTACTCAAAAATTTCCTCATCTTAAAAAACGCTGCTCTTGATTGATCTATTCTTGAGCGAATTTCTGATTTTGAATTCAGATCTTCCGTAATTCCGTCTTCTAAGTATTTCATTTTGTCCACTTGCTCAATATCTTTATTTTTTATCTGGATCCTTATAATGACTTTGCCCTTCACTGATAACCATGGTTTTTGTTTTTTTTATGCTTATTGTCACAAATTGTGTTTAGTAACGTCTGCAGGTCTGTCTCACTTTCAGCGATAATGACTGTATCGTCAGCATAACGGATGATATTTATATTTTCACCATTTATCTTATCCCTTCTGTACAGATTTCAAGTGCTTGCGTAAATAACTCTTCAGAATATAAATTAAATAGTAATGGTGAAAGTACACAGCCCTGTCTCACTCCTCTACTTATCTGTTGCGCATTTCCATCTAATGTTACCACAGCCTGTTGGTTCCAATAGAGATTTCTCACTATATTAATGTCATTTTTGTCGAGTCCTTTTCTCTTTAGACATTCCATGAGAATCAATGAAAATATCGTTTTGTTGGTCTCGATATTTTTTGGCAAGAGTTGTGAAACTATACAGAGCTTCCACTGTTCCGAAGCCGTTACGAAAGCCAAAGTATCTACTACTCATATCCGCTTCGCACTTTCTGAATATTCTTGCATTTATAATCTTTAAAAAGATTTTTGATAAGTGTGACATTAAGCTGATTACAGCTAGGCTAAATCACAGAACGTTTTCGGAATTAATATTCCATCATCAGTGCTATCTGGATTGTACACGTTTTGAGTCACTAAATACTTAGGTAAAAACCCTTTGAATGTTGTTAAATTGAATTTGAATTACATTATTTAATTTTATATATTATCTATTCCTGTTGTATCTTAAGGCGGAAATACACCATTCAATTCGGTTGAACAATGTGGATGATTCAATTACATTGTTCAATAAAATTGAAAAGCATACATATACACGCTTCAATTTATTCTTCATTCAATTCGGTTGAAAAATGTGGATGATTCGAAACGTACGTACGAAACTTATTATATCACAAGTCAAAATGAAAAGATTCTAACTCGATGAAATAAACGATTAAATCGAAATCAATGGACAAAACTTATCGACTTGTATAGACGAGTCAATGGGGATGAATCATCCCAGTTGTACAAGGAAGTTGAAGAAAAGTAGAAATTATTTCAACTCATTTCAACGTTCAATTTGGTTGAACGCTTTTATTGATTTGCAAAATACATGGTTCATTTTGGTTGAATCATCCACATTGTTCAACCGAATTCAATGGTGTATTTCTGCCTTTAAACATCCTAGTATATATAAACCTAAGAATTCTGAGATTTTTTATAGTTTTCTAAGCAACATATTAGTAAATCAACATTCATAAATAGTCATTATAAAGTTTTAAACGTGTTTTCTTCAGTTATTACCTGTAAATTCGTTCAAATTGCTTAATTTTGTTACTAGTGGACAAAAGTTCTAAAAATTGTGCATTTTTGGCCTTAAATTGTTCTGCTTCTAAGTGTACCTATCTTATAGAGATGTTGGCGACCACATTGACCCATCTTATTCTATTCACAGCAGCCCGAAATAGATCAGTTGACGTTAGACCAGTCCATTTCCTAAGATTGGCCAACTAGGATATACGTCTACGTCCAGGACCTCTCTTGTCCTCAATCTTGCCTGTAGAATCAAATGTAGAAGTCGCTATTTATCATTACGCATGATGTAGCCAAAGTAAGCTAATTTTCCGTTTTTATGGTGTTAATAATTTTTTTGTCTCTTCTTAGCTTCTGGAGAATAGTTATGTTACTTGCGTGGTGTATATATGAGACCCTCAACATACGTCGGTAGCACACCATTTCAAATGCCTCCCATCGTTTTATGACATCTTCTGTTAGGCTCCAGCTTTCTATTCCATAAAGGAGGACACTAAGGAGAAGACGTAACATCTAATAATTCTTTTATATGCGTATATTGATACCTAAAGGTAAGTTGTAGGGAATCCTCCTAAGGCTATTAAAAGAGCTTCTGTCTTTTGCAATACGAATTTTTATTTTGTAGCTGTGATCATATGTATTCTTAATATTGCAGCCCAAATAGCATATTTTTCCACTCTTTCTAACGGTATATCGTTAATTGTAATTTGGGCTTTTATGCTGGTGTTCGTACTAATGATCATTATTTTTGTTCTCTTGAAATTTAGTTTTAGGCCGTATTTGTTACAAGCTTCTACAACGTTACCCATCATCCTTTGGATCCTCTGCGCACTATCTGCCAGCAACGCTGTATGGTCTGCAATGCTTATGTTGTTTATAAGCTGGCCATTTACAGCAATCCATCTTCTGATTCGTCCATGGTCTTTCTAAAGATGTTTTCAGACTATATGTTAAATAATGCCTTTTTGTTGGAGATATAAGTTTGAGATCAGTCTTATATCCTTACCATCGAGTCCCGATGTTTTTAGGATACCGGTTAATTTCCCATGTGGGATTTTACCAAATGCCTTCTCGAAATCAATTAAACATGCATACACATCGCAGTTGACATCCCTGGTTCTCTGTGTTAGAACTTGCAAACTAAAAAGTGCTTCCCTCGTTCATCGCACTCAGGTGTGTTCTTCTAATTTGGTGTATATGCGAGTACTTTAAGTAAATCAAACTAATTAATCTATGTTCTCCACATTTTCTAGCGATGGCTTTTTTAGGAAGTGGACTGAATATTGACAGTAGCCAGTCTTTTGATAAGTAACCAGTCTCGTAGATGTTGTTGAATAGCTTCGTAATAGCTGTGATTGGGTGTGCCTCTAATAGCTTTAAAATTTTACCATGCATATCATCAGGTTCTGGTGATTTCCCATCTTTAATTCGATTAATGGCCATAGATACTTCTTCATTTGTTATTTCTAGACCGTAGGGATTGTTTATTTCAGTCGGACTTCATACTGCATCTTCGAATAATTCTTGCATATATTCTTTCCACCTTCGTAATTTATGTTCAATGGTAGTCAAAATGTGGCCTTCAATCTCTACAACTATGCATGTTGCGTTGTTTTCTCGTATTCTGTACTAGTATAATCTTATGCAACTTTTAGTATTGGTTGTAATTTCTACCTTTTAATTTTCTTCGCTCTTCCATCATTTGCAATATCTGTCACCCGTTATTGCTTCTTTTCTCTGTTTGATTTTAGATATTCCTGAAAAATTGTGGTAATAGATGTCTTTATTTCGTTCCACTGTTCTCTTCACTCAACAGTTTTCTCCAATTTTTCCTGTTTAGCCAGTCCCCTTCTTGTAGGGTTCTTCTTCTCATTGCTTCGTCCACTTCATCTCTGAAAGATCTTCGGGGTCTGCCTCTCTTTCTTCTTCCTATCGGGCTCCACTCTGTTATTCTATTTATCCACCGATTTTGGTCTGCTCTTCTGACATGTCCGTACCAGGTTAACCTCTTCTGTTCGATGTAGTCTATTATGTCGAAGTTCATTCCCATTTTCCTCTTAATCTCCATGATATTTATTATATCTCCTCTTGTTACTCTGCAGCTTCTCCTTAGGAATTCCATCTCTATTGCTGTTATTTTGTTTTTGGTTTTCTTATTTATTGTCCAATTTTCACACCCATAAGTGAGGATACTTCTTGTCATAGTATTATATATTTTTTCTTTGTTTTCATGCTGATGTTCTTATCCCATAGTACCGGGTTCAATTTTCGTATGCAGTCTCTTGTTTGTCCTAGTCTATTTTTTATATCTTCCTCCGTTGTTCCTTTGTTTGATATTATGAAACCTAAATACTTATACTTGTCTGTTCCTTTGATTTGTTTACCTTCGTCTATTTCCAGCTGTTTTATTTCTGTATTCTCCGTTGTTAGGTATTCTGTTTTCTTTAGGTTTATTTCCATCCCATTCTTTGTATATTCCTGCTCCAGTTTTTTCATCATAAAACTGAGGTCATCCTCGTCTTGTGCGATCACTATTTGGTCGTCAGCAAAACTTCAACTATTTTTGCAAAATTCTTATTCTTAAATATTTCGCAAAATTAATTATTTAATCGGATTATAGTAGATACATCTTAAATTGTTAACAATTTAAAAAGTCAACCGAACCCATTGCAGGAATCACAGCTATTTTGAAACTCAAAAAACTTGTGAGATAACTCGATGGGTCAAAGTAAAAAAAATATCTTATTTCTCTTGGAAAATTATTTGTGGGTGTTAATCGTATAGATTATTTGTAGTAGACCCTTCCACCTTTTTACTTCACTGTAATCGTTAAACAAAAATTAGCAGCTTTTTTGAGATTAGCAATGATTTTTTTCGTGCAATATATTTGCGAATAACACATTTCGCCGACGGGAATGGAACTCAATCGTGGATTAACACGTGTTGTGTATATCAAAGCGTATCAACAACGATACGCAATTTTGTTTTGGAATGTTTAAATAATTTCGATATTTGAATTTACTGGTATCACTAATAATCAGATACAGTGAAACCTGTTTATCTGGTGCCTAAATATGTGGAAAAATCTGTGTATTTGATAAATACAATGAGGCCAGTTTTACATTACAATACCTCTGTTACTGTAAATTTTTAGAACTTCAAACTTTTTACATGTTTTTTATTTCTTAAAGTAAAATTAAAATCATCAAACTTTGAATGTAAACATTGAGTTTTTATTCTGAAGAACTACAGTAAATGGTTGAAGTATCATTGAAAAAATAGGACAGCCTAGATGTTACGGGACTGATTCTCACCCTTGAATAGCAACTGACACATAGATATGTAAAAAAGACTGATAAGTCTAAAAATATCTTGAAATAAAGAATAAAATAGGTAAAAGAAATAATAAATAAGACTTACTCACAATCTAGACTAGGCGGGATCTGTAGAAATTCAGACCATAATGGACATTTTCCATAGGAAGCTATTTTTTGCTGGAATCCCTTTAGGATGTGCTCAATATCATGTCATATTTTCTATCTGCAGTTGAGGCATAGATTTGAAGTATTTAAACACAGATTTAATCATATCTTGCAATCTCCCGTCCTTCAGCTTCATACATACTGCTGAATTATTCTCTATTCTCCAAGCTACAAACTTACTATCTCCAGAATATAAAAAAGTAGCAATATATACAGACTCTTTAGCGTCTATCTATTCTCTCAAAAGTATGTACTTTATCAGTAAATCCTTTGGTTCAAGCTATTCAAAACTCTTTCGATAGTTTAATCTCAATGGGAGTATCCATAACCATGATCTGGATTCCGTCTCATGTAGGAATCCCTGGTAACGAACTAGCCGACCTATTTGCAAAACAAGCCTTGTCTTCAAATATGGAGACTGAAAACATACAACTACATACAGATTTTCAGTCGTTTTTTTAAAACTATCATCCAAATGCCTTGGCACGATCACTGGAATAAAATCCCTTCCAAGCTTCGTGACATCCATTCCAGCGTTAAATAGCTTTAGTTTCCTTCCATGACACGAAAAAATAAAATCTTGTAACATTTTTTTTATTATTAAAATATTAATTATTTTTAATTTCTTTTACCCCCGTGCGATACGCCGATGATTAGGAATTCCCGTGGTTACGATAAGAAAATAATATTGGATCTACTTAATTATAATGGACTTCCCTAATTACTAAAGGTAGTTAATCCCTTCCGTCTAAATACTCAGTATGAAAAGATCTAATGTTTTGGGTATGCAGGTTTTTTTACATAAATTGATAATTTTCGCCGAAGACCCGTATCTTTTGACAATAACTTAATCCCAAGTATTGTCTGCTTCTCATGTCCAATTGTTGGTACCGGTAACTCAAAACTTTCGAAATTTTTACTTCCTCAGATTTACCTACAACTGTCCGATGATTTTAAGTGGGGGAAAAACCTTCTTCTTCTTTTTTCTTGGATAGTTGGTGAAATTTTTAGTGGAACCAACTTACTTCTCGGTAGGCTCACGTTGAGCATAGGTCGATTATCTCGCGAGACTTCTCGGTGGGCTCTCGTTGAGCACAGGTCGATTATCTCGTGAGACTTCTCGGTGGCCTCTCGTTGAGTGTGGTCGCTTGCCTGAAATTATTTGATAATTAACTGTTGGTATCTTTCCTTGGGTTTGATCTCTGATCTCTGAAGGATATCTTTCCTTATCTCTTTTCTTTTCTAAGGTTTCTTAATTTTCTCCTTAATCCCAAAAAATTGAGTGGCGCCTTGTTTCTATCTTCTCTTACCTTTGGTAATTTTACCCATCTATCTTTTTGTTTATTTCTATACCTTTTCTAATATCTCTTATCCTATCTTTACTTATTTCGTTCGTTGGACCCAATCCCGGTTCCAAAAGCTAGTTTCGAACCCACGACTCGCTCTCCACCAACCATCTGGCTGCCGTCCGCAGTGTCTCCATTGGTTATCTTTCTAGCACCATCCAAAAAAGATTTCCGAGGTTACAATCTTAGTCCGCCGACTTAGAATCGGCCATACAAGACTAACTAATAAACATTTAATGACTTCTCAAGATCCACCTACATTTACACACTGTGGTAATATCCTATCTGTTAAACATATTCTCGTAGATTGTCCCCGTTTTATTAACAAAAGAAAAAAGAATGTATTGGTTTGAAACCTACAAAATATTCTCAGTTCGCCAGATCAATTCCAAAACCTTACTAACTTCCTCTATGAAACCCAGCTTTAGCAGGAAATTTAGAAGAAGAAACGTAGTTTAGAATTTGATAATTGTAATAATTGTACCAATATTTAATGTATTTACTTAATGTATTTTTTTATTGATTGTAATGTTATTGTATATTCTTATAATGTAATATAATAAAATTGTACCTGTGTCAGTGACCTACTAAAAAAAAATTTGAAGTATGTAAGTTTTAAATGGTTGAGTATTTATTTGGAGTAATATTATTCTATCTGAGACTAGTACGAAATTGGTCACATATTTACTTAGTATATGCTCTTAAATCTCCAAATTCTTTTGGTTTAACAACAAACATAAAGAAAACAAAAACCATGGTTATCAGTAAAAGGGGCAAAGTCATTACAATGATCCAGATAAAAAATGAAGATATTGAGCAAGTGAACAAAATGAAATACTTAGAAGTCTGGATTACGGAAGACCTCAATCCGAAATCAGAAATTCGCTCTAGAAGACTGCACTAGAGGAAGAAGAAATCTTCAAATATTGTAAGGCATATGCATTTATGAAAAAAGTCAGAAAAATATGCATTTTAGACATCCAGACTCTAACCAGAAGATATAATTTTTAAGAAATCCTGAAAAAAGCCTAAAAGGCATTGTATTAAAATATGCATAATTTTCTATTGTAATGAATTTTATCATTCTGTCTCCAAAGACAATGCTGTACAATAATTTACTGTACGATACGATCTTAATGCCGGCCCTGTCTTCATTGCGAGTGTCTAGATACAGAAATCCCACTCACAGTAACTTTTTTCTTTGCCGCTACTATCTCTTGCATTGTGCGGCTTTTCTGATTTACTGTCTCTTTTATTGCAACTGTTTTTGCATCCAGATTTCTTATTATCTATCTAACCATCTTTTTCATAGCACTAATTGCTTCTCGGCTCAGACTCTCGTTTACAGACTTTTTGATGGCATGTGCGTAGGCATCTAAAATTGGCGTTAAGGTAATTGGTATATTTTTTATAAATATTTTTTTTTCTTTTACATTATATGAAAATAGCATAATTTACCATAATTGTATTTTATAATAGATAATAATTTTACGTAGATTAGAAAACTGATTAAACATTTTTTTATATTTCATTCACATATATTTTTTTAAGCCCTTTTCTCTATTCGGATTGCCGAATATAGGTCTCTCCTAATTCTCGCCATTTATCTCTGTTGTTTGTAAGACGTTTCCACATTGGTCCTGCAGTTATTTTATTATCGTCGCTTCAGCGCATTTGCGGTCTTCCTCGTGGTCTTTTATTTTTATATGGCCGCCAATTCTCGATTTCTTTATTCCATCGGTCATCCTTAAGACATTCATTATGTCCAGCCCATTTCCATTTCAGTTTAGCTGTTTGTTCGACAGCATCTTTTCTTCTTCTTCTTCACGTGCCATCTCCTCTAACAAGGTTGCCAACCATCATGGCAATTCGCACTTTCGACGCCGCTGTCCTAAAGAGATTAGCAGAAATGCAGTTAAACCAAGCTCTCAAATTATTCAACCAGGAGATGCATCTTCTTCCGCGGCTCCTTCTACCCTGTATTATTTCTTGCATTATTAATTGCAACAAGTTATAACGCTCGCCCCTCATAACATGTCCCAGATATTGCAGTTTTCTGACTTTAACTGTATTTAAGACCACTTTATCTTTACCCATTCTTCTCAACACCTCGACATTCGCGACTCTATCTACCCAACTTATTCTTAATATCCTTCTGTAGGCCCATAACTCGAAGGCTTCCAATTTGTCCGAAACATCTTTCTTTAAAGTCCAAACCTCCAACCCATAAAATTATACGGAGCACACGTAGCATCTCAGAAGTCTTATCTTTAAAGAAATTGAAATGTCCCTGCTGCAGAGTACTTTTTTCAGTTTGTTGAAAAAATTTCTTGACTGTCCTATTCTTGCCTTAATCTCTTCTGTGTACTCATTATTTTCATTAATTATTGTACCCAGATATTTATATTTTTCAATTTTTTTAATCTGTTCTCCATGTATTGTTATGCTTTCTTGGCGCTGTTGGGCTTTTGTAATTACCATAAATTGTGTCTTTTTTGTGTTTAAGGACAGTCCGTTTTCTTCACTAACTTCTATCACTCTGTCAACCATTTGTTGTAAATCCTCAAGACACTCCGCTAATAAAATAGTGTCGACAAAACGAATATTATTGATTGGTCGGCCATTTACTTTTATTCCCATAGTTAGTTCTTCTAGTGCTTCCTGCATTATTTCCTCTGAATACAAATTAAACAAAGTAGGAGACAGGACACAGCCATGCTTGAAGCCCCTCTCAATCTGTATTTCATTTGAAAAGACGTTGTTCTCTTTTACCACAGTGATCTTATTATAATAGATAGCGCTAATGATCCTGATGTCTCTCATAACTAAGTTTTTCTTTTCAAGTAATTCGATAAGACGGTTATGCCTGACCTTATCGAAGGCTTTGTTGTAATCCAAGAAACACATATATACTGGCTGATTAACATCCTTGAACCTTTGCACAAGTACATTCACAGCGAACAGGGCTTCCCTCGTTCCCAGTGCATTTCTAAATCCAAATTGTGTGTCACTTATGTCCTGCTCAAGTTTGTTGTGTATTCTCCGGTGTATAATTTTTAAAAATATTTTGAGCGTATGGGTCATTAAACTTATTATCCGGTGGTCTTGGCATTCTTTTGCATTTGGTTTTTTTGGTAGTGTTATGAATGTTGATATCAGCCAATCTCTGGGAATGATTCCTGTACTGTATATTGTATTAAATTAGTCGACCAATATTCCAATTTGCTGTTCTTCTATTAACCGTATTATATCTACAGGTATTTCGTCAGGACCTGCTGCCTTGTTATTGCTATGTTTGTCTTCAAGTAGCTCTTGAATATATTCCTGTCATCATTTAAGCCTTTCACCGACGTCTATAATTATTTTGCCGTTTTTATCCAACAGTATGTCTAATTTTTTCTTAATATTAGTGCCTGTTATTTCCCTAATTTTTTTATGAATGTTTAAGTTATCATGTTTCTCCACCAACTGTTCAATCTCTTCGCATCTGTCACTATACCATCTTTTCTTTGCATCTCTGATCTTTCTCCTTACCTTATTTCTGTGTGTATAATATTATACATGTTTTTGTCTTTGGTTTTATAGGATATTCTTGCTTCCATGAGATCCAGAATCTCATCGGTCATCCATTCATTTTTGTTCTTGATCAGCTTAGGTGTTAGTGTTGTCTCACATGTGCGTATAAGAGCATCTTAATATATGCCATTTCCTATTCGCATCTTCAGTAGGAATAATTTATACTTTGGTGAGCTCTTCTTTAATTTTTAGTGTGACTTGCTCTTTTCTTGATGGATCTTTCAAACGGGATACTTGTATCCTCTCTACGTTAGTTTTTCTTTCTAAATCTTTCTTCAACTGGGTTGTGATCTGATCTCACATCAGCTCCGGGGTATGATTTTACTGATTTTATGGAATTTCGGTATCGTTTGCAGATGAGAAGGTAGTCAATTTGGTTTCTGATGACGTTATGTTGGTTGTCTGCTGGAGGTTTCCATGTATAGAGTCTCCTGGGTGCATCATCTTTTACCTTTTACCACAGCATCTTTTACTTTTCTTCTATTACGAATGTCTTCATTGGTTTTATGGTCTTTGAGTAAGAATTTTTCTGATCTTCTCCATGTTTATTTTAATGAATGTCCAGGTTTGAGTTCCATATGTTAGTACAGGTAGGATGCAGGAATCAAACACTTTGATTCGCAGGCTTTGGTATTAATAGTCTGTACCTGGAGTTGATCAAAAATCATTAAAGTTCAAATGGGAATACGCTGGACATGTAGCTAGGAGCGATCTAAAAAAATGGCACAGATCAATTTTAACCTGGAGACCATACCAACACAAAAGACCCAGAGGCAGACCTCCTATGAGATGGACAGATGATCTGAAAATGACTGCCGGGAAAAATTGGCTACAAGTAGCGTACAATAAAAAACAATGAAAAGGAAGACTTGAAGAGGCTTATGTTCAGATGTGGGCGTGAATGGCTAGACGAAGAAGAAGAAGAAGAAGACCTGGAGTCGATCCGGTTGTTGACTGATGCTTCTTCTATTGCCCACAGTTCTAGGCTATCAAAAGCTTTTTTATAATCTATAAAAGCCAGCCATAATGGGAGATTGTATTCGTTAGTCTTTTCTATACGGATTTTTAAAGTATATAGATCATCACAGGTACTGTACCCTTTTCTAAATTCGGCTTGTTCCACTGGTTGATATTCGTCAAATTTAATTGTTTAATCTTTGTAATAATCTTTGTAAAAGTTGTGAAAGAAGTGAAATTGGTCCATAATTTTTCAGTTCTGTGGTGTCTCAGTTTTTGTGTATTAGTATTGTTTTAGCAGTATTCCATTGTTTGGGTATGTTGCCTTCGAATAGATATCTATGAAATAGTATATATGATGGCTTCTTCTTCGCCTTCCTTCAGCATTTCTGATAGGATTCCATCGCTTCCAGGAGCTTTATTCCTTTTTATTTCTTTTACTGATCTTTATATTTCTTCGTGGCTTTTCAATTAAGTTTGCTATATCAGATTTATTTTTTTCTAGTTGTCCTTGTTCATTTTTAATGGTTATTATGTTTTCCTTTCCTAGTTTCGGTATGGTGCATTTAAGACTTCGGTTTGACTCTATGACTTGTTCTATTCGGTCTT
Organism: Diabrotica balteata; assembly: GCA_918026665.1. NCBI lineage: Eukaryota > Metazoa > Arthropoda > Insecta > Coleoptera > Chrysomelidae > Diabrotica > Diabrotica balteata. The sequence continues at coordinate 160,748 of OU898283.1, read as the reverse complement.
CTTAATGTTTTTTAATGTCCTCTTTGATCTGTATTCTTATTACTCGATTAAGTTCCTTAAATTCTGCAGTGTCTTTTTGTTTTATCTCAGACGATATTTTCTTTGTTTATGACTTGATTGATTTTATTTAGCTAAGTTTATCTATATTTAATACTTTCGTGGATTTTAACTTGCTTTTACATTGTTCTGTATTAAATTTTAGATTATCTGTGTCTATATTCCAAGTTTTTCTAAATTTATTTCTATTTTTATCATGTTTTATCTCTAATTTAGCTCTAACCGTTCGGTAATCGCTACTTACTGACGCCGAGTATATTACTGTTACGTCTTGTATGATATCTGTATTGTTACACAGAATGTAATCTATTTCGTTCGGAGTTTTTCCATCTGGGAATAGCCACGTCCACTTTCTTTGAGGATTTTTCTTATAGAATTTGTTCATTGCATAGTATTTGTGGACTTTTAGTTTAGTATTTGACTACTTTTAATTCGCTAACTACATTTACTGCTGTCCACGATATTGCTTTCTTCACAAACATTTTTGAAAAAGATATCTTTCCTTCTCTTAAAGCCATCCAAGCGCCAGTAACTGCCAGAAAAATGATCAATTCGCAGCCTACTCGCAAATTCTCGAGCTTTCTCCTTAATCATTAGGTCGCGTATTGGAATGTTTTTATTCCGAACCTGTTTCATCCATGTCGAGACACATTATTCAAGTTCAGGATACTCCCCAGGTCGTAGTCGTTTTATTTTTCCTTTTCCGTCAATACACTGAGAACCTTATTTGTCCTTATTTTGAATAATTCTATAAAGTTTTGGTAAATTACCCTCAGTGCACACAGTTCGTCACGCGACTTTCCACCATCATATACCAATAATAACGTTATTTGCAGCTGTTTGAGAATTACACTTTTGTTTCGTCATTTTTTGCACTATTAGTCACTCATATCTCGCAAACATTTTTAAATGCTGTCATGTACTGATAAACAAAGAAAGTATGGAAGAAGTTGGACTGTTTGTAAACAATTGTGTCATAATTTGTCTAAACCAGATAAATTATCGTAAATTATCTTAATTATCCAAAAGAAATTCCAAGTAGTTCAACACATAAAGATTTTACTTCACAAAAGTAAGCTATAGACAAATGATAATAATCTTTTTTAAATTCCGAATACGTCAGCTTGACAAATAAACTTATGCAAAGGATTTATGGAATTTCTGTTTGAACTGCAATATTCCTCTGCACAATTTAAAATATAAATTGTGTCAAAACTTTTTACCAACTTATTGTAAGATTGAAGATAAACCAGCTCATCAAGTTCTTCAACTCCTCGGAAGAATGTCAGTGCATGTTACAAAGATGTAATGAATAAGGTTATTAAAAATCAGATTATATACAGTATTGCCCAAAATAAACAGTACTGAAACTGAAACATAGATGTCTCTTTAAATAAATACTAATTAAGGCCTAATTGTTAAAAATCATACTCGCCTTTGCCGATAACGTAGACGCAGTAGCACAATCAATATTAGAAATTAAGGATATCTTCTCGAGCTTTGAAGAAGCTGCATTAAACATCGGTCTAAAAATAAATGAAGACAAAACAAAATACATGGTCGTCTCAAAACAAGAACGACGGCGAATAAGGCAAAACATTACTATAAATGATCACAACTTCGAAGTGGTTAAAGAATTTAAATATCTAGGAGCAACAATCACAAATGACAACAAATTAGAGCGAGAAGTTGAAACAAGAATAATGGCAGGAAATAGATGTTTCTTTACAATGCAACATCTGATGCAGTCGAAACTTCTTTCAGGAGGTGCAAAGATCCGGATATATAAGACCGTAATACGACCAACAGTCGCGTATGGAAGCGAAACATGGACGATAACAAAAAGAGAAGTAAATAAATTGCTGGTATGGGAACATATAATTCTTCGAATGATATATGGCCCTTGCAGAGACAGCTTGACAAACGAATGGAGGGGCAGATACAATAACGAGCTAGAGTCTCTATTCGGAAAAGAAAATCTAGTCAGATATATAAAGGCCAATAGACTCAGATGGGCAGGACATGTGATACGCAGTAACGACCATCGCCTTATAAACAATGTGTTCTGGGAAAGACCAGCTGGAAGAAGGTCTGTAGGGCGGCCTAGAAAAAGGTGGAAAGATGCAGTCAGAGAAGATCTAGAAAAGATGGGAGTGCGACAATGGGAATTACTGGCACAGGACCAACAAGAATTGTTAAAAATGGTGTTAAGTACAGAGGAGAAAGTGTTTCTTGTAGAGCATTATTTTCGCTCATACGGAATTCGCCGACGTAATAGTGCAAATCTGCAATACGTGTGTGATCAATTCACACAACGGTTTAATAAACGTTCTCCAAGTAATGCTGTAATTTTGAAGGTTGTTGAAAAGTTTAAAAATATGGGTAATGTATTGTGCCAATGAAAAGGAAACTTGGGGCGTTCCAGGACAGTGAATAACAATGATAACCATGAAGGTGTTTTTGAGCGAATCTTGGAAAATCCGAAAGCCAGTCAGACAAGTACAGCGTTGCATCTTGGCTTAAAACGAACTTCCTTGCAAAGGATCCCGAAGGAGTTGGGTGCATTTTCGTATGTGAAAATATGTTTTGGATTTACTACTAAATCGAATTTTTACAGTTTATTTCTAATGAACAATTTAAAAAATATATACGAAATAATTTTCGCCAACGTTACAGTTTTTGGAATATAAAGAATTGCACGTGCACTTAATTTATTAAAGTACAAGTAAAACCTTAAATTTAGCGTGCATAAAATAGGTCCTAAAGTTTAACGAAAATTTTATTCTTCACTTTTATGACACCATAAAAATTTTATTAGGTGAATTTTATTAAAAAATAAAACTATCCCCATACAAATTATATATTTTGGGTTATTGCATTTTTTTCTGGAGACAAGGCAGGTGTGCTTTCAGTAAAATGAGATTTGCTCATGATAAATAAGAAAAAATTTTACACCTGCAATTAACTTTTTCTTTAAGTATCTGCTCTATTACTTAATAGTGATTATATGGAACTATTCGATAAAGCATTTACTTTGCAAACGGTGGATACTAGACAATTTTCTACACAGTCTAAAAATAAGGGCTGGTTGACTTCTAATTTTATAAATGAGGGAGATTTTATTAGAGACATTTTCAGATCTATAAAATATTCAGAAAGTCATGAGCTCAGAATATGGTATAACATTCTAAAAAAAGTCATGAATACACAGTTAAGTTAGCCAAGCAAACTTATTTTAATAATAAAATGATAAATGCGCAGAATAGTACGGCTGAGGCTTGGCGCATCATAAATCGAAACACTGTCGGAGGCAAAAATCGAAACTCTTCTAAATACCCAAGTAAATTTAAAAATAATTTGGGAATTTCTGTGGATGACCCTCATGACATAGCAGAACCTTTCAGTCAATATTTTTCGAATTCCGTAAAAAATTTACTTAGTCAAACTTCACCTGACTATAATCCTAAGAATCTTTCTTCGCCTATACACTCCCTTTTCCTTTATCCTGTTAGTGATGAAGAAATAAAGAGTATAATTAAAGATATCTCAAAAAAATCCTCTGCTGGACTGGATGAGATCCCGTATTCTATGTTATTACATGTATCTCATAACATATATAAACAATTAACATTTCTAGTAAACTTTTCATTTCAGGAAGGGATTTTTCCTCAAATTCTAAATACTGCTTTAGTTGTGTCTATAAAAAAGCTGTATAAAAAAATAAAGTGGATCCACACCTTTTTATCGAAAAGGTTTCAAAAAATTAAGGTCAATGTGAATGGGAACATAATATATTCTTCACAAGAAAATGTTCTCTCTGGAGTTCTACAACCAAGTATCATTGGCCCTCTTTTATTTTTGATTTTCGTCAATAATTTAAATCAACTGATAAACAATAGCCCAACATGTTTGGTTCGGAACCCATTAGATAATTTTTCTGATGCAATAAGCGTTCGAGTAGAAAACGTGGAACAGCAATCAGGCTATTATGTCACTCAATTTGCTGATGGTACCACAGTTGCACTAAATTCTAATAATTTTTTTCGTGTAGTACAAAAAAATGTCTTGTAAAAAGTATGACTCGTTACTGTTTAAATAATGCCCTAATCTTAAATGGATCAAAGACCAATATTTTGACCTTTTCACCTTCTACTATGCAGATGAGTCCATTAGTAAAACTTGACAATGGGTATGTGGTAAATAGTACTGTATTGTAGTAAACGATACAATATTTTGCGACGGTTGTCAGGCATTGCTGTAACTTACGATAAGGAATAGCATAACTAAGTAAAGAACATACTTGATTAAGAGGTAATTAAAAAACATGAACTTCTCCAATACAAATATCTCTATTATAATCAATAAGTTTCTGACAATATAATTGAGACTACTAATTTTATTAACACCGTACTGTGTTCACGGAGAAACAAAAACATCATATATTAGAGTGATAGTGTAAGCTATTATATTCTATACTTAGTAGACATTCCAATTAATCATATGAAGGAGTTCCAAGGAATCTTTAACATTTGCCGTGTATCCACATTTATAATGTTCCAATAAGGTTCACCGTTGGTACTTTTAGCGTCCATGTTTCTACTTCATACAGCTGTACTGTCCATGTTTATATTGGACTTGATTTGTTTCGAGTTGTGCATTTGGATAGCATGCAGGTCTGATTGAAAAACTCCGCCTGGACTACCCACTACATTTCTAAGAACCATCCACTCTTATCTCTCCAATAGGACCATAAGACTAAAATTTAGCGACCAACATTCTAGCCCTTCAATTCACTAGCTAGAGTACCACAAGACTCAATTTTAGCTCCTATCCTATACACAGTCTACAACAGTGACCTGCCACGCCCCTATGACAAAAACGAAACCATCCTCTTATACGCTGACGACACAGCATTGCTTGCCTTAGACACAGTAGAGGGAACGATAAGGAGCGCTCTGCGCTCAGTAGGTCTCAAGCCCAACTTGAAAAATTGTCAAGTGGTGCCATAAATAAAGAGTCAGGCTCAACTCAAAGAAGACACAAGCCATCCTATCCTTCAGATACTCTGGCAACAGGGTCGATAAGAATGGTTACCAGCTGGAGCACTTCGGAACTAGACTCCCTTATCAAAGCTCACTGAACTATTTAGGGTATCAATTCCAGAGGAACCTCAACTGGGAGACTGAGCTTAACCTCACCCTTAACAGGGCGGGGAAAAGGGCTAGACTCCTGCGAGCTATAGCTGGAAAATCTTGGGATGCACACAGCAGAACTCTCCTCCACACATACAAAACCTACAACAGACCAATTATTGAGTATAGGGCGGTTCTTTACCCTCTATTGAAACACCGCCAACGCAATGCCATGATGGTCACTGAAAGAAAGATCTTGAAAGAGATTATGAGAAGGCGAGATGTTACAGCTGCGAACTAAAGATTTTGTTTTCTTTGCGTTTATTTTGATCGCTATTCTAGCTCCTCCTTCCTTCATGGATACGATTCAATATAATCTGAAGGCATTCAACACTATGTTATAGAATTATTACTGTATCATCTGGGTATCCAATCACATTAAGTAAGAATAAGAATAAGAATAATATTGAAGCTAGAATACAAATCTGTCAAACTCCAAGTTGTATAAATATTTTGTCGGTTATAGATACTATTTATAATTTTTACATTAAAAACTGTGATTTTTTGTAAGGATTACGATAAATAAAGATCGATCCAGTCTAGGACAATCACCCGATATCAAATTAAGCTACACAATGCTATTCCATCAGAAATGTATGTCTTACTAAAACACACAAGAAGAATGTACCACTACGTCCTATCGTTTCCTGCATTCAATCGCCTTTCGAGAATCTTTCAAAAGTCTTAAAAAACATTATTTCTAATGTCAAAAATAAAAATCCTTATTACATTAAAAATGCCAATGACCTTATGTTTAAAATTAAGAATATTCACGTACCAAATAACTATAAATTAATAAGTTTATAAGTCATTTCACTATACACTAACATCCCAATAAAGCTTGGAACTCATATTAATAAAAAGAAGTGGTGTTTGGGAAAGTATGTACTACTTCTTTTCATAGTTTTACATTTAATATTTTTCTTTTAGTGTACTATAATGTATCTAATTCAATGCTGTATTCTAACGAATTTGTAAAATATATTCCTTCCTGTTATTTCGTAAAATTAATAAACTGGCTATCGCATTTATTATGTTTTAAGTACGAAGAATTTGGCTTTCTTCGTTGTATTTTGTTTCACAAATATAGAAACAAGTGTAAAGTTTCGTATTACCGTGACAATTAACTTAAATTATCGCCACTCAAAATTGCAATACAATAGAGTGATTTATTGGTATTACCCTATTGGTAAGTCTATGTTCTTTGTACAGACAACAATAATAAGTATGGCTAGTTAATTTTGTAATTTATTCACAGTTGTATTTGCTATTTTTCGCTAATTTAATAACAAACAAAATATTGCATTTTTTCTTCATTATTATTTACCTAATATCATTTAACTAGCGACCTCTGGTCGAAGTTTTTGCCGACCAATTGCAAGAATGCCAATCATCTGTAGAGTTAACATTAAACTCAACTTACTGTATCATCTTTTTTTGTAATCCTAAACGTATTTTATAATAAAAGTATTTTTCTTAAAAATAGTTGAAGCTTCATTACGTGTCCGTCTCTGCATGTCTCACTATTTGTTATTTGAAGTTAAGAAGCTAGAAGCGAGCAAAAGGCAACGGCGGGTTAAAGAAATCGTTAAAGAGGCATAAAGTTAACGGTATCTCTATAAATTATAGCTGAGAGCATTGTTAAGATCCAGACGTGTTTATTTTTGCTGTCTGTTCCTATTGATAAAGACATCGAATTTCAGAACTTGAATAGAAGTAATGCAATGACAATAGAAGCGGGTATTATACATTTATTGATGTATAGAGAAAAATTTAATAGCACGAAAATGAACGTATGAAATTCAGAACAAAGTCGTTTAATTTTCTAAGCCATATTTCGAACGAAATAAATTCGTGTTTAATAAAAAAAGTTAGATACAAATTAAATATTATATTCATATTGTTTAATTTTCCATTACATTTTCGTGCCTTGAGGTTATAAATTTTTCCAAAAAGAGTTGTTATAACGACTAACTGTTCACTTAGTGTTGGATTCCTTGATGTAAGTATAAATTTTGCAGTTAAATTTTCTTACCTTTAATTTGACGTATCATTTTTGAAACTGGCTAAAACTCTGTCTAACGGATCGATATAAAACATTATTTGTTGTCATAAATATCAAACAGAATATTTTTTCAAGGTTTTTATTTTTAGAATATGCCTGAAAATACATTAAATTCTCAATCCCAGCAACTCATGCTGAATTTGTATGAATATTTTGAGTTGGAAAAAAGGAACGAAGGATCCTTATTGAGCACCTTTGGCTTGTGTTCAAGAGGTATTGTAATTAATAATTTACCTATCATGAAATTGTTTTTAGTTTAAGACGATAGCTGCTGCCTTGAAAATATCACGGCGTACAGTATGTACAATTAAAAAAACGAAAAGAAAGCAATCCTGTCCTTTTAAGTTCATTCAAAAGTAGACGTCGTCGTAAAAGCAAGACAACTGATCTGCCTGAAGGAACTAAAATGGCAATACGAAACACTGTGTACAATATGTACCTACAAAGTAAGTATAAGTTGATATTGTACAAAATAAAAACGATCTGGTTTATACCCAGCCAATAGATGTTTCACATCAAAATTAACACTTCTAAAATAAAGTTTCACTATAATTTATAAAGTTTCAATTAGGTTTTAGTTTTATTATTTTTTTTTAGAAAAGCATATTAGTTTACAAAGTTGAAATGTGAATTAGAGGAAAAATGAAGTTACTATGGGAAAAACATCCTTGAGCCATTGTACGGAGAGATATAGGATTTTAATATAAAAAGGATGGCAATCGAAGATCATTATTCGAACGAACCAATATTTCTGCATTAAGAGCAAAATTCTTTCGTAAGTACTTTAAAAACATGGAAAGTGTGCATCCAAGAAAACTTGTTTTTTGAATGAAACATGGATTTATTCAAAAGGAAATAAAACAACTTCCTGGCAAGACACTAGTAGCAAAAGTGTACGTAAACCAGAGGGTTTTGATGGTAAACGTTTCATAATTGTTCACGCTGGTTCTTCTAACGGAGTTGTTTCTGAAGCAAATTTATTGTTTTGTTCTCAGTCTAAACATATTAATTACCATGGAGAAATGAACAACGACATTTTTAGTTGATAAGGACACAAGTAATTCCCAATTTAGAAGAACCATCGTTGATTGTAATTAATAATGCTCCATATCACAGTGTTCTTTTAGAAAAGCAACCTACCACTGCTTCAAAGAAAGATGAAATTGTTACCTGGCTGACAACAAATAACATCCAATTTGACCCAAAATTTACAAAACCTGAATTATTACAAGTTGGAAAAATGAATAAAAAAGAAAATGTGTAGATGAGTTACTAAGGGCATGGGTGTTGAGACTGCCTCATTATTATTTCGAATTCAACGCTATTGAATTAATTTGGGCAAATTGCAAGTCATATTACAATAAGCTTATTGGTAGGGACGGCTATTCTGATAGTGCTGTTATAAATATGTGAAAAGAGGCGCTTAATCAATATAATGGAGACATTTGGGAAAAATGTGTAAGACATATTCATGAAATTATTCAAAAGTGGTATGTCCAATATTATATTATTTCAAAGATGCAGAGATATGACTTGCGATATACACCTGCTTTGTGGACTACCAAAAAGCATTTGATACAGTTCAACACCAAAAAATGATGGATATTCTAACAAAAGCCCAAATGGATGATAAAGATCGGCGTATAATACAAAATTTATACTGGAACCAATCAGCCACAATAAGAACGAATTTTGGAGGTGAACCAACGGAAATGATCCAGATTCTACGAGGCGTTAGACAAGGTTGTATACTTTCACCTATATTATTTTAATCTATATTCAGAGGAAATATTTAGTGAAGCCTTGGAAAAATGCGAACATGGAATACTTCTAAATGGAGAACGCATAAACAACATCCGTTATGCAGACGACACCGTTATTTTTGCAGACAGTTTGAACAGTTTACAGCAACTAATAAACAAAGTAAATGAAGTAAGTGAAAGATTTGGACTTCAAGTAAATATAACAAAAACTAAATTTATGATCATCAGCAAAAATAAAGTTAGAGACGCTCAACTACTTATCAATAATACACCAGTGGACCGAGTAAAACAGTATAACTATCTTGGAACAACAGTAAATGAACAATGGGATCACTCACAGGAAATAAAATGTAGAATAGAGAAGGCTAGGAGTGCATTCAATAACATGGCCAAACTCTTTAAAAGCCACAATCTTAATCTGGAGATAAAAGTAAGGCTCCTACGATGTTATATCTTCTCAATATTGTATTACGCAGTTGAATCCTGGACATTAACTGAAGCAATGGAGAAAAAACTTGAAGCCTTCGAGATGTGGCTATACAGGCGAATTCTAAGGATATCATGGACAGACAAGATAACCAACGAGACCGTATTACGAAGAGTGGGCAAAGAAAGAGAGGTGATGTATACCATTAAAAGGAGAAAGTTGGAATATCTCGGACATATAATGAGAAACAGCACTAAATACAGATTACTGAAGGTAATCCTACAGGGTAAAGTATTCGGAAAGCGAGGAATTGAGAGAAGGAGAATATCATGGTTGAAGAACCTGAGGAAATGGTTCTCCACAACAACAACGAATGTATTTAAAGCAGCAGTTAATAAAATAATTATAGCCAGAATGATTGCCAATATTCGGAACGAATAGGCACTGAAAGAAGAAGGTATGTCCAAGAGCAAAATATAGTTGATATTGATATTCAACCACGATAGTCATTTAGTCATATTTGTGGAAGTAGGTTGTAACAAAGGTATTGATCCATTCTTTAGGCTAAAACAATGAAACCTTTAACACATAACTTTCCACACTTTATTTTGGAAACTAAAGAGAAGTTCAATACACAAGTAAAAAAAATTAATAAAAACCAGCTGGTATAAAAAATAAATACTCTCTAGGTATGTGGCATAAGGAAAGTCGTATTATTTTAGCCTAACAGATTGAGCACTAATTTGTAACACCCTTTAAGTTTTCTACAAATTAATGTATTGTCCAAATTTTTCTTTTTCAATTGTTTTTATTGTTTTGTTTTGTAAAGTTTAATTACCTTTTTTTGTGTTAGTAACTTAGTTCGAAAAGCATGCACAATATATATGCAAATATATATCTCTATTTTTTGCTTTTTGCTTTTCCAACAGTTGTCCCAGTCTGTATATGTGATATATGCATGATCTTTCTGCCGTGAAGCCTGCCTGAACCTCCCCGATTTTGCCTGTTATCGCTTGCTCTATCTTTTCTCGCAGTATCTATCCATATTATCTTCCTATTGATGATATTACGCTTATTCCTCTGTAGTTTTATCCTCATTTTCTATCTCCTTTCTTAAATGTACATATGCCTCCGTCCATTCCTTTGGGACTGTTCACCATTTATGGCTTTATGAAATATCCATTGTATCATCAGGTGTAATTTTTTTTAGCCGTACTTTATAAATTCAGGTGAGATGTCTCCAGGTCCGGGACAAATCAAAGATACTAAAATTTTATGCCAGATCAATAATCTCGTCTAATAGGCGAGCAAAAGGTACCTAAAAAAAGTAAATACCCCCGAAAACAGACGGATAATTCCCACAAAGTAAAATTAATTCCTTATGTCAATCTTTGTACGAATCGCAAATTTGTTATTATTAATTTAACAAGTAATTGCGAAAAAAAAAACATCAAAAATTGGAGTAATTTGGAAAAATGGGTACTAAAGTATATTTCATGAATTTTTGACTATGTTGAATTAGGAATGAAAGTTTTGACTTAAACGATCCTCTGTGCTGAGAAAGTTCCGAATGCTCCCAATATTAGAAAAAAATTACAAATTTCGTTGTTTATTAGTTTAGTTCCTGCAAACTGTTTAAACTATCTGCAAAAATGAGTGCAGTGTCATCTGCATAGCGCATGTTGTTTAGGCGTTCTCCATTTAAAGCTTAAAGCAACAAAAAATACTGAATTTAAACTTTCACATTACAAATGAAGCCACGCCACGGGAAGAAGTATTTATTTGACCGTTGAACAGTAAACATAGTATTGATAGCAAATTACTTAAGCCAATAATTACAAGAAGGTGAATTAAAAACCTATTGTTATTAAAATTTGAACATTTTTACTTTTTTATGCATCCTTTTACTGCTTTGAATGCTGGCAAGATTAAGTAAGTTCGAGAGTGTGAACGCCTGCATTTTCTCGTGTCATTACCTCAGATTGATAATTATATTATGCAAACCTAACAGCATCTCTTTCAGGTATACTGTATTATATTGTGTTAAGAGCGGATTTAAACACTTCTCTCGCTTTGTTAAACCTCAACTAAATGATGGTAGAAGTAACTTGATATATTTACAATAAATGCTTAATTTGTATTGGTACCAATTCTTCAATCTTCTTCTTACGGTGCCTTATCCTTAAGGACGTTGGCCGTTACATTTGCCCATTTAATCTTATTTGTAGCAGCCCTGAATAGTTCTATGGAGGTCATGTTCGTCCAATGCCGTAGGTTTTTAAGATAGGAGTTGCATCTTCTTCCTGGTCCTCTTTTGCTATTGACTTTGCCTTTGATTATAAGTTGGAGCAGTTCATACTTTTGATTTCTTATGATGTGACCAAAATATTGTGTTTTCCGTTCTTTTATTATAAGCATAAGCTCTCTTTCCTTATTCATCTCCGCAAGACTTCCGCATTTGTCGTATGGCTCATGTAGGATATTCTGAGCATTTTAGGGTAACACCAGAGTTCGAATGCTTGGATTCTTTTTTGTGTTGCTTCTGTCATTGTCCAGGCTTCAACACCATAGAGCAAGGTGGAGAAAACATAGCACTTAAGTATTCTAGTTCTCAATGAGATGCCCAGCTGGCGGATTGCATAGAACTTTTTGCATTTTGTAAAACATTGTACGTGCCTTTTCCAGGCGTATTCTTATCTCTAGTGAGTGGTCCAAGTTTCATCAAGATTACTTCCAAGGTACGTTGTTCTTGTTACTCTTTCCAGATCTGTTCCGTCGACATTGACCTTCACCCTTCTGTTTTGGTACTTGCTGATGACCATCGTTTTTGTCTTCTTTGTATTCAATTTCATTCCAAATTCTCTACAGGCTGTCGTTACTCGGTCCATTAAGCGTTGCAGGGCTTCAGCATTATCTGCCAGTATGACAGTGTCATCAGCATATCGCAGGTTATTTATACATTGCCCGTTTATAATTATACCATCCGAGGTGCCTTCCAAAGCTTTCTGAAATATCTTCTCAGAGTAAACATTGAACAGCAAAGGTGATAGGACACATCCCTGTCTTATTCCCTTCTCGATATTGATTTTTCCAGATGTTTCGCTTTTTATTCTGATTTTAGCCTTTTGTTCTTGGTAGAGGTTTGAAATGATCCTTAAGTCTTTATCGTCGATATTACATGACCTTAAAATATCTATTAGTTTATCATGTTTCACCAGGTCAAACGCCTTCTGAAAGTCTATAAAACACAAGTATACATCAGAATCGACATCTCTACATCTTTCAACTAGCACACGTATTGAAAAAAGTGCTTCTCTTGTTCCGAACCCATTCTTAAAACCAAACTGAGTTTGACCAGTGTGTTCGTCTAGTTTATTGTATACTCTATTGTGTATTACTCGTAGGAAAAGCTTCAACATATGATTCATCAGGCTAATAATCCTATGGTCTTCACATTTCTTGGAGTTTCTCTTCTTTGGTAGTGGTATAAACACCGATGTCAGCCAATCATTTGGTATTATGCCTGTTTCGTATATTTTGTTAAATATATCTTCCATTACTTCGATGTGTTCGTCTAGTAATATCTTTATTATTTCAATTGGGATATTATCTTCCCCAACAGCTTTTCCGTTCTTTAACTGATTTGCCGCTTTGATAATTTCTTGCTTTGTGATATAAGGTCCAGTCGATGGCTCCTGCATGTAAATGTTCGTCCTCTCTCGGTCTTGAAACATCTCTTCCACGTATTCTCTCCATCTACCTATTTGATCTTCTATGTTCAATAGCGGGTTCTTCAATACCGTTCAATATTTTTAAGTCTTATTCACCAAAAATAAACATTTTTATGTTTAACACATTTTTATTTTTAAAAACATTTAAAATTTTGTTCAATATTTATTCAAGTTTACATATTATTACAAAACACAGCAGGACTCGTAGAACGGAATGCAAAAAATGTACATTACCCAAAATTAATTTTCTCCGTCTGTTTGTACATGTTCCACGGTCGGACATAAGCTTTACAAGTTTATAGTACATTCGAAACATTTACCCTCAAATCAAGGGCTTGCCAGATTTAAAGTACGCTGTAGAGGGTTAAAGCATAAAAATAATTGATCTTGATAAGGTTTAATGTAACTAACGACTGATAAGAGCGCAACATCAAATACGCCGCATATAAGGGCTGGCTCTTTAAATAAAATTATATCGTGGTAAGCGAAGTTTAAAAATTCCTCGCTGCACATGCAACGGAATCATAAACATTGCTCTTTACTTTATTAAAAATCACAGCGCCGTATTCAGCTAAACGATTAAATTAACCCTTTTCCCTTTTCGAGCTTTACAAAGAATATGAGATTCGGTAAATATTTTTGTTTATATATTTCCCAGCTCTCTTTGTTAATTTATTTACGAGGAATTACTTATAAAATATACTAAGAACCGATTTTGGGATTCTCGATCGAACCTTCGGATACTAAACATATCAGCAATTAGCGATACTTGATATTTAATATTAGCTTGTTAGTTTAGACAAAATAAGGAATTTTTTTACTCCAAATGTAGAGTTTTGCTTATATCTCAAATTTAAAACAAAGGTGCAGTGGAAAAGTGTTACTTCTTCTAGACTAAAAACTGTAAGTTTGATTTTCCTATTTCATCTATAACAAATCAAGGGTAAACAACTATTTTGCCGATTTGGCGTGAGGTTAATTACCAGTCCTTTCGGTAATGATCCATTATAAGCACCAGGGTGGTATTCAGGTTATTTAGCCCAAGCATGGAAATGGATTCAGCAGCGGGAACTTCTACCATGGAAAGTTCTGGCAATTTACTTGTAAACCAACCATAAAAATTATATTCTACAGATTTATTCAATTTACAAATAAATTTTCAAACAAAAAAAAACAAGCAATTATGATTCACCCACTGCCAAACTCTAATATCGAAGTTTACCTAAATAGAGTAACTTCTAAAGTGGATCCCAGAAAAATACATTCCATTTCTAAAATTATAAATGATCGTATATGTATATTCTTTACCAGTGAATAGACAGTCGATGAATTTTAGCAAACGACAATGGAATCGTATTCAAGCCCAAAAACTAATAACTCCAAATAAACGATTAATTATTTCCAACGTTCTTCTATAACGCACAGCGTTATACAAGAAACACCTATAAAACTTAAGTATACTTTTAATAACTCCATTTGACTTTCTCAGGATAGGGACTTAAAATCCAGCATTCAAGCATATCTTGAGTTTCCGACGATACACTTTTATAGCGCCAACTAACTTAGACAAATTATATGATTCTATGTTAATTAACCATGACGGTAACAACTATCGAATTTTGTTTTCCATCGAAAAGCAATCTTGATACTTATGCAAGCAGCAATGCCATTTTGCATCTCAGTGTCCCAATAAAAATAATCAGACTCCTTTAAAAAACACCCAAAATAATGTTCATCTAAGATCTTTACAGAAAGTACACTAATCAGCTCCCCTTTCGACAATTTCTTCTACACAATCCTCTCCTACTGAGACTGAAACTACAGTACAACAATCAGCTCCGTTGTCGATAAATTACTCTACAAAACCTCTCTTACTGAGGCTTGAAAAATCATTACCTCTTAGTTAAATAAGCTTACTCCGATAAGCCGCGACCTACTCAATGAGACTCAAATGGATACCTTTGATCAAGATACATCCTCATTGCAGCACACTAAACGAAACCTATCTGAAATAATATTCCCCCAATAACACATAACGAAAATGCCTTCGCTGAATCGAAGCCGAAGTAAAAAACCAAAAACTGAACAAGAAAACAGCAAAAACCTAGTAGAAGGTCTTACCAAATGCACCAGTCAATTCTTCAAAGAAAACTCCAATAATGGATAGTTAACCCAGGAAGACTAACTTACTGACTTCTTTGAAAATGCGCATGGCTCTTCAGATCCTCTCAGTGTCGCCAGAACTTACTTAAATTTTTCTCTGAAAAAGAACTAAATCCTGTTGTTCTAGAATTAAAAACAAAATTACAGAACAAATTTTAAGTAATAGTTCTACCAATGATCCTAGCGATTCCTCTGCGGAGACTTATTAATTAAACTATTTTTAATTCTATTATTCAATGAAGCCAAATGGGTACCATACCCATTGAGAAGATCTTAAAATTCTTAGTTTGCAAGAAACACACTTCAAAGTCCAAAACTTCATGTCCAGACTATGATTAGGACACACCATGATCACACATGATTTCCTACTACAGAAGTAACCCAAACCTTTGTGATACATGTGTGATAGAGATCTAACAGTACATCACTTATTAGTAAAGTGTCCTTTATGCGCATTTGAAAGACAATATGAACAGTTACCTACAACAATAAAAGACATTCTTAGTGAACATAGTGACCGCAATCGTACCATACTTTTTTTTGGTTTCCTCAGGACTAATTAACAAAATCTAATTGTTTTCTTTTTTTTTATATTTATGGTATCTGTAAAAACGACCATTGCTAATAACCCTTCTAGTTGAAGCAGTTTCAAGTTAAAAA
This sequence comes from Diabrotica balteata, assembly GCA_918026665.1. NCBI lineage: Eukaryota > Metazoa > Arthropoda > Insecta > Coleoptera > Chrysomelidae > Diabrotica > Diabrotica balteata. The sequence continues at coordinate 144,690 of OU898283.1, read as the reverse complement.
TAAAGTTTCTGTTAAAAAACTGACAATCGCAAAATTGTCACTTAAAAATTATTAACATAACTAATAGAACAATTCCCTAGTATTGGCTATACTACCATAATATTAACCCTTTTGGTCACCATTTAGACATACGTCTACATCAACTCCTAAATTAGTTTTTATATATTTAGAAACAATAACACCAGTTTTAATTGTCATTGTTAGGTCCTTTACATCCCACAGGTTATTTACAAAATAAACAAGCATTAATCGATACTTGGAAAGCTGCCGAGAATCACAAGGTTCTTCTGCTTAGGGTACCTGTACATTCCGAATGTTGCCGACCATTCTGGCCATGGTGTTGAGGTCTTTCTATACCATGTTCTCAGGTTAGCAAGCCAGGTTATTCTTCTTCATCCTGGGCCCAATTTTACTTCAATTTTACCTTGCAAAATAATTTGCAAAAGCTTACATCTGTCTTGATTTCTCATTATATGTCCCAAGTACTGCAGCTTACGGTCGTTCACGATGTTGACGATAATCCGCGGTTCTGTCAATCCTCCGTAGTATTTCTTGATTGGTGACTTGGTCTGTCCATGGTATCTTCAGAATCCTTCTGTTTAATGATAGCTTGAAAGCCTGAAGTTTTGATAGAGTTTCCGCCTTCATAGTCCACGGATCTACCCCGTACAGAAACACTGAGTCCACGTAACATTTAAGGAGCCTTATTTTTGTTTCTAGGGTGAGGTCATGGCTCTAGAAAACAAAGCTCATAGTCAAGAATGCACTTTTTGCCTTTCCGAAACGACATTTAATTTCTTGTAGGTCAGTAGATCAAGCCCCGTTCTCTTCAGCTCTTTTTTTATGCCTGACTTTATCGAAAGCTTTCTTGTCATCAGGCATCAATCAGGCATGCAAAAACATCACAGCTGACATCTCTACATTTCTAAAACAATACCTGCACGCTAAATAAAGCTTCCCTCGTCCTAACGGCATTCACAAATCCAAACTGATTGGGCGTCATTTGTTTCTCGCATTTCCGGTAAATTCTTTGTGGATAACTTTTAAAAAACAGCTTCAGCAAATGGCTCATTAGGCTTATAGTGCTATAGACTTCACAAACTTTTGCTCCTGGTTTTTTGGGCAATGATACGAACTCCGATTTGATCCACCCTATTGGTATTTTTCCTACCTTATATATTTCATTAAATATTTCAGTTATTATTTTATTTGTTCTGCATCTAATGCTTCAGCAGTTCTGCAGGAATTTCACCAAGTCCCGGTGCCTTTCCATCCTTATATTAGAGATGTTACAATTTTCATCATTTCAATGATGTGAGTCAAAAAATTGTTAAACGTATTTCTTTTCATTAACTACATAACTCTTTACGCACTGTATATAAATTTAGCAAACAATTTCGGTCAGAGTTTGTCCTTGGTAGATATTAAAATCATATTTCAGACCAAATTCTCTTGCATCTCTCCATAATTTTAAACGCCATTTATTCAGCTTGTTTGCTAGTGATGTTTGATACTTATTTGTCTTTGACAGGCAGTATTTGTTCGTTGACAGACAAATTAGCTTGTGTTTCTCGTTGTTTGCAGTGATTTCTGATTGCATTATAAAGTATGTGTAACCTTCCACAAGTACATACCACTATTATCACTGCATTAAATAACATTTCATAAATGAAAGAATTGTCTAAGTTTAGACAATCGATTAAAGACCATGTTCGTCTTTGTAACAATGTTTCCTTGTACAAGAAAATGTTAAAATTATCCATACTAATACAAATTACTATTAGTTTTTGTATTTTCCAGCAGATTTTGGAGGTAAATAAGTTTTATTGATTGATTTTTGGACAAAACTGGTAGAAGTGTATCTAGATTTAAGGAGAATATTCCTGGAATTGAATGGATAAATAGATTGTTGAAGAAACACGGAGGCATTGCTGATAAAATATTAGCAACTAATATTAAAAAAAGCCTAGCAGAAGTATCTTCGAACCTGATTAAAAAGACTTTAACAATTTACAACAAACGATTGAAAATGTTCCAGTTGAAAATATGTTTAATTACGACGAGTCCAACGTCTCAGATGACCCCGGAAAAAAATTGTACATCTACCGAAGAGGTATTAATATCGCTAAAAAATATGTTGTGGACCATTGGCTCCAGAATAACAACATCGAAACCTTATCATGGCCCAGCAACAGTCCAGATTTAAACCCATTGAGAATGTGAGAGAGGTTATTATAAAACGGTTGTATCGGCGTAATTTTATACCTCAAAATGCAAAGAGCTAAAGCACGGTCTAGAACAGGTTTGGTAAGAGCTCTCTGAAGAATACAATTTCATAGTTCCTTTCACGCAAATGGACTGAAGACGACAAGCTGTTATCTTGTTGATGAACCGGCTGTACATTACTTCACTACACCAATCATTGTTGCATCGGCTTTGATAATGTCCATTACGGCTAAATAGCAAACATCAAGAAAAAATAACTGCAAACAGTGGCCTATAAGCCCCCAAACCAATGTATGAACAACTTCATTTCCTGTAATTATTTAAATAAGTTTATAGTTATTTGATAAATCTTGACTTTGAAATGCCAATCGAATAGATAATACTTAATTAAACATTTAAAACTATCTATTGATCAGTTTGATCGTATAATATTTGCATTAAAATTTGTTCGGCCTAGAATTGATTCCCATCAAAAAATAAAGGCCGGGACTGAACAGATGAGAAGGAATAAATGCGCTTTTGAACGACATTTAATGAGATCTAGAAAGCGCAGTGTATCCCATACTTTATTCGTCTTTATATCGCGTATCGTGTTAAACAGCCATTTTATAACTACTCTTTTTGTAAATATGGGTCAAGCGCCATTCCAGCTATATAGTTTTATGTCTTTTATGGATGGAAAACATTTAACTGTGAAATCTGTTAATTGGTTTCTAGTCGAGATACAAAAAATTACTTTGTACTCTCTATACTACGCCTATAACCTACTATTGTGTCATTCATATTTTGAATATATTAATTTTCCATGCCTCTGTCAGATTTTCTTTTCTGTGTTGGACCTAAAGTGTGTTTAATCAGTCGCTATAATCTTATTTGAGATCTGCCTTTTGATTTTTTGTAATACTCGTATACAGTATGATGCAAAATTATGGAAAAAATTCATTATTTAAGAAACAGGCGACTTTTAAAAACAATCTTAAAAGAGGAGACCACGTCTCCTTTCGAAGTTTGGCGATCGAAATGGCAATTGTGGTTTTGGAAGCTGATGCGCGAAAGACTTCTGCAGATGAGCGGTCGAACCATCTCCTCAGGTCTTTCAGCCATGAGTTCTGGCGTCTTCCTACTGATCTTTTGCCCTGTACTTTTTCTTCCCGTATAACTTGAAGTCAGTATAACTTGAAGTCAATACCGAATGAGAACAAATGCCGAGGTCAAACAAATGTATAGTGCTAGCGACGTACTCCAAGAGATTAAATCCCAACGTCTAAGATGGGCTGGCCATGTTCATAGGCTCCCTAATAACCGCCTTACCAATTAATCTGGAAGAAGTCCCGACAGGGAGGAGGCCCTTAGGACGTCCACCACTGCGATGGAGAGATAATATATGGTCAGATTTGAGAACAATGGGGCTACCCACTGACTTAAACATCATGGACGACCGTTCGAGATGGAAGCAGGTTGTGCAGTCAGCCAAGACCCACCCCGGATTGTAGTGCTACCAGAAGAAGAAGAATAACTTGAAGTAATTCATATTTTTCGACTGTCAACACATGGCCCAAGTATGGCATTTTCCTCTCTTTGATTATTCTTAGTAATTCTTGTTGTTTACACATTCGACGAAGTACCTCAACATTAGTAGCTCTTTGTACACATAGAATTCTCAACATTCGTATGTATATATACATCTCAAAGTCATCTATTGGTCAGAGTTATACAGACTAAGGTCTAATCTTGTAAAAAATGTTTTCATGCTCATGAATGTTTTCCTTGCTTGTTCTATTCTTGATAGTATTTCTTTTTTGGATTACACTGACTATTGATATTTGCTCCCAAATATTTTATGGAATTTATCTGTTCTATCATTTGACCTTTGGCATACACATGTACGTTTATTGGCGTCTTTGAAAATAGCAAAGTTTTAGTTTTGGAAACGTTTAGATGTAAACCGAACATTTCGTTGTGGCGAACTACCGTATTTATTATATTTTCTAGTTTTGTACGTTGCTTGCTATTAAGACAGTATCATCAGCATATCTGATGTTGTTTATGCTGATTCCGTTAATCTTAATTCCGCCTTGGACCTGGTCTAATATAGACCTTCTCTGAATATAGACTCCGAATACAAATTAAACAGTAGCGGTGATAAGACGCAACCTCTCACTCCTCGTGAGTGAGATAGGGTTGCGTCTAATTTAGTTTAGTGAATGAGTATTTAATGTAATTCCATTTTACTTAACTATGTACATAATTTTATCGTATAATATATCGTAGTATTATATCACTAAGTAAATAATAAATCGTTGAAAAAGCGAAGCCCTTCAAGTGAGGTACCAGTGAGCTTGATTTGTATTTAACGTCCAATACATATATAACAATTGATGGCCTTTCATAAATTAAAATTAACGGGTTTTAAGATTTTTCTAAAATATATTCCATACTTTTGCATCATACTGTATAGTCTTACTCATCCAGTCCCTTTGTCCTGTCTGATATTTTGAAATCTCTTATTATGTATGTCATTTTTGATTATATATATCATCTTAAGTTTAGAGGGTTTCTAACAACATATGTTTGTTACTTTAGTTTGGCTCATTATACAAGAATTTCATTACTGTTTAAATTTCTTTTTTACATTCAAGTTATTCCTCATACATCTTATGTCTGTCTCTATAACTTTCATATTCTCTTCGACATTTATTTATCATATGTTGTCTTCCTCTGGATTACGTAGTTTGTTGATATTAACTTTACTCAGTGACATTAGAAGTATTACACCCAGAAGATCGATGTTTGCTTATGGCACCTCGTTCCAAGCACCTTAAACTTCATGGATCAACTCTGTCAGAGTCTATGGAGAATGGTGCAAAGTGGACAGTCTCATTTCCATCATATTCCACACATGTTCGATAGGATTTAAATCTGGTGAATGAGGTGGTTATGGCAAAACATTAACGCCAGCTTCTTGGAGAAAGTCCATAGTTCGACGAGCAATAAGGGGACGCGCGTTGTCTTGCTGAAAAACGACCTATCCATGGCCGTCTAGAGTAAGGCATTAAAGTGATTACTAAAGTGATAAATTACCCCAACTGTCCTCTGTATATGCCTCTCAATCGCAAACTCGATATCTCGTCGCTCTTCACGACGGCGTCTTAACATCATACGATTATCATGCATTCCTAAACAAAAATTGCTGATTCATCGCTAAAATGCTACATTATGCCATTCTGGCACGCAATGCTGCCGTTCTCTGCACCGATTCAAACGTTGATGACAGTGGTCCGTAGTCCAAGGAAGCACTAATCGTGGGCGGAATAAAACCAGTCCAAAGGCTTATGCGAGGGTATAGTGTACACATAGTACTACTCCAAACTATTGGTCAGCAATTTGACGCGTAGTAGCGAAACTGTCTGGCAGAGCCAGTAGTATAATGTGCCTATCTTGACACGCTATGGTAAGCCTCGGTTGACCAGTTGGTCTTCTTCGTGTTCCTCTACATAAGTAGTGTAATAAACTTAAATGTAACGACTGCTCAAAACTTACATAGATCAAACTGGTAGAACTTTTATCAAACGTATAGCAGAACATAAAAGGGCTTTCAATAATAGAAAAACAGATTATACGTACGCAATTCACCTTCTAGACCATATTATTCTTTTAATGACGAATTTCAAATTCTTCACAACCAAAATAAAGGTCTTAAGCTATTTTTGATAGAATCTATTGAAAACAACAAATTAAAAACGCATGCATAATTCTGAATGACCAACTTGAGACAAACAGTTCTCCCATCTTCAACTAAACTTAATTTTAATTGTTTATAAGGTTCTAGATCGTAAACTAAAAGAGGTAAAATAAAATTCTTTTAAACAAAATTTGTTGACAAAAAACCAAAGTAAATGGCGTTCACTAAACTTTAATCTAATAATTAGCACTCGAGATATTGCAAAATTAGTGCAAAATGGTTACAAAATAAGTATTTTTCGATTTGATAGTATATTTCGACAAGTACACTTGTGACGATAAAAATAAAACATTAAGGTATTGTATTATTTTACATTTATATAATGAATGCAAAACTTACCTCATCCTTTCCTTTCATAACACACATTTTAGCATCATGCTCATTAGAATACCAAGTCAGTCTTTGTTGTTCAGTTAATTCAGCCAATGTTAAGTTGTAGACGACATTTCTGCAACAAAAAAAAAATGTCAAAATTTCACTCATTCAGTTTTTGAAAGTTGACATTTAATAAACTCATTGGAAAATTAATAAAAGGAAATGTGCTCTTTTATGATTTATCTAGATAATTACTTCCATGGAAATAAACTTTTATTTCAGTATAAAAATAAACTTTTATATATTTATTTTTTTTAAAGTCGTTAATTATGTTAGTATCACTAAAAACGTATACAGTTCTTTTACAAAATAACTGCCCATCTCGAAGCCAAGGAAGATAATAAAATTTCCACTTAGTTAACTCTAATTGGAGTCAAGACAATTTGGTAGGAATTAAAAGCGGTTCTGCCATTTGTTTTCCGTTAATGTTTTCCTTATTAGGCAATAACCAAAAGAAACAAACAGCAAGTGCAGTTTAGAAACTGAAAATTACCGGAATGCATTTACAGAATCAATGTTTCACGGACTTTAAAATTGGCTGCAGCTTAATGTCGTATTACTCGGACAATTTGATAAATAGGTTTAATCAATACATCATTAGTTTAATACAAATATTAAAGATATCTAAGTGATTAACTCTCATGATAAAAAATATAATTACTTGACAATGGAACACGCTTCAAGAATATTATATAACGGTCTGCCACAAGACTCAATTCTAAGCCCTTTATAATTTCGATATATTATTAGCTTTATACTGCAGATCTGCATGGCTTCATTGATGACAAAATGTAAAATAATTCAATATGTGGAAATGCATGTTTATATACCAGTCAGAAATTCTAAATAAATCCTATAAATCCTACGAAGATTGTGTGTTGAACCTAAAACTTAGCTTTAGGGGGATAGATAAGTGGGTAAAAAAAGTTTTGGTATATCACAAGAAAAATCTTCGATTATATGTTTACAGGTAGCGTTCTTGGACCAGTATTATACTTTTTGTACACATCTCACATTCCAGAGAGAGAAAACATTCCACTAGCCATAATTGCTAATGATATAGCCGTCCTGACTGGTATTGCCGAAATGCAAGACTTAGACCGTCTTGGTCTTAGTCCTAACATATGGTTCAGAAACCTGGACTTTAACAAAAAGTAATGAAAACATGTTAGGATATTTCGAAAGAAAAATACTGAGGCGAATCTATGGAGCGGTAAATAAAAATGGTGTCTGGAGAAGACGATACAACTTCGAACTCTATAGAATATACCAGGAACCAGATATAGTAAAACACATTAAGATAGGACGTCTGAGGTGGGTAGGCCATGTAATGCGGATGGAGCAAACCGACCCAGCTAGAAAAACGCTCCTTGATAGACCTATTGGTCAAAGAAGAAGAAGGAGACCCAGAACAAGATTCCTAGATAACATAGACCAAGACATGAGAAATATGGAAATACGTGCTTGGAGGCGGGATGGAAGGGAACGGGGAAGAGACCCACACAAGGTTGTAAAGCCAAAATGATGATGGTGATGATTGTAACCACAACAAGGAGGTGAGCAATAAATGAAAAGCAGTCAATGCTATCAAAGAAGTGGACATTTCATGCAAAAAAAAGCTAGGATGAACCAGATGACTTCTAGTTTACAAACAATCTTAGGAAAATTAGGTTAAAGAAACAATGCTGATAAATCTTGTAGATTAGGTGTATTGTTTTAAATAAAAAAATGCCAGGTACATGATTAGGCTTTGCCCTTAGCAGAAGAGTATAAAAGTATCTGGCATAAGCCTAGATAAAAAACTCTTATGGTCTAGCCATATAAAATATCTTAAACAAAATTGCGAGTATGTGCAAGCTGTGTTGTTCGAGTAGTGCTGCCAGCAACTGAGTTCTGCCCTCATAGGTTAGAATCTTTTCCAGAACTTAATCTTTTTATTGTTGTATAACATCAAAATTTAAAAACATGGTTATGGGAACTAGAGCAATTTTAATAACAGGTTTATCATCTTCGTGACAAATCTAAGCGATCTTTAATATTTTAATTCAGGCGATGAAAATTACTAAGAATCCTTAATGGGTTTCTTAATAATTTATGTAATGGGCTTTATGTAGGCGAGCTACTTATTTCGCTTAATAAACTTTTTAAAAAATTAATATTTTCGGCGCGTTTTAATCACGTTCACCTGAATTCGGCCAAATATTGATAATACAGGAAGTGAAATGTGTTAAGATCCATTTTACTCTTCGTTTATTATATTATTAAATTTTTTAAACTAGTTTAAATATTCAGTATAGAAATGGACCTACGTAAACATTGCATTAAATTACATTGTTCTGATCCTTAGTTGACAACGCCCTTTTTCTTCTTTAAGTGCCGTCTTCTACGAAGGTTGGCGATCATCATACGATAGATTTCTCTGTTTTGTACCGCATGAATATGTTCGCAGCTTCTGTATTTAAAACTATTCTCTCAAGTTTTCAGCCAGGATTTCTTCTTTCTGCCAACCTCTTCTACTTCAAATTGCCTTCCACGATAAGCTGTAGCAGACTGTACTTATCATTACGGAACACATGGCCCGGTATGACGCTTTCCTCCTTTTAACAGTTGTTAACAATTCCACCTCTTTACCATTCGTCTTAATACCTCTGTGTTGTCACTCTGTCTGTCCATGTATTCTCAAGGTAGTATTTTGGCTAATCTTGTCTTCTTTTTTAGTTGTAGGACAGAATTTGTTTTAACTTTCCAGTAAAGCATTTGTTAATTTATTATTTAAGTGGTTTATATTATTTTCTGTTTCAGGACTACTAATTATGTCGGAATACATTGCTTTAGACTATCTGCATCTGATGGTTTCATCAATGGTTTTGATTTGTTATTCTTTTTAATCATCTTATAGCTCTGCTTCTTTAAGCTTATTTCTATTTTACCTCGTACCATTCTATGATCGCTACTGGTAACAAATCTGTTTCGAACCGTAATGTCTTTAACGGTGTGTTTTTTGTCCGTGATAATAAAATCTAGTTTGTTTTGAGTTTTTCCATTTGGACTTTGCCATGTCCATCTTCTCTGTGGTTTGTTTTTGAAAAAACTGTTCGTTTGGAATATTGCATGTTGCAGCATGAAACTTAACAGTATTTCGTCACGTTCATTTCTACCATCCAAGCCAAAGTCTCCTAGTGGTGTTTCTGTATTCCTGTTTTTGCGTTAAAATCACCACATATAAAAGTAAAGTGTCCTTGATGATCTTTAAGAGCAGCTTTGATACCATCATATAATAGATCCACTTCTTTTTCATCATGGTCTGTTGTTGGAGCTTAAACCTGTATTATTTTCATATTATACCTTGTATTAATTTGAGAGTAAGACAAATCAGTCTTGTGGAAAATAATTGCTTTTGTGATACTATACTTGTTTGGAGAGGCTTGTGTATTATGCAGCCGGTTCCTCCCAGGGAATTTTTGTCGTCATCTACGTGATAAAAACGATGTCCTGATTTTAGTTTAACTAAGTGTTGACCACGTCTTCTGACTTCGCTGAGATCGACAATGTCCCACTTTATGATTTGTAGTTCGCACTCAAGTTCAGTAAGAGTTTCATCAGATAGTAGGAAACGTGTATTATACGTTCCTATATAAAGTGTCGTCTTATTCGGGTAACTTTTTCCTGTCTTTGTCAATTTTTTGTCCCCACCAGAATCCATGGGATATACTGATAATTTATCAGTGCGAGATTCTGGAAATAATTTCCTACTTGCCTTGGGTATTTACGTGTTTTCAACTGACATTTTCTTTTAGTTTTAGCCTTTAAACACCACGCTGGTTAGACGTGTTGGTAAGTGTTTGTTTCAGCCGCCCATTCTGGGTCCGACTCTGTTTGCGGTCGGCCACTCTGGATCAGACGCCGCGGGTTGTGATTTTATAATATCCCTAAAATCAATGATTGCCAACTCCGCCATCTTCGTCGTACCGAAAATATTTCTTCGTCGCCTTGGATGCCGTTCTGGACTTCATCCGTGACCTTGGACAAGGGACTCTTAGCAAGTGCTATCTTCCCGGGTCAAGAAGCTCCTGGAATCTGCGGAGGGCAGTGATTGATTCACTTTCTCTGATGGGACTATCCAATAGAATCCAAAGGACTCCGAAGGAGTTCCTTCCTGCTACCCGCTTAAGTGATTACAATGGTTAATTATTAATTAACAATTACTTTGATATTAATTTGTTACGTCACTAATGTCATGTTGTGTAAATATATTTATCTTAAGTTATTTCACTTTGTATAATAAATAAGAAGTTCTTTGCCTATATTGCTTATATGTAGCCTATCTGGTAAGATTTCTACCTTTTTTAATAAAAATCTTTGCCTATATAGCCCTTTTCCTTTACTTTTTGTTGAATGTAAGTTCGAGCTCTGATTATAAAAACTTAGTAGTTCTCTTGAGTATGATTATTATTATTTTTATACAGATCCCGACTTTTTTTTTATTGACCATACAACACAATAGCAATCGCTGTGACATGTTACACGTTTACACCTCTATATTCATTTCACAGCAGGTACGAATTGTCATAAATGTTACATTGACATTGAAAATTTCACACAAAATTCTAAATGAACAAACAAATAATTAATAAAACGCCTATTATATCGTCCAAGAAAAAGTGTAAGTTGTAACATGGTACTTTCAGGGTCATTCGATACGCGACGTAATTGATTTATTTATTGTTGCCTTCAAAATAGACCCTCACAAGTGTTAACAACAGTTAAAAATACCATTAAACATTTTCAAACTTCGGGATGTGTAAAACAGTTGTCAAAAGTGTCATGAAGGTAATGAACCACTTGTTAGACCTGTCGAAGAGGAGCATCAAAACAGGAATATTGATATTTGTGCTTTTGTGGTAGCTAGTGAACTCTTCAATAGTGTACAAATTGCTAGGGAACTTAACGTGAATGCTCGAGCTATTCCAGCGGGTTCTCAAAAGTAATGGGTATCACTGTTTTAAGATACAACCAATACAAGAACTGTTCCCGGAAGATAACTTTACTTTTTAAAAAATATTTAATTTTCTGACGAAACTTTATTTTCATTACATAAAAAATACAATCCATTCGTTGCAAGGTACTATTCTCGGAAAAATCAGCACCTCAGTGCTACAGTGCGAACACAGCATCCTCAAAAGTTAAATGTTTGGACTGAGATGTTGGGCGACCATATTTTCGGTCCATTTTTTATCGATGGAAACCTAAACGAGACCAAATATTTACAACTTTTACAGAATGAGATCATTCCGGCAGTTCGACGCCTTCCCGTTAATTGACTTCCTTAACCAAACGTTTCTTGATCGACTGATAGTACACGTGGTACAATTAAATGGCCGCTAGATCTGTGACTTAGCGCCTAACGATTTGTTTTATTTTTGGGTTTTCTCAAAGAAAACATTTATAGGCATCAGTTTGAAAGGGCCACAAACCTAATCGAATTAAGGGCAAAAATACTTCATTTCTCTGCAAGCATTACACCAGCCCTACTCCAAAATAGGAGCAGAAATCTGTACGACAGATTTGGTTACTGTTTAGCAGAATGAGGTGAAATATTTGAGTCCTTAATTATTAGTCTGCTTTCCTAATTTTTATTTTTGTTAGGTACGAAGTTTGTAGGTTCTTAATTAGGTAGTATTTTGTATGTTTCAAGTTTAGAAGAATTTTATTGTTTTTTTTATTTAAAAGTACAAAACGATTCTTATTCTGATTTTTTTCTTTTTCTTGTCTTATTGTTATAAGCTCTGTCCATAAAATGTGTACAATTTCAGTGACAATAAAGCATATTACTTATTTACTTACTTATTTATTTGTATTGGTATTAAGGCTAAAAAATAACCAAAAAATTAGTTTTAGAGCATTATAATAAATATACTCTAGCTAGAGATGGGATCGCAATAAATCTTAATTCCTATGGTCAACAAAACAATGTCGTTATCTGTATAAGAACCACGCTGTAGTCAAGGAATAAAAGTTAAGTGGAATTAAAAGTAAGAACAAATAAAAATATTATAATTTTGCAACGCATTCACATTTTCCCAAAGTTTTTCTTTTAACGAGCAAAAATGAAATTATGCACAATCGTTGCGAAAAACCTTTTATTTATTGTGATATATCCAAGAGGGTCCTGCCGGCATCCCTTATTTTCTTTTAACAATAGTCTTATGCCCCTAAATGCGGAAATACAGCTGCAACGCCACCATTTCGTAGCAGTGGTGTATTAATTAAGGTCTGCTTGAACTGGCGTCTAATGAGATCCGCCGTGACGTAGAAAATCGACGTTAACCAGCATCGGCACTTCTTGTTCTGCAGAAGTCAAACGTAAAGATTTAATGAAGGGGATATAACTTCTTTAGCAATTGTCAATGCCAACGCTACTTCAATCCACTGGAATTAAAACACATGCGTCCATTGGGATAGAAGAAAAGTTACGGTATTTGTGGTCTCCGCTTTACAAAATGTTTTTTTTTATTATTATATTAACAATTTGATTTTTTATTTGTTTAAAGATCTTTCGATCAGTTACTAAGCCATTTCTACTAATAATAAGGATACACCGCTGCTATTACATTGACAAAACACAATTTTGAGAAAAACTCTCTTCTGTGGTGAAATGCAGAGTGTAATAAAATTATTAAACAATATAAATCTCATTCAATAAAATGAAGTATCATAAAACCTTAGAAAATATCGTTGAATATAAGAAATTACCGGACAAAACCGGACTAAATATATTACAAAAGCAAGTAGAAAAAATTCTGGCATTGGAAATCAGATTTTAAAAGCCTTGTTCACCTAAACAAATCACTTAAGATTAATATTTGAATATGGATGTATTGTTTATTTTTCTACAAAGAAAACAGAACTTTCTCAAATCAAAATTATACAAAATACAGCATTCAGAACAGCAAAAGGAGCTTTTGGTACCAGCCTAAAATGTTTAACGGGTGAAAAACTGGCGGAAAAATGTATTTTTCGTTAGCTTATGAATTCAAGAGATAAAGTCGTATCTCTCTCTTTATCATACCATCGGAGAGCGTTTCAAAGAAACTTATATAGAAAATAATTGGACAGATACTTCATTTTACGAAAGAATTTGAATGAACTAATAGTCTTATAGTATTCAGTTTCCAAAATTGTCCGATGCGTCAACTAAAACTCTAGCACCAACTTGAACCATACCGCCCACACAATTTGATCTAATTCCCACTAAATACCACAAATTTGATACGTCTCATGCAATAATAGACCAACTGTTCCGTAGCAAACTTTCCTGTCTTTTGGGTTGTTACCACATTTATATATATGCATCAAACATGGATGAATGCATTTATATATAGGTGAAAAAATACACAAAAATAGGAATATTATCGAATACTGTGAAATCAATAAAAGCACAAAAAGAAAAATTAAGCAAGCCAAAGAATCCTGGCTTGAGAATTTATGTAAAGAAATAGAAAACCTCCAAAAAAAAGCATGACAGTTTCAACCTCTACAATAAACTTAAATATACTGCCAGAATCGGAAAACAGAAAAATGCTTACATACTTAAAAGCGCGGACGGAAAAATTTGTGATCACGAACAACAGTGCAAAGAATGGGAGAGATACATCACTGACCTTTTTGACGATGCTTCTACAGAAAATGCTCCAAATACTGCCTGTGACAACCAGTTAGACAGAGGTCCCAGTATACTGAATTCGGAAGTCAAAAAAGGCAATACAGCAAGCCAAAAACAATAAAGCACCTGGACCAGATCAAATCACTGCTGAGTTACTTAAACTTTTGGATGAGGAAAGCATTGCCTGCTTAACCACTTTCTTCAACAAAATTTACAACGAAGGAAAAATACCAGATGATTGGCTAGAGTCACTGTTTATAACATTACCAAAGAAAAGCAGGCCCACCAAATGCAGCGATTTTAGACTAATCAGTTTGATGAGTCACACACTGAAGATACTCTAACGAATTATACAAAACGAGTATTTCTTCTATGCGAAAGTAGGATGGGTAATAAGCAATTTGGATTTAGAAACGGTCTAGGAAACGGAGAGGCACTATTCTGTATGCGCGTTCTATTACAAAAAAGTTGTGAATTCTGAAAGAATGTTTATGTTTGTTTCATCGACTTCGAGAAGGCGTTCGACAGAGTACAACACGATACACTTTTCGATTGCCTAGGGGCAGCAGGACTTGACCACTATGATATGAAGACTGCTGAAATACTTATATTACAATCAAGTAGCCTCTATCCAAATTGGAGACAGTCCGACTGAAAAAATATCCATCAAACGTGGAGTACGGCAGGGTTGTGTTTTGTCACCCACTTTTTTTAATCTGTACTCTGAAGAAATCTTTAGGGAGGCTTTGGATGACAGACAAGAGGGAGTAAGACTAGGTGGAGAAGTAATCAATAATATTAGATACGCTGACGATACAGCCATTCTTGCAGAAAATTTACAAGATCTCCAAACATTACTAAATCTAGTAGGTGAAGCAAGTTATCGGAGAGGCCTTAAAATCAACATTTCAAAGACAAAGTGGATGGCAGTTGGAAAGATCAATATAGATCAAGGTCTGATTTCTCTTAATGGAGAGGAGATCGAAAGGGTAAATCATTTCAAATACCTTGGCAGCTGGTTAAATGTAAATTGAGACTCTGATGAGAGAGATAATAACCAGGATCGAAATATCACGTAAGGCTTTTATGACGTGGAAACCAGTTTTATGCAACAGAAACCTGTCGATGAATATTCGTAAGAAGGTCCTGAAATGTTATGTGTGGTCCATCCTATTGTATGGTTGTGAGACATGGACGTTAAAAACCACAATGCTAAACAAGTTAGAAGCATTCGAATTGTGGTGCTATAGACGAATCCTAAAGATATCGTGGGTTTCGCACACTTCCAATGAAGATGTTCTTCAAATGATCAATTCAGAACGTCTGCTCATAAACACCATAAAGAGGAGAAAAACAGAATACTTCGGCCATATAATTAGAGGACCTAAATACCATCTACTTCGCCTTATAATACAAGGAAAAGTGGAAGGAAAGAGATGGATTGGTCGAAAGAAACTTTCATGGATGCGTAATATTAGACAATGGTGTGGATTCCACAGTGGAAGAATTATTTCGCGCAGCAGCCGACAGAGAAAGGATTCAAAAAATTGTAAACATGATGACGGCCAACATCTAAATACGGACACGGCACCCAAAGAAGAAGATCCTAATTCACTAATGGTGTAAGATTAGGAGTTGTTACTTTTTTTTTGGCCTTTGGCCTTTGGGTTCAAGACCTATTTAGCCAGACAATTGGTTGACTACGTAAAAACAATTAACTTCTAAACTTCCTTCAAATTTATTTCTGACAATTTCCTAACCGTTCGTTCAATAACTCAATTTCTCTAAATCGATCTAATAGTTGAATGTCGACTACCTAAACAAAGTATAGAAGCAACGTTCTGCAGTAGTATGATTTTTTTGTTTGGAGATGGTTTGAAATAAAAATCAAAAGACTGATATTTTTTTATTTTTTTTTGTACACACTTATGACAAGTCGAAAGAAAATGCAAAAAAGTATTTTTGAAGTGTGTATATTTTAGGCAATTCCTAGCTGAGCGCTTTCGGCTTTACAAAGCCATCATCAGAGCTATGGTCAATTTTTTAAATACCACTACAAAGGAGAGATCTCATTTCCTTAAATTTCAAAATTATGATTTTTTAGGTGTTGAAATTCTTAAAACATATAAAAAACATATAAAAAGCCGACACTGGACTTCACAAACACGTTAAAAAATTGAAAAAATTTTTGTCATGGTACGGGTGTAAGAACCCGACCATTGATTGATGTGAGGACGTAGACAGATAGACGTAGACGATAGCTATTCTGTCTACGTCCTCACATCAATCAATGGTCGGGTTCTTACACCCGTACCATGACAAAAATTTTTTCAATTTTTTAACGTGTTTGTGAAGTCCAGTGTCGGCTTTTTATATGTTTTTTATATGTTTTAAGAATTTCAACACCTAAAAAATCATAATTTTGAAATTTAAGGAAATGAGATCTCTCCTTTGTAGTGGTATTTAAAAAATTGACCATAGCTCTGATGATGGCTTTGTAAAGCCGAAAGCGCTCAGCTATGAATTGCCTAAAATATACACACTTCAAAAATACTTTTTTGCATTTTCTTTCGACTTGAAATAAAAATGTTATGGCTTCTTGATCATACCGACTTTGAAACATCCAGTGATTAAGGTCGTCATAACTGCCATTACATTCACATATATCAGTTTCGGAAATTTTTATTTTATATAGGTAAACGTACACTGTAGCATGTCTAAAAAGGCATCTAACGTACATAGTATAAATTTTCCGAGAGATGGATTTCTGTCATTTGGGCGAGTAGATGAAAGAGTTGGGTATATACTGCAGTATGTATTTTGGCTACTGTTAGTAAAGGATTGCCACTCAACTTTCCAATTAAGTCTAACATGTTTCTTCATCATCATTCAATCTTCGCTAATCCACTGCTGGACATAGATCTCCCTCGTAATTTTCCATCTATTCCGATCTTGTGCCTCTTGCATGTTTCTTCATAGCTGACACTAAATCCCATTTGGGCAACTCGTTGTATTCTATACCCACTAAAGTAACGTCTTTAGCCAAATGGTCTACTTTTTCATTGCCTGGAGTATTAGAGTGACCTTTAACCCACACAAAGGTAACAATTCTTTTTAGAGAAGTTGGGATCTTTAGCTTTTTAAGCGCAACTATAATTAGTCTGTTGGTATATATGTGTTTGGAAAAGTGTCTTAGTGCGAGGGGAACGGACTGTGTGTCAGAAAAAATTATATATCGTTCGAAATAAAATGTGCTATTAATTATCAAATCCAACTCCAGTTGTTGCTTCAAATACTGTATTAAGATTTAAATTACTATCAATTAGTAGCATTAAATCTGGGAAAGTGACCACAAGATCTCCAAAGCTGTGATAATTACTGATTCCCTCAGTTGATCACAGACAATATTAGATTGGTGTGAAATAATTAAATATTCATTTTCAATTTGTGAGTCCAAGTGACCGCTTAATGATTGAGACTAATTTTAAATTTTAATTACTTAGATACTTTAATCCATTTAGGATAATGGTAATCATCATGGCTACTCCACCGTCGTTGGAAACACTCTTAGTAGTTGTCATAAAAAACCATGTGCTTAAATTTTTAATTTTAGAGATATAAAACGATTAACAGGTATTAATATGAATTTAGAATTAACAAAAGTTTATCTGTTCCATAAGCTGGTTCCATAGAAAACAGGTCCACATAGAGTTTGACTCCCTCGGCTCTACAAAAACCAACGACGATGGAAGGCTGATTTGGAGTAAGCTAAGCTGATTTCTCCAAGTATTGCTCTTCAAAAATGTGCAACTATATGGGTGTATGGGTATATGGCTGGATGAGTGGCGAATTTGAGACTAGTGCGCAGCTTTAGGACTTTGAAGCGGTTGTCATTATGGCGTGGTTTGAAATCTAATATAGTTTGAGTTGCTTTAATATTTATTGATAGTATTAACTAAAATTTCGACAAATGTAAAAGATACTCGCTTCTCAAATTGGTCCCAAATTCGCCACCAGTGAGGTGCAAAGCTGCTAAGCACTATCGAGTCTTGACCCCAACTGCCAAACAAATCAAGAATTCTCTTGTAGCTTAGCTATAGTTGACATCCCAGCGACTTCTTACATGTAAATTTGGGCCATGGACGTATCTAAGGAGATTTTTAAGGGAGCAGTGTGGTCAATGCTACACAGAACCAGTCTTGGAATGCAGTTCATACTCTTATTCCCTATTAGATGGATCCACATAGATTGTAGTCAAAAAAGTATAGTAAAGAAATCCAAAATTCACGGTAAGTTTTTATTTTACTTCTGGTATTTCTGCTAACGGAAATTTCAAAAGAGCTCAAATGCGCATTCTTAATTTATAAAATGTACAGTAGTCAGCGAAACGCTTAAGGGATGCATAGCTATGCATAGCTAAAATGAAGATGTATCTTACCTTTTTTTGGATCACAAATAAATAATTGTAATAATTTTTACTAAAGACAAAGTAAGGTACGCTAGTGTGATTGTTCCTTTTTGTTTTGAACAGTTTATGAAAAGATTTAACCTATTTGTTGTATTATTTTTATATTTTGTCATTTGTGTATGAATTCTCTAACATATAAGATCCTTGACTTTTCCCTCAGATAAAAGACAAAGTGACGCCCTATTTGCTTTTTATTTAGTTCACTTTTTATCTGCTTCCCTTTCAGTTAGTACGATTCACTTTTTTACTTTCTTGGACTTCGGTATCCCCCATCTAGACATTTGTATGCATTGTCTCCCTACCGTTAGCGATTCGTACACACGCATCCCCACCACAAATTCCTCGATGTGCATTAAAGGAGATGGAAGGCCTTCGACCGTATAAAAAAGCAGCCACCGCAAGAGAAATGAGAGCTCCGTCTTAGTATTGATCTAACAACAACTCCACCGACCCTAAAGTATTGACTGGAGGCCAAGCGTTTCTGTTAGATTATTGATATAGTGGCAGGAGTATTGATCTGAGACAGACCTATTCTTTACTATAATCATGTACTAATTTGGTCCCCGTCCGTTCCTCTCTGGGCCGTGTGTTGACTATCCCGTTCTATCTATATTCCTCTCCCGTTTGTGTGTATTACCACACCGTAATGATTAGGTTTTATGTCATGTAATTGTATTTTATTTTTCGCAGATATTACACACTGGGTCATATCGCCATCGATGTCGTCCTCGCCAGGATTGACGTTTTGATTTTTATTGTATATATTACCTAGTTAGGATCTAATTTTATTTTGTTATTTATTTATTTATAATATATTTTTATTTAAACTAAACCTGTATTTTACTGAGGCTGTTGTCCAAAAGGGCTATCCGTCAGAGCATTATTTGATTGAAATAGTCATCTTTAAAAGTAGAACCATATAAAAGTACCAAAAGCATATTATTTTTATTCAAAAAAGTATCATTGCATAATCTAATAAACAAAGGTTGGATAAAAGTTCCTGTTAACTTAATTTCCGTCGTAAAATAAAATACGAGGCATATCAAAACAATGAACTCGATGGTACAAGTGTAATTGAACGCTTGAAAATTATCTCCCTCAAAATCGGCACAAAACGGAATATTTCGATAATGCTGAGCCTAATTTACATACCGAATGCTCTCAGTTGGTTACCACCGGCAGTTTGTGTTTTAAATATCTGCTTCATATCAAACTATACAATCCAAGAGCTCCGGTATATAAAAGACCTTCCGGCATACATATTATAATTAGTTTTCAACAAATATGACGTAATTTGCTGTTGCCGCCATGCAAATTGAACAAGGTTTTTACATTAATCTTTGATTAATTTTAGTATATATATATATATAGTGTGTTTGATATAGACTGTATATTATCTTATATCCGAAAATAACTGGATTTAAAATCTAAAATTTTTCCACGAATAACTATAGTTCAGCTAAGACCGAAGTAGTATAAACTATGTCTTTTTAAAGCAATACCCAGCATATATTTTTAGATTTTATGTAGATTTTTTGAGATATTTTGTATACGATACCCGTACATCAAAAATAAATATTTTTTTGCTGTAATTTTTTTTCTTCAAAATTCTGACATAAAGAAACAACATTTTACATATTATATATATATATATATTATATATATATATATATATATATATATATATATATATATATATATATAAATATCCAAAATACACTCTGGGCTAAAATTAACCGCCACCTTAAAAATGGGTAATTTTTGATTTCTTATATCTTCTAAACCTGTTGATTTTTTTAATATGTTATAGCCTTATTCCTTGACAATATCTTTATGATAATATGGTTGCTAAACAGGCAAATTTTCATTGTATACCTTCTTCTTCTTAACATGCCATACACCAAAGTGCGTAGGCGACTATCTCATTACTAGAATTCTGTTCTTGGCGGCGTGACACAGCTCACCTGTATTGTGTATTCCTGTCCATTCTTTAATATTCCTTAACCAGGACAATTGTTTGCGGCCGGCTCCTCTCCTACCTTCGATCTTCCCTTGTAGGATTAACTGTGGTATTTCATATTTTGCTCCTCTCAATATGTGCCCAAGGTAACCAATCTTGCGTTTTTTTAATTAATTCAAAGAGTTCTCTTTCCACGCCGGCTCTATTAAGGACGTCATCGTTTCGAACTCTATCCACCCAAGGTATGCGCATCATTCTTCTCAATGACCACATTTCAAATGCTTCAAGTTTGTTGATTGATGTTTTTTTCAAAGTCCACGTTTCCATGCATAAAGCAAGATGGATCATATGTAGCACTTGACCATTCTGTAGCGTATTTCAAAGTTAAGTGTTGATTACATAGGAGCGGTCTGGATTTCACAAAAGCTTGTCTTGCCATTTGTATTCGGGTTTTTATCTCGTGTTGTGGATCCGATTGGTCATTGATTGTGGTGCCAAGGTATTTAAAAGTTTTCACGCGATTTATACGATTGTCACCTATGCATATTATCGGGTTTTCTGGAGGGTTTCTGCTAATGACCATATATTTCGTTTTCAAAATGTTGATTTTGAGGCCATATTTTTTACCTATGCTATTCACCCTATCAAGTAATAACTGCTGATCTGCCAAATTATTCAGTTATAATCACTGTGTCGTCCGCATAGCGTAGGTTGCTAATTGGTATGCCGTTCACCTTAATGCCTAATTCCGTATCTTCTAATGCTTCTGCAAATATATTTTCAACATATAAATTAAAAAGCATCGGAGAGAGTATGCAGCCTTGGCGGACACCTTTCCGGATTTCAAATTCATCCGTATATTGGTCTTGATCAATCCTCACCTTTGCCATTTGGTTCCAGTATAGATTCTGAATAATTCTGATCTCCTTCTGGTCAATGTTGGCCCTATGTAGTAGTTCCATCATGATATCATGTTTAACATTGTCAAATGCCTTCTCGTAGTCGATGAAGGTGAGGTAGACATCTTTTCGTTGATCTAAGCAGTTTTGTATTAAGGTGTTCAAACATAAAATTGCCTCTCTTGTTCCTAGTCCTCCCTTAAAACCGAATTGTGTTGACCCGCTAAGTTCTTCTAGTATCTTATACATTCTTGAGTGTAATATCCTAAGGAAGAGTTTCAACAAGTGACTTATTAAACTGATTAAGCTGTGTTCATTGCATTTTGTGGCATTAGCTGTTTTTGGGATCATCACAAAGGATGACTGCAGCCATTCTCGCGGAATGTAACCAGTATCATAAATTCTATTGAACAGCCTTACCAAGATTTCGATATTCTCCTCGTCTAGTAGTTTTATTGCTTCTATATTAATTTCATCTGGACCTGTTGCTTTATGCATCTTTGTGGTTCTAACTGCATATTCTATTTCACTTCGCATTATTGATGGCCCTGATAAGTTTTCGGAAGGAAGTTTGCGCGTTGGTTGTGTTGGTCTTTCGTCATTAAAAAGGCTTTCTGCGTATTCTTTCCACGCCATTGCTATCTCTTCTTCTGACTCTATGTATTCGTTTCTGTCGTTGCGTATTCTTGTTCTGTGGTGGCTTTTGTGTATATTCGATATTTCTTTGATCTTCTTATGTAGTCCCAAAACTATCTCCTTTTTCCTGCAATTGTTCTATTTCGTTGCACCTTTCCACCATCCAACGTTCTTTTGCTTTCTTAATTTTCTGTTATATTACATTGTATACGAGTGTACGAATTAAAACTGTGTTTTTTCTTAAAGTTTGCATTACCCCGTGGAATATTCTAGTATTTTGTAGAATACTGAAAATTAAAACCTAACTACAGCCTAATGTTTTCCAACATTTTGTTTTTTGATCAATTCGCTTATGTTGGATAATACAAAAGTTAGGTACTTTAATAACTAGACCTGTTTTTTATCAATTTTTATTTCCGCGCAAGAAAAAAATAATCTTTTTGAAACAAAGTCATTTGTTACAGTAAAAATCCAATGAATAAAATCTTCAAAGAAAATTTAAACCAACAATATTTTGGAAATCAAAGTCTTGTAAACCTCGCAAACCTTTTTTTGATGGTGCTAGAAAGGTCACCAATGGAGATACTGCGGACGGCAGCAAGATGGTTGGTGGAGAGCGAGTCGTGGGTTCGAAACTAGCTTATGGAACCGGAAATGGGTCCAATGGACGAAATAAGTAAAGATAGAACAAGATAAGATATATTAGAAAAGATACAGAAATAAACAAAAAGATAGATGGGTAAAATTGCCAAAGATACGAAACTTAATCAGCCTGATCTTTCTCATGGTCAAAGGTATAGTAATAATTAAAAGTAAAAAGCAAATATTCAGAGTTGTTAGGAGTGGACAAATAAAATGGGTACATAAAACAAAAACAATATATTCAACAACAAAATGATATCGGTAGCTGAATGTACACACAAGTAATAAAAATACACCATCAATTATGAAATGGTGGTATACAGATAAAAATAAACAGTAATATGAATAATAATTACCTTTACAAATACAACAATATAATAATACACAGGTTCAATTATCAACGAAGAGAGTCTAGTGGTGAGTAACAAAAAACATTCAACCAACGTTGATTAAAGAAAGTCTCTCTTGCTGTTTAATATGCATATCTCGAGATATTGGATATAGTAAATAAAAAAATGAATAACAATTATAGCAGATAACAAAATTAATCAAATCTAAATTTACAAAAATCAAAAGGTTACAGAAATAAAAATTTAACCAAACCGCACTTGATCGTAGCTAATTATCTATCTCTCACTGTTATTTAATGATTGAGAACTAAATGTTCGTAATTATTATTTATTAAAATTTCTTAGTAGCTGATGGAAAGTTCGTAAAAAAATATTGAATGTTCTTTAAATTGAATGCAAAGATCAGTAGTTACTCTCAACTACAGGTAAAGAAATGGGTGACTTTAGATTCTTCCAGATAATTGAAGATGATATGATACCATACCATATTATCCGCCCCGATAATTGAAGATACTATGATAAATTACAGGAAATCTTGATGACTGCTGCATTAATTTACTGAGGCTATGTATTATACTCTAATACTTTACTTGTGGCCAACACTGAAGTTAATTACCATTAAAGGTACTTCTAATATACTATAAGATCAAAAAATCTCAAATGTACAAGTGTATACACACTTAGAAAGAAAATGCACAGAGACGGTAAAGTAACAGATACGATAATATGAGAGAAAACGAGCATCTCAAGAGAAATAAGTATTTTCTTAATACTCAGCCCACTCAGAAGTGAGTCTTTATTCTACAAAAATTTACCAAACTACCTATAAAAAGGTGAGAGGATCTCTCACCTAAAAATTATGGGACAGTATTTATTTCCAAGAAGGTAAAAAGCTCTAACGAACATCGAACATAACGGTACCTTTCTAGCTAGAAACGTGATGAAATATAAATTCCCTTGGATTAGATTATTGTAGAAAAAACATCACATCGCGCCTCCGAAGATATTTACCGAATTTATGAAAAAAAATCCGGAAAAAGATTGACTAAGAATTAGCCAAACCTACATCTCTAAATAAGTAGGTAGGTAGATTCTTCCGTCATATTTCGCTAGTTTTTCAATAAAATTTTCTAATCATAAACACTACCATCGGCGTATCATTCACAGGAGTAAAGGCATTAGAAATAATTTCCATAACCAGGATGGTTTATAATGCATTGTTTTTCATTTGATGATAAATTACCCAAGTCTACTCGGCGTTTTTAGGTAGGGAAGGATAATTACCTCTAGTACTTGGCATTGAATCCATATTGTTATCTTAATAACACTAATATGTCGCTAAATAATTCTGAAAAGAACTGTTTTTTATATAAATGCAAACGAAAAATCTAAAAATTAAAGAAATAATGCAGAAAATGCAAAAAATCGTGGATATAAATTTTGCATTTTAAAATTTTATAAATGTCATTAGTGTCAAAATATAATAATTTAGTGAAGTAAACTTGTCTGCGGTTGGACCAATTACAAACAAGCATTACGGCGCGGTAAAATTTTAAAAAACAAATCATAGAATTACTAGAAAAATTATTCTTTGGTTTTTTATTATTTTCACTTTATTTTCACTCCTTCCAAATTTAAAATATGCGAAAAAAACGGTCGAATATATAAAAAAGTCAACTCCTTACCATAAGTTGGGAAACTTATAACATGACGAGAAAGGAAGTGTTCACACAAAAACGTTTAAATACTTCAACTTGATGTGCCAAAAGTTTTTCTGTAATCGAAACGTTATTAGTTCGCCAGACTGCTCCTGAAGCTTACACGGTCTGCTTTTTAATGTTGTAAGTTGCCATCTGAATTACAATTTGTTAGAATTTCAAACTTTGTAAATTAAATTTTTATCCATTTTCTTAGCAGAGATACTTTTAAATTGAATTTCTTGGAAAATTTGTACGAGTGAGCAATACCTAATATTTATTTTAGTACATGGGGAAAGAAAACAGGCTATAAAATATTTACTAAATATGTCAAGTGGCTCATCTCTCAGATGAGGTTTCCTTAGTAGTTACTATTTTATTTATTTACTCGAATAGTAAATAAATCAAACAAAACATTCAAATTCCCATGGTTGATTGGAGGTTTCCTTGGAAACTGTAGTTTTTGAACAGATGTAATATAAAGACTTTTTTTTCAAAATGCTGTTGAGTAGCGAAGATAAAAGTTTTCTGTCCAGTATCTAAATGTAAATTTTTTTTTATTTAAACAAAAATGACTCTACATCAAGTACTTAGAGTTATTAGCAGGGGGTACAAACACAAATTACAAGTATTTAATTTCTTACAATGTATATAATATGTCAAACTTAAATATGTTCTATTAAACACTGTAAAATTTAATGTGTTTCAAATATTTCAGCACTTGGTTGAACTGGCAGCTGTTCAATCCTTCATGTTGGTAGAGAAAGAAGAAAGAGGAAATAGAAAGAAGAAAGTTTTCTTCTTCCTATTTACATTGTTGTTATTAAATATACTAATTACAAATTGCGTATTAGATTACAAATAATAACTTACAAATTACAAAATAATACACACAATATAACTTAAATTTTGTGTGGTATACATATGTCCTTAAGAATTTGATTGTATTTGATACATTGCAGATTAAAATACTTTTAAGTTTCTTTGCTTCTTCTGGTACGTTGTTGATGGCTCTTTCGTAGTAATAAACAGGACATTCTTTATATATAGTTCTTGTGTTATGAGATGCTGGTGAGTTAACGCTGTATGTCCAATTCTTAGTCGGTTTATAATCACCTGTTGCCTTTTGTTTTCGGGAAATTGTAGTTTAATGCCAATCCTAGTTTTAACGTTTTTGTTAAATTGTTGCCACTACAGAATTACACATTTGTTGCCAATTTTTTACAGAGTGCTGTTTAATATTGAGTTGGATATCACTGAATGGAATTGTAGTCACTATTTTAGTTTGCTCGTCAGTAGCAGCTTTCTTTGCTAATTCATCTACTTTTTCATTTCCTGAGATACTTGTATGTGATGGTACCCAGAGAGATTTAACGTTCAAATGTCTGTTTTGTAGATGATAAAGTGCTAAAGTGAGAAATTCAACACTACGAAAGGGCTACGACAGGGATGTTGTTTATCACCTACGCTGTTTAAAATATATCTGGATCGATCTCTGCAAAAGTGGCAAAGACAATGCAGAAATATGGGAATACAAACAGATGAGGATATTCTCTATACACTATTCTTCGCTGATGACCAACTGGTGGTAGCAGATGATATAGACGACCTCAGCTATATGGTTAGGAAACTACAAACAGCGTACGAAGAATGTGGACTGACAATGAACTTACAAAAATGCGAATATCTCTCAGTGGGGAAAAATACAGTCGAAGATCTGACATTGGAGAGTGACAAAATCAAAGGAACAAATAGAGTAAAATACCTAGGAGTAGTGTTTACAAAAGACAGAAATAGCCATGAAAAAATAAATACAAGAATAAACAAAGGCAGAAACATTACCAAATGCCTAAACTCCATTCTCTGGGATAAAAAAATCACAAGAACGACGAAAAAACGAATATATAAGACGATGGTTGAGCCGGTGGTAACATACGGAGCAGAGATATGGGACACTAGTAAAAGAAACAGGAAAAAATTACAAGCTACCGAGATGGATTTTATGAGAAGAAGCTGTAGATTGACAAGGATGGACAGAATCCGCAATGAAGAAATAAAACGTAGAATGGAGCAAGAAAAAGACATTATAGATGAAGTCCAGAAAAAACAACTAACTTGGTTCGGTCATGTAAACAGAATGGCAGACGAGAGGTGGCCAAAGAAAATATTAAAATGGATCCCAACCGAAAGAAGAAAAAGAGGGCGTCCAAGAAGAAGCTGGCGAGATGACGTGAATGAAGCCATGAAGGAAGACAGCTAAATGAAGCCGACAGCCGAGATAGGAAACGATGGAAACTAGGGACAGGTAAACAACGACAGTTGTAAATAACCTGTACTATATATATATATATATATATATATATATATATATATATATATATAATATAAAATTAATATTTCTTGGGTTAGGTTCAATAAAGATATGTTACATGTGGAACTAGATTTTATTTTCCATTGCAATTAATCAACGTTTCGGCAGGAAACCCTTGCCTTTGTCAAGATTCTAAAATGTGTATATATATAAGGACAAACAGATATTGTAAAATATGTATATATATATGACTTACCAAAACGTAAAACGTGACACAGACATTAACGAACTGACATATAAATGTTGATATCTGATATATATATATATATATATATTATTATATATATATATATATATATATATATATATATATAATGCCTTTAAAATGGCGGTTGCTTCTCTCGTGAAAATACTGCAGAATTAAGAGATGTGAACGGCATATTCAGACTTTCCTAGGATAAAGGCCGTTGCATGTCCGTTTTCAGTTCTTCACGCATCAGTAAAAATCTTGTTATAGCCAGTGTATTCTGATATCTGTTCTTGATATAATTTGATAATGATTATGAGATTTGTGGTACTCTTTGGATAGGTCGTAAGGGATATATCAATAGTGGGAAAATTAATAGTCCAGGGAGGTATAGTTCGTTGTGTAGTATAAGAATGTGTCAGCTGCTCCACGTCAAAACCATATCTCATCAAACGTTCTTGAAGGGGTGAATATTTAATTTGTTGATGGAATGAGTAGGTGGATATATTTTGTAAAGAAGTGGATAGTGTGTGTCATTAGGGTTGGAAGACAATCTCGTGGTATAATTTAAAGAAATGTGTTGTCTTCGTATTGATAGGGGGAATTTTATTTATTTAAAAGACGCTGTTTGTCCAACCAATAAAAGAAGAACAAATTGTTGACTCTACTAAATTCCCATCAGATAATTAAAAATAGCCTGATCCATTTTTTAATTGCGGTAGTAATATCGACAGTATCTGCCGTTTCTATTATTCGAATTTTTGCAAGAGCTCACTAAAAATATATAATGTTTTCGTTTTTCTGGAAACCGTTTTTAAAAACTTGTACTGACATTTTCAAATACAATTTCAATATATTTTTTAATTTATTTTTAATTTATCTGTTTCAATTTATATAAAATAAACATAAAATAAAAAATTAACCCTTTCTTCTCAATTATTAATAATTTTTGTTTGAGAGAGATATAAAACTACGCCTGCTGAGGTTCCCAGTGGATGATTATCTTTCCTGCAGTTTATGTTAAAGTCAAAGGCTTATCCTCCTTTTAAACACAGTTTGTACAACTTGATTCCTTATTTATGGCGTTTATTTTTGACACATTGCCGAAAAGATAATAGAAAAGTTGCACCATTGTCTCATCAACACACAGTTCTTTTTACTGGTACAATTTTCTTCTTCTTCAAGTGCCACCTCCGCGGCAGAGATCGGCAATAATCATAGCTATTCGAACTTGTGAGACGGTTTTTTTTTGAGACTTCAGAGACTTTGGAGACTTCTGAAGACAACTGAAGAGACAACTGAAGAAATTTTCAATTTCTTCAGTTGTCATATCATATATAAACATCATTTTCTCGGACTCACTTCCTTTTTCCTCAAACAGTGTGCAAAATCTCTAGTCATCCCTTTATCTATAATAATGAATGCTTCTTATAATCAAGGTTCTCTCACCTTGTCCTGGAAATTGGTTTTCCTATACTCTGTATTCAAGAAAGAAAATAAACTTGATTGCAACAATTATCGTCCAATCAGCCTGGTTCTTATTGTCGGCAAGGTCATGGAATCGATTATTTCGGAAGCTACCTCTGAGTTTCTTCTTCAAGAAAATGTCATCCCTCACCAACAGCATGGCTTTATCAAAAGTCGTTCAACGATCACAAACTTACTTCATTGTGTAAATGATTGGTCATCATCTTTAAACAATCGGCATCCTGTCAATGTAGTCTACTTAAACTTCTCCAAAGCGTATTCCAAAACGTCAATTACTAGCTAAATTGGATTACCATGGTATCCGCAGAAACATTTGGATTCAAGATTTTCTGTCCGACATGACAGATACTTCAGGGTTCGTATTGCTATTTTAACTGTTTTTTGTTTTTTACTCAATATTGCTGGAATAAATTCACAAATTGTTTACTACAGCAATATAGACACAAAACTCAAACGAAGAATATATCTGACAGATCTTGCTAAGCAACTAACGAAGTCCCATATTGTTCGTCGATCTAGTATTATCACTGTCAATTCCACTAAGGCAAAAAGGGAAACTTCGTTGTTTCTTTTACCCGAAGAGAAAAAACAGATTTACTCAGCACCGATGTCGTACATGTTTAAAATCCGTATGTAAAGAGGACTACAATGCCTTTTAACTGCCATTGATACAGTGGGAAGAGAGTTTAGCCTAAACATAAACTGTTCAAAAACAAAACACATGGTGTTTAGCCGTTTAGCACATCAAGATGCACGATTATATGTTGATGGTCATATAATTCAAAGAGTGTACAGTTTTAATGATCTTGGTTGCCATATTACTGAACAACTAGATCCAGATCAAGAGATAAAATGTAGAATCGAGATAGCCCGCACATTTTTAAAAATGAGGTCATTCTTCTGTCATCATAACTTACAACTTCAACTTCGAAAGCGCATGGTTAAATGCTACATTTGGTCAGTCCTCTTATAGGGTGTCGAAGCATGGACATTAAAAATATCCACCATTAATCGTCTGGAGGCCTTTGAAACGTGGCTGCACAGACGTATAGTAAAAATTCCATGGACGGCTATGCTGACAAATGTGGCAGTCCTTGAGAGAGCAAATGCTGCTCGCGAGCTGCTTGATAACATCAAATGTAGAAAGATGGCCTATTTTGGACACGTAGTAAGAGGAGACCGATATAATATTCTTCAACTTATTATGATGGGTAAAATCGAAGGACGCAGAGGAATTGGTAGAAAGCAGGCCTCTTGGTTGAAGAATATCAGGGAGTGGACAGGAATAAGGTAAGCTGAGCAACTCTTTAGAATAGCTCGAGACAGAGACAGTTTCGCCATGTTAATCGCCAACGTCAAGGGGACTTGATAGGGCAAGTTAAGAAGAAGATGTGAAGAGCATATTGCAATTGCGACTGTATTAACACAGGAAAGATTCCTAAATTAATAATTTGTTATTTTTATTGTTAAGTTTTTTGGTTGTAAACAGTTCTTTAAAAAACCGTTAAAAAAATTGCATGAAGTGGTCATTTGCAACAGTTATACTAAATTATATTTTATCATATCAGTCGTTCAATTTTCCAATAAATATATTAAAAACATAAATGAAATAACAATATAAGCTATAAAAAAATACTGTCAAGTACCAAATATCCTAAAAAAGGGAACAACATTATTGTCTATGGATTGCTTCGTCATGGAAGCAGTATAGGCACTATGTTTTAATACCTTGAGTTTGTTTTCAATCCGACGTCGGCCGACGTCGCCCAGTATCAGATCGGGAGAAATACGGTTCCAACGTAGGTGTACACTTAGATAAAATCTAACACGGTACCTACGGAGGGAGATTCATAAGCGGTACCGATCGCGAGTTAAAAACGATGGAAAACATTTTAGGAAGAATTCGAAATTGAGAAGAAATTATGAAAAATATGAAGTTTTCACTTCAATAATTATGAATCGGCGATGATGCAAGCCAACAACTTTGGAAAATATAAATAAAATAAATAAATTGGATAGTCATCTAAACTAACAGCTACAAAAATATACTCGTCGATACTCCTTGTTAGAATTACTGCAGGCTTTGAATGCAAAATTCCTAACAAGTTGCAATTTAAAAGTAAACAAACTTATGAGAAAAAAACCAGACATGTTCACGTCTGTTCAGTGACAAATTTTTATTGAAAACCTTTTGAAAGAGAGTTATCCAAAGGGTATTACGAATATTCCGAGGGACAGTCTATAGAACACTTTTTAGATATTGCTGTTTGATATTGCATAAAAGCAAAAATAAAAACAGCCTCCCCTGTCGTACATATTTTGTAGTCATGGAAGGTAACGGCAATAAATTTAGCTTGAAAATATTTTATTACACCTTTCGAACGACCGACAAATAACTTTTATAAATAAGAGTTTTGCATTTATATCAAGGCGACCCTTTTCTGTCGTTGTGTCGTAAATTCCTTTTGGATTACATAGGAAAGGGAGAGCCGAGAGAAGAGGAAGATAAATTTTTTAATATTATCCCACACGTTTGGACATTTACCAATCCTTGTTTCGTATACCGACTTGATTATTTGTATCGATGGTAAAATAATTTCTTTAATTGTATTATTAGTTGCTGCACTTAAATCTTGAGCACCAATTTTATTCATGTCAATAGAATTCTTTTTGTTGACGTCAAATTGAAGGTTATGTTTGACAGTTAAATTACTCGACAGTTGACTAAAGCCCAGGACAAACCAAAGATGGAACTTTGGCAACCAAAATGGACCCCTGCACCATCTACATACTCTGGCGACAATATTGCAAATCCCTAAGAGTTTGTAATCGAGATAAAAGACCAGATGAGCAATATGAACACAGACACCAAACATTGGATACCCTACATCCTAGAAAAATCTTTAAGAGGAGAGACAGCTCAATGGGCACAGAGCTAATTAATCACTGGTCTGAATTACGAAACGTTTTTGAAAGGGCTGATTGATCATTTCGACAACACAACAAAACGATCATCACTAATTGACTAATGTCCAAGCTGTATGGACATTATTAGAAATATCAGCCTATAGCCGAGTTTATTTCAAAAAAATGACTCTTTTTCAATGACAACCTAATCCACCGAAACCTGTAAAGAATCCCAATCAGAACCAAGACAGGATACAATTTGCACCCAAACAACCGAGAGCATCTGAGACTATAGACGATTGAAGAAATAGAAATCCAACTCAGAAACCGACTCCGAAACCTCGTCAACACCCTAGTAACCAGGGAAATGACGAAAGGGGCACCCACTAAGCCTTTCTTCAGATGCGGTGCCCCAACTAAATCCAATCAATGCCAAGAGAGTCTCAAATCTGCCACGAATCGATATGAACATCAATTTAAAGAAAGTCCAGATCCTCATCGATACCGGTGCATCGATGAATTATTCGAAGTCTGACTTGGTCCAGTCAGTAGATGTGCATAAAAGGCGTAGAATAGTCCAGTTGGCTTGTAAACACACCACTATCCACAGTCAGGGTAGAGTCGAAGTTGTCATCAACTCGAGTTCGATGAAGTCCAGGAGAAGTAGATCACCCTATAACAACCTAGTGGTGTTCGACAAGAAGAAGACAGTCTACCGGACGGATCAGTTCGTAATCATGCCATTCGGACTTAACAATGGACCTGCAGCCTTCCAAAAATTGGTCATATCAGTCTTTACTGGTTTCATAGACCAACTCCTGGAATGTCTATCAAATACATCTCCACCTCCGTCCTAGAACGACTCAGAATACATGGACTCTGGGTGTCACTGAAGAAATGTCGGTTTGCTGCCAACACGTTAGAGTATTTGAGCCACAAAGTAACCGACATACATATTCAACTCTTGCAAAAACATTGTGAGAAAATCCAAGGTTTTCAGCGACCCAAATCAGTCAAACAGCTGAGAAGTTTTATTGGGACAGCAAATTGGCTCCAAGATTTTGTTCCCAACTGTGCAGTAATTATCACTCCTTTGCCTAAAATGTTTCAAATGGACAACAGAGGTCGAAATGGCTTTTAAACAGTTGAAAACAGCCGTATCTGGAGATCTTCACCTAGAACGACCAACCATTTAGCCTGCAGACTGATGCCTCAGAATACGGTATGGGAGCAATCCTATTCCATGGCCCTGCCGAAGGTCGGAAGATAGTAGGCTATGCCTCCGCCAAACTTCGGTCAGCCGTACGGAAATATTATATCAATGAAATGGAGTGCTTAGCAGTTATATGGAAAGAAGTTTCGTCACTTCCTCCAGGAGAAAATGTTCACTCTTCTCACCGACAGTATAGTGCTGCTATGGTTAGATCAATACCAAGCCGAAAAAGCCAAACTATCCAGATGGTCACTAAAGGAATTCAATTTTGAGGTAATTCACATACCAGAAAAAAGAGAAGCAACTTCCTGACAACTTCTCCAGCAACCCAGCAGAAAATTACCAAAACCACAGAAGAAAATGAAGATAATCAACTTGAACGCATCTCTTGGGCAACCCAGTCTCCAGTAGAAACCGAACCTGAACAGTTTCCGCTATTTTGTCTGCTAGACGAGGACGAAGAGGGTGCAGAACATCCCATCCTCGACGACCTAAGAGATATGCCTCTGCAAGCCCGAATTGGACGAAATCATAAGTCTATACCGGCATACAGAGATTTATTCGACGATGGCAACAAATCACCGCCATAGGCCCGAGAAACGAGATCGAGCAACGCCTTTAAATGGATTGCAACCCACGGGAAAAATCGTTAAGCACATGGAACGAAGAGGGTGCTGAACATCCCATCCTCGATGACATAAGAGATATGCTTCTTCAAGCCCGAATTGGACGAAATCATAAGTCTACACCGGCATACAGAGATTTATTCGACCATGGCAAAAAATCACCGCCAGATGCCCGAGAAACGAGATCGAGCAAGGCCTTTAAATGGATTTAAACCCACGGGAAAAAATCGTTAAGCACTTGGAAAAAAATCAAAAAAATTGAATTCTGGGAATAGTGGCATTTTGTCTCTCTTAACGATTGCTACCCTTTATATTTATAAAGTTAGACCTAAACTCCCACAAGAAAAATAGTAAACATATTGAGTTTTAGGTTTAGATTATTAAAAATGGTAGAATACAGGTACAACAAACATGTCATGGTTAGTCTTCTAATAAAGTTAATTTATTAAAAACGTCAGTGAAAATGAAAATTGAATCATGAATATACGTACGGGATTCAGCATTCGTGTTAGCACACGTGTTTATTAAAGTGACTCGGAGGTTCACCAGAGCCGCGTCAATTCTGTATTAAAAGTTTTCATAGATACGTTGATTCACAGGCGTAGTATCAAGGGAATATTTATTTGTTTGAATTTATTTGTTCGTACTCTTATATTCGTCCCTTATTTATAAAAACAAAATAAAAAGCAAACAAGGTATCATCATCCAGCCGTTATTTATCATGTCCACTGCTGGACATAGGGATCTCTTAAACTCCTCTATTCTTTACGATTTTGTGCTCTTTGTTGCCGATGTTTGGTGATACACCTGATATCGTCAGCCCAACGTGTAGGAGGTCTAAAAAATACAACTGTGGTAAAAATAATGTAATTTAACACAAAATCATTAACAGAATGAGCTACAAAATTGTTTAAATCAGTTTAATACTACCATTCCTGAAGTATAATTAACCAGTTGCTGACTCGGTATCAAAAATGTTTCCTACCTCTTCGGCATCTGGGGGAAAAATAGCATTCTGGTTAACTTCGACAGGAACATTGCTGAGCCCAGTAGCATATTGTAAGGTGTTGAAGAATTCGTGGTAGATAGGGGGATCGTATGGCAAAAGTGACTGTAAGTTGTCAAATTTAAGTTTCTTGATTTTTGGCTTGTCTCCTGTTGCTGCTAATAACGGATGTTCGTTGAGAGGTCGACCAGCTCTTGAGGACTTCATGTTCAGCTGGTAAAAGGTAAGACGGTTGACGCTTTCTGTATAAAACAGTATGTATGGATATGCTTTCTCAAAATGAATTTATTTAATGTCGACTCAGTCGACATTAAATAACTGTAAATAAAAAAAGACTATTTATTATTGAAACTTCTTCTATATTGCAAGCAGTTTAAACAACAGAGATACATCGATTAAGCAAACAAAAAATCTAACGTTAGCATGTTTAATTAAAACTCTAATTGTTTAAAGCCCCGCCACTGTCGGTATTAAAAGTTTTCATGGAATAGTACGATTGCCTTTTCTAGCAACAGCGCCAGCGACACGACAGTCCTTTATTGTCTAAATATAGAACCGTTTTGGTAGCGGATGAATCGGCCAAATTAGGGCGAACCGGAAAGGGAATGCGAAATGAGGTAAGCAGTTACAGGAAATGCACTGATAATGTGAATGTGAAGTTCGTGGACCGTAAGTTGTCGACAACGACAACCCACCGGCAAAATCATTGCTAATCAGAATATAGGCTGAATGCAGATCAATACGTCTGACATTAGCTAATGTAAATTGTCGACAATAATAGAGCTTTGCATTAACAATTCTCAATTAAATGTACAACATAATTTAGATATAACATCGACAATTAAATCAGTTTGCAGTTAATCAATACAAATTTGTACTTAAATATAGACATCTGTCTACCTTCGAATTTTCTCTCATTCTCAGAAATTGTAAAATTCTTCATGTCGCCCAATGAAAGTAATCACGTCGTCCACTCACATTTGTCTGATCTGTTGATAACAACTGGGTTGTTATGTTGAGTTGTTATCAACAAGTCCTCGAAGACACTTCGTCTCAGGACTATTTTACTCATGTAGAGTCATACGCCGCCATGTTACCAATTCCAACGGTAACTTGAACATCCTAATTTGTAACCATATATAATGTAAAACAACTGTAAATTTATAACATTTAAAGGGTTTTGACCCATATATTTTGGTGACTCATAGCATGTATACCCCGTTTACACTGATGATGGAATTAACATTCCAAAAACGTTCTGTAATGTAATTGTGATAGCCCGTTTGGGTATTTTATTATATACCTTTTATAAAGGATTTGAAATAAAATTTTTGAAATAAATTATATTTAAAAGACATAGTAACACACCAAACATTACTGGCAATCCCAATCAAACATGGGAACATACAAAGACGTGGATTATAGACGCGATAAATATTACAAACCCCAAAGAAACCGCAAGGAAAGAAAAACACCAGATGACTAATGAGACACTGAATCTAGTAGAAGAACGAAGAAAAATCAGAAACAATGCTTCAAATCCAACAGAAACTGAAAACAAGATAGCCAATGTAAACAGAGGCATAAAATCATCAAGTAGAAGAGACAAAAATAGTCATAGTAAAGAAATATGCAAACAAGTATAAGAACACGCCGACCATCAAGGGAGAAGAGAACTGTTTGCCACAGTAAAATATTTAAATAAACAGTTCAAACTACAAACGCAGATAATTAAAGATAACTAGGGAATTGGTGACGATCATCACCAATCCACAGGGCATAGCAGCGACATGGAAACAATATTGTGAAATGTTGTTTAATAGTGACTGGAAAAAGGAAAAACAATCAATGGTAAGTACTACGCAGCATTTTTGGATCGATTCGATGCCGAATTGCGTCGAAAACACACCGGTTTGGAACGGAAAAAAGTGCTCTTTCACCAAGACAATGCACCGGCTCACCGATGGGCCGTCGCCATGGCAAAATTACATAAATTGGGCTATGAATTGGTTGAACGCCCACGTATTCCCCAGATCGTGCCGCCAGCGATTTTTCCTGTTTCCAAACCTAAAAAAATGGCTCCAATGAGGCCGTTTCGGAATAAATGATGAAGTCGCCGCTGAAACTTCGGCCTATTTTGAAGAGCTCGAGCAAAACTATCTACTATTTGTATGGGATAAAAAACTTGGAACATCGTCTACAGTGTATCGGGCTAAAAGGGAACTATGTTGAGAAATAAATGGATTTAATTCCAAAAACTTGTTTTTTCTATCAAACGATAGTTTTATATCAATCCACCCTCGTATAAATAAAGTTCTAATTAACCTTGCATAAGAAATTCGTATTATTTTACTACGTTTATAATACTTGGCAACTAATTTTAAAAATGATTTTGATTTTGATTTTTAAAAAAATGTCATTGCAATTATTTTTCGTATTTTTAGAATCTAGGTCCAATTTATCAAAATACGTCAACAAATATAAGCTAATCAAACAATTTTATTAAAGAATTTCGAAGCTGTCCGTTTTAAAATGAAAGGATCAGAAGATTTAACATGAATATGCAAATGTGATGTCAGCAAAAGGATAAATGGCCTATATTAAATCGATTTCTGCTCCAGTTATTGACCTGAGTAAACGTGGCGGTCAAAATCTAGAGTGTTCCAGCACTCGTCAGATATATGCAAATCTAACACTTTCAATACTCTGCCAAATTGAAAAGCCTGGCGCTTACCTCATCACGTTTACTGAATTCCATCCACTACTCTTAAATATCTGCACAGTTGGCTAGTTTTAGATTAGACATTGACATTAACTGGAGTATGGTAGGTATTATTGTTTGTCATGTTATTTCTTGGCATTTCTTTGAAATGAATAATAAGAGTAAAATATATTAGCCCATTCTGGTTAAAAATAAAGGTCGAAAAATTTTTCGCAGGAATCTGAAGCTTTTAAGACATAGGTGGGGGTTACTTGATGACGAATAAATGAAAAAGTACTCGTATTTTTACCTTGCGTTTTTTTTTTAAGAATAATCTATGGTCAAAATTTGATTTTTTTTTCTATAAGTTTTTTCCCTTATATTTTACATAAACAATATTTATATCATTGATGGATTCGACAGTTACTTGATGGAAATTCATTTTATGTAACAATAAAACACTGAAAATTTGTTTTCAAACTTCCACAAAATTTATTTTAAATCTTATCACTACAGCTGTTTCGGCTGATTGCCTTTCTCAAGTGATCTATTTTTGGCTTGGGTTTACAAATTTATAGTCTCTAATGAAATAGGTTGAGCAGGGGAGAACTGTTTGTCTTAAGTTGGTCATTCAGAATTATATCTGTATTTTTTAATTTGTTGATTTCCATAGATTCTAACAAAGATA
Source organism: Diabrotica balteata (assembly GCA_918026665.1). NCBI lineage: Eukaryota > Metazoa > Arthropoda > Insecta > Coleoptera > Chrysomelidae > Diabrotica > Diabrotica balteata. The sequence continues at coordinate 106,845 of OU898283.1, read as the reverse complement.
GCTTAAGGCCTTTATTTTGAATGTGAAGAATTTTAAATTTGTCATTAAAAGAATGATTATGATCTAGAAGGTGAAGTGCGTATATCGAATCTGTTTTTCTATTCTTGAAAGCCCTTTTATGTTCTGCTATTCGTTTATCGAAGTTTCTACCAGTTTGACCGATGTAAGTTTCCCGAAATATATTCAGTTAAAAACCAAAAACCACAGCCCCGCTGCACAAAAAGGAATTCATCACGGTCAGACCAGGTGGCTTAAACAAGACAGAAAATACCAATACAAGAAGCGAGATATTATAGCTGTTTATCTTAAGGTATGTCATTCAGAATTAAATTATAGATTAAATAATATAGAATTTGACATCCTAGATTCTAACGTGAGAATTAATATAGATAATATAATAGATAAAAAATTCAATACACAGTGTAAAAAAACTAAATAATCTAATTTCCAATAGTAAAAAACCCAATATTCATTATACAAAAAGTTTTTCGAGCCATACTTTTTTCAATAGATTTATAAATTTAACAGATACTAAATTTAGTAACAGCGAGATACAACTTTTAGAGAAAGGATTTAAACACAACTTGCCCCAACCTAATAAGGAGAGAACTTTAGAATATTTAGGTGTAGAATGTGAAGTAGCGTTAAACAAAACTGCTAACAATATCGAAAAAAGTATAATTGCCAAATCTATTACAGATCTGTGTGTAGTGAAACTAAGAATTACTGTTACAAAGAGAATAAAACAGCAATTTTAATTAAAAATAAATCAATAGAAAACAACATCGTGTTTACAAAAGCAGACAAAGATAACACTACTATTGCTATAGATAAAATAGAATATAATAACAAAACAATAGAATTCTTAAATAATCAAAATATTGAAACTTTACACAAAGATCCGTCAGAAAAATATCAAAAACAAATTAAGCTAGCGTTAAAAAATTCAAAAGCAATACTAAATCCAATAGAACAGAAATACCTCAATATCATGAACCCACAGCCTCCTAAATTATACTCTTTCATTAAACTACACAAACCGGATCACCCAATAAGACCTGTAGTTTCTTTTTATACAGGTCCGTCATATAAACTTTCAAAAAAACTGTTAGAGATTATTTTAGAACACACTAAATTTTCACCTAAATTTACCATAGAAAATACAATAGAACTAGTTAATAAAATACAACATTTTCAATAACCTAACAACTCCAGATTAATTTCATTTGACGTAAAAAGTTAGTATCCCTCCTACAGAAACTTTTATTCTAGTAAAAAACCTTTTAGACCAAAATAGTACAAATCCAATAATTACATCTGAAATTTTACATCTTCTTTAAGTTTGCATAAACCAGGACTACTTTGAATTTAATAATAAAATATATACTAATAACAGTGCAGGACTTATAATGGGTAATCCTCTAAGCCCATTGCTATCAGATATTTTTATGGATCATCTAGAGACAAAGATTTCAAAACATCCCGTATTCAAACAGTTTTTATATTGGTGGAGATACGTAGACGACGTACTGGTATGTTTCACAGGAACTAACAGGCAACTCGACCAATTTTTATCGTATATTATTTCACTTCATAGTCATATTGAATTTACAATAGAAACAGAACAAAATCAATCCATAAATTTTTTAGATTTAAAAATTAGCAGATTTAAAAACAAACATGACTTCTCCATATTTCATAAACCTACCCATACTGACACGACTATACACAATTCATCATCCCATCCAACACAACATAAACTGGCAGCTTATCATAGTATGTTACATAGATTAACAGAAATTCCGATGTCAAAATACAACTTTGAGACAGAATTAAATATAATTAAGCAAATAGCAGTAAACAACAGATACAACGAACAAACAATTAATAAAATGTTAAATCAAAAACTACACAAGAAAGCCCTGAAATTAGTATTTCCACTACCAGAGAAAAAACCCAGTACCTTCTGCTCGATTACATATACAGGCAAAATAATAACAAAAATAAGAATAAAAATAATAAAATATGAATAAAAAAGAAAGGAATAACAACCTAGGCAAATATATTAAAAATAACAAGAGCCAAAATAAAAAACAATTAAATAGTGGTGTGTACAAACTTCAATGTGGCGACTGCCCAAAAACTTACATCGGTCAAACTGGTAGAAACTTCGATAAAACGAATAGCAGAACATAAAAGGGCTTTCAAGAATAGAAAAACAGATTCGACATACGCACTTCACCTTCTAGATCATAATCATTCTTTTAATGACAAATTTAAAATTCTTCACATTCAAAATAAAGACCTTAAGCTATCTTTGTTAGAATCTATGGAAATCAACAAATAAAAAACACAGATATAATTCTGAATGACCAACTTGAGACAAACAGTTCTCCTCTCCTCAACCTATTTCATTAGAGACTATAAATTTGTAAACCCAAGCCAAAAATAGATCACTTGAGAAAGGCAATGAGCCGAAACAGCTGTAGTGATAAGATTTAGAATAAATTTTGTGGAAGTTTTGAAAACAAAGTCGAGAATATCTTTATTTTTCCCGTTTTTTAAATTAAAATTGATAAATAATTTACGTAGGTATTTACAAAAAGCAGTTTCTTGCATTAATTTAGAAATTTTATTAATTTTTGTATTAACAAAATAAAATTTTATTAATACATCTGAACCTCAAGGAATTACCTACCGTCTTTTAAATTTCTGTGAAATTTTCCCCCGAACGGTCAAATAGTTTAAAAGTTATTTAATTAATTTATTCCTGAGGCTAAATATTAAAACTATTGAACTTGCTCTATTAATGATGTTAGACACATTTAGCAAATTTCATAGGATTCTTTAAGACTTAAACTATCTCAGAAGTTAAACGCATATTGCGTTTTCATCGAAATTATTTACAAAATAAAGGTTTGAAAAAGGGGTATGTTTTTTACTTATAAATAATTATAATTATTTCTATATTTTTCAAGCTACGAACTTGTACGTACAACCATTGGATAGCTGGTAAAAAACTCCAAAAAATGACCTTTTGAAGAGAGACTCGTTTTCCTCACGAAATGTGAAGGCATTTCCTACAAATCGTTTCAAACATTTGACATTTGATTTCACTGCATTTATTTGACATATTAGTTCAATCGCATGAGTAACTGCTCGTGTGTTTATTCGTACCACCATGTATTTTCCTGATATTATATTATCGTCAGTGGGTTCTTGAACTTGAGGTTCGGCATCTTCTTCCATATAGTAATTTGGAGCTTCACATGAGTCATCACTCTCTGCATAAACGACTTCTTCGGAATTTTCATCATCACTACTTGGTATTGATTGTTTCTAGAATGTATTCTTCTCTTCCTTTAATGTAGCTTCGGAGAAGGTTTCGCTGTTGCTAATAAAATGTTCTCCCAAAATGCAATGGAAGTTGATGCAATGCAATTTCTGGCTTACCCGTAGAACTTTGCTTGTCAGTGATAGTGTCAGGAATGTTTTTCTCTTTATAATATCGTTTTAACTTTTCGGGATCAAACTTTTCTTTGTTAATGAAATCTTAATTTGGAGGGATAAAAACCTTTTTTACTAAAGCCATTCACAACAGGTTCTCGAATACTACTCCAAGCTTTTCCCAAAAGGTTGGCAAATTCGCATTTTGTTAGCTGTTTTCCTAACTTTTTGCGCTGAAAATCTGTTAACAAAGCATCCCATGAAGACTTGAGCCCCTTGAAGACAGATACATCCAAAGGCTGCAATATTGCAGAAGTATGTGGCGGTAATTTAAGAATAGTCACATATTCTGCCATGGATAACGCACAAATGTGCGATAAATGACCATTATAAATCAAAAGAGCAGGCCTTTCAACGTAATTCTTTAAAACATTTTTGAACCATAGAAAAAATACTTGTTCAGTCCATCCAACCATTTTCGGATACGTAGTAAGATGTCTCTGGATACCCATCTGTACCAAACAGATTGTCCCATAACTTTTGCCCTTGTGGAGGATCATCGGTGGCAATATGGATCCGTTGGCATTAGCACATTCCAAAACTGTTGTTGTTTTCCGTCCTGCCTTTGTGCTAGTTCTCCGATTCCAGTTACAACCTTAATACGGCTGGGGTCATATTTAAAACCGTTCCATCTGCATTTTATATTCCTAGCAGGGTATTGTTGAAGTTGTTAATTATTCATAATAGTTTCCAGTTAATCAAAGAAATCGTAAGTAACAGACTTTGTCGCTTTGTTGTCTTACACATGATGCTTCAATTCTCTCTCTTCAATCCTGATCCCCCAGGGGGGAGTGTAGTGGTCGACGTGATGTCGTGTATGGTCCGTCTCCAGAGATCTCTGTCTCTGGTCATTTCTTTTAATTCATGCATAGGTCTTTGGCATATTCCTGTAATTTGATCTATCCATCTTGTGGGGATCTTCCTCGTGATCTTCGGCCTTCTACCTTTCCTTGTATTATGAGTCTTTCCATGTTTTCTGTGTTTGCTCTCTAACATCCCAAAATATTTTAATTGTTGGAGATGGACTTTACTAGAGAGTCGTTGGCTAACTTTTAGCTCTCTTAAAATTGAATTATTTGTTCTGCGGTCGGTCCAAGGAATTCGCAACATTCGTCTCCAACAGAACATTTCAGTGGCGTCTATCTTTCTTCTCTCCGATTGTCTCAGAGTCCAAGATTCACATCCATAGGTCAGTATTGGGAATATTAAGCAGTTGATCAACCTCATCTTTATCACTCTTGAAATTTGACAGTCCTTCCATATTTTGGTCATTTTTGCTGTGGCAACTTTTGCTAGATCAGATCTACGTTTAATCTCTTCTTGTAATGACCCTGTGTTTGTGATTAATGATCCAGATATAAGTATGAGCTCACAACCTCGAACCGGTCAATTGTGGTTATGTGTGGATGATTGTTGTGTAGTCTAATCGACTATCATGATCTTTGTCTTTGATATGTTTAATTGCAGACCAAATATTTGACTTTCGTTTTCGATCAGTCGTATAAGTTCTATCAGCTCTGCTTGACTATTTGCAAGAAGGGCTGTGTCATCTGCGAAACGTAGGTTGTTTAGTTTATGACCTGTTCGGTAATCATTCATTGGTAGACGAGCCAGGTCGAGCTTTAATTGGTTCATGTCCTTTTCCCTGGTTCCCTTTTCCCCTCGTTACATGTGGCAACGATGTTATTGGGCATTCGGCATAAACATGGATTGGCTTCAAGAGAGAAGCAAGACACAGTTGGTTGAACAAGATATGCGACCACGTTGGTGACCACGTGCAGAAGCTATCGTGAAAAGTGTCGTTTAGTGATATGTTTGCCGGCCAAAATATCTTGTAAGTACCTATTTTTTCGTTTCCTATTTTTTTTGCTACCATTTATAGCTCGATTGGATATTATCAAAAGACCTACGGAATTTACACCCATTTTTAAATCTCCTCCGCTTGTAGCTATCGAAGGAAAAAATTTTGCTATAAAAAAAAATTTACATATGAGTCTAAAGGCTGAATTTATTTTCTTTTAGACAATTACTTTTCATATTCATACATGACCATTTATTGAGATGCCCTTTTTCCCATCCTTCAAGTGCTCTTCGCATGATATACTCCCCATATATGTTGAATAATTGTGGAGATAGGATGCTTCAATTATCTGAGGTTTTTTAATAGAAAGTCGGTTGGGTTTGAAAAATTCAGAAACCAATCTTGCTTCTCAGAGTCCTTTTTAATTACCAAACTATTCTCACAATTCGGTTACTCAGCGCTAGATGGCGCCTAAAGTTTACTTTCAGAAGCATTTATTGAAAATTAGCACTGCTTCTGTATTAAACCAAGTTTTTCAAGTTTAACTCAACTACTACGCAATTTACTTAGATCAAAACATGACAATTAGAGTTTTAGTTACTACCTGAATTTTTGTTTTGGTAGCTGATGTCTTCCAGATCCACTTCCAGTCCAGTTACACTTGGACTGGAAGACGTGTTGTAAGACATTAACTGGACAGATAAAGACATTAATGGAAGAAAACTGAGTTATTTAAGATACGCTGATGACATTGTAATATTCGCTACAAATTTCGAAGAACTACAGACCATGATGAAGCAACTATTTCAAGCTTCGGAAAAAGTAGGTCTTAAGATGAACAAGAAAAAAACAAAAATAATGACAAAGACACCGAACATAAGAAAAATAACGTTAAACGACATAAATCTAGAAACAGTAAGCGAATACATCTACCTGAGACAGATAATGAAAGTTAACAAAAAAATCATACTGCCGACATTACCAGAAGAATAAGGTTACCGTGGGCAGGATTTGGAAAACTGGGTTGGATCTTAAAAAGCACTAAAATAGAACAATATTTGAAAACCAAAATTTACGATCAGTGTATCCTCCCTATACTCACGTATGACTCACATACATGAAAATTCACCAAGTCTAACATGGATAAACTAGTAAAAGCACAAAGAGCGATGGAAAGATCAATGCTAAAAAGACAAAGGAGAATATGCTGCCAAATTAAAATGGAGCTTCACAGGACACAATTTCCGACGAAAGGATAAGATATTGAACCATGAAATACAACAATGGAGACCATGGTTAGGAAAGAGAAGCAGAGAAAGATCACAAATGAGATGGGCGGATGATCTTAAGAAGATCGGAGGACACAACTGGAAGCAAGTTTCGCAAAATAGAAGACAATGGATTGATTTGGGGGAGGCCTATGTCTAAAGTTGGATTATTTAAAGCTGAAGAAGAAGAAGAGGAAGAAGCTGATGTCTCAAGAATTTCTCACTACTTTCTACCAGAGAGATTAAACAAATATGTACTATAAACCTTATAGGATCCTGTTATTTAAAAAAACATTAATGGGTGCCACAGTTAGCTCAAATCACAGTTAACCTATTTCACCTTATTTTAATATTGAATTTTTTAAATTTTAAATCACAGCTATGCGTCAACTACAGCTCCTCAAAATACATAAAATATATGGTATAATACGCGAGCTGTAGCCGAATTGCTGTACATATGCAAGCGAGCCGTAAAAATTAATATTACTAAATCGTTTCCTATTGCAAACATTAAAAACGGAGGATAAATAACAGCGAACAACTTTTTATGTCACATTTGGTAAGAGTTTTTAATATGTTGTTATTTATATACCTTTAGCGTTTACAGCTTACCATTAAAGCACTAATTTTAATATGCATGACTATATAAATTAAAACTAATATTTGGAACCTAATATACTCACCCATTCACAATTCTAGTTCAATATGAAATTGTTTGATAGATCGCAGATGTACAAACATGCATGTAATAATGAATATAAAGAACAATGGGAATATTCGTCAATAATTCACAAAATGTCAAACAGTAATAAATAAAATTAAAGAATCTTCATTTGTTTGACTAAACTAAATAAATTTCGTTGTAAATATGTCAGTCAAATGTAATACAATTTGGATATGAATGCTGAAATAAAAGTTGTTACAAATAGAACAGAATCAAAATATTGATAATTAACGCTTTTGTTTCAGTAAAATTCGCTGTAAAATGGTCTGACATTAAATTAGAGCTGATTTAAAAAGCTGCATTATCTGCAGTTTGTTAACAAGTCTGAAAACTTTTATTTGAAAACACTTTCTTTATGTAATAGACAACACTACATACAATCGTACAGTCGTATAGAATTCAGGTCTTGAAGAAAAGTATTACGAAACTGAAGATAAAATCAAAATTAATTGACCCAAGTGTTGTTTTGAACCTAAACGAATACTTTTTTTTCGTCTTTATAGAGGGGGTCTGGAATCTTCAAAAGACATCTCAGTCCAGGACGCCGCCTGACTAACGTTGGCAGGATCACATCCATTTCTCACATTCATTCTCCATTCATACACATCCACACTCCTAATTCGGATCATTTCCCAGAAGGGCATTTCCTCCTTCCCCACAGTTCTACTCAAGCATTCTAACTCAAAAAGTGTGACCCGACTGTTCTAACTTCACCTTTCAGCATCATTCACTCTACCTTTGCCGTTGGTCCAGCTGTCTTTCTTCCTCTTCCTTTTTCTTGATCACTGCACGGATATAACTGTGTATGTTAATCCAATCTAATTTATTTTCAATCATTCTCTCTATCATTTCTCTCACTGTAACAAAATTCACACCTGTCTCTCTCTTCATTCTGTTTCTTTCCACTATCCATCTGCTGCAATCTAACATCGTATGTGTCACAGTGTCCGAGTATCCACAATATAGGCATTCATCTGTATCAGCCTTTCCGATCCTATAAAGGTAGGCCCTAAAACACCCGTGTCCTGTGACCACCTGCGTCAGGAAATAATCCAATCGCCTGTGGCCACAGTCCACCCAAGCTCTTATGTTAGGGATCAACATTTTCGTCCACTGTGCCACATCCTCCGTATTGTTCCATTCTTCTTGCCATCTTTCAACTGACCTTTCCCTTACCTGTCTTCTCTCAGCCACAGTAAGGTTTGGGCCTCTTCTCTCATAAAGCTCTTTTCTTTCAACCGCCAAAACATGCAACGGAACACATCCAGTGATGGTCCATAAGGCTGCCGCGGAACACAGTCCTGTAGGCGCATGCCACTCGCAACAGACTTGTTCTGTCTACTCGTTTCATAAGACTCCTATAGGCCGTTATCTCTACCGCCTCGCTCCAGACTGGTGCTGCGTAGAGGACGATAGACTGTACAACACCGTGTAAGACCCTCTCCTTCGGATTTGGGTCCCCAATGTTCGGCATCACTCTCCCCAACGCAGCCACACTATTCGCAGCCTTTCGGACCACCTCCCGAACGTGCTCCCCCATTTTCCACTCTGGTGCAATGTCACTCCCAGATACTTTACTTGCTTCTTGGGTGTTAGACATACTCCCGCACATTTCAATTCAACACCTTGCCTGTTCCTTGTCCCCTTCAGAATGATGGCTTCGGTTTTCTCTGTCGCAAGTTTTAGTCCGTGCTGCGTCATCCATTTCTTTACGACGCCACCTGCGTTCCGAACCCGGTATTTGAGATCTGGCTCATCCCGGGCTACTACCAGTACAGGAAACCTAAACGAATACTAGGAGAGCGAATATTCATACCATCTTGCCTATTTACGTTAATATTTTTGTTTTAAGTGTACTTATGAGGACATTAAAGAAAGATGTTTCGGACAGATTAGAAGCCTTCGAGTTATGGGCCTACAGAAGTATATTAAGAATAAGTTGGGTGGATAGAGTCACGAATGTCGAGGTGTTGAGAAGAATGGGAAAAGATAATGAGGTTTTAAATACAATTAAAGTCAGAAAACTGCAATATCTGGGACATGTTATGAGGGGCGAGGTTATAACTAGTTGCAATTAATAATGCAAGGAAGAATACAGGGTAGAAGGAGTCGCGGAAGAAGACGCATCTCCTGGTTAAATAATTTGAGAGCTTGGTTTAACTGCACTTCTGCTGACTCTTTGGAACAGCGGTATCATCATCATCATCATCATTGGCTTTTACAACTCATCGTGAGTTTTTGCCGCGTTCACTATTGCCTTCCATTGATTCGATCCTGTGCTATTATTCCCATGGCCTTACTTCCATCTTCTCCAGGTCTTCCCTGACTGCGTCTTTCCACCTTTTTCTAGGCCTTCCTGTCGATCTTCTACCATCTGGTCTTTCCCAAAACACATTGCTAATCAGTCTGTCGTCATCACTCCGTACCACGTGGCCTGCCCATCTTAATCTATTGGCTTTTATGTATCTTACGATGTTTCCTTTCCCGAAGAGAGTCTCTATTTCATTGTTGTATCTGCTCCTCCATTCATTTGTCACGCTGTCCCTGCAAGGACCATATATAATTCGCAGGATTTTGCGTTCCCATACTAATAGCTTATTGATTTCTTTCTTTCTCAATGTCCATGTTTCACTTCCATATGTCACTGCTGCTCGTATTATGGTTTTGTACATTTGGATTTTGGCACGCCTTGAGAGAAGTTTGACCCATTAGATGTTGAATGGCAAAGAATGATTTATTCCCCGCCAGTATTCGTATTTCAACCTCCCGTTCTCCTGTGTTTTCACTGGTAATTGTTGCTCCTAGGTATTTGAATTCTTTGAACAGCGTTCGAAAGTGCGAATTGCCATTATGGTTGCCAATCTTCTTAGAGGAGATGCACATGAAGAAGAAGATGAGTTTGTCCTCGGAGCAAATTGTCTTTTATAAGCTTAAGCCACAATCCCAAATATGTTTGGTATTTTTAAAAATTAAAAGATTACTGTAAAAAAAAGGTAAGAAAAAATCTACCCACTTGGTATTAGATCTCAGCGGTTTGTAGTATATTTATTGATCAGAACTCTTTAAAATTGTTTAAATTAATGACTCATTTTATGGAAATCAATCAAATCAATTGCATTGAACGTATTTGGGAATATGCCAAACTTACTACGATAACTATATTTATAACGGTAAGGGTTACAGTGACGCAGCAGTTTTGGAAACATCATAAGAAGCATTGAATACTACTATACAGCAATTTGTTGATAGAAGAACGTTAATAGAAGAAAGTTGAATACGTGAAAATCGCATAGAAGCAATTAACTTAGTGATCATTTACAATCCAAAAGAAGATAGAGATGACAGTGATTATAAGTATGGAATTTTGAGTGTTCAAAAAAGTCGCAAATTCGTGAGGTGTATTATAGTATTGTAACGATATACATCACTACCATCGCTACGTCTACGCTTCCAGTTCCATCGAAACATGCTAGAGAAGTTGGAAAGCCAACGACTGTATAAAACAGCGTACGCCGGAAGAGATAATCGACAGAGTGCGGATTGGTAGAAACTCTACCGGCTCTTTGGGTGTTGACTAAAGGCAACCATACGAAGTTCCGCCAGAATACTGATCTGGAAGGATCTCCACTGGCCCTTTGAGTATTGACTGAAGGTCAACCGTCCTGGGAGTTCCATCAGAGTGTTGATCTGGTAACAACTTCACCGGCCTTTGGGTGTGGACTGAAGGTCAACCGTCCTAGGAGTTTCATTAAAGTGTTGATCTGGTAAAAACTCTAACTGGCTCTAGGGTGTTTTACAGTATCCGGTCAAAGTATACAGTACATGATGAAGTAGGAAAGATACCATACTCTCTAGAGGATTTGAAGTACTTAAAGTTGTTGATAGGCCATTTCATTTTTTATAAAGATTTTGCTACTAGATTCTGTGATAATCTATATGTTTATTCATTAAGCTCAGCTTCTGCTTCATCTTCACTAAACGTTACTGTTATATTGTTTTAAAAATTGATGTTATTTAACTTTTTCCTTAAGTTTTCATTTTTACATCTTTCAGCTAAGGTTTTTATCGTTTAGTGCAGTTTAAGTGTGGGTAGTGGGTAGAACTCCTTGGATTTCCTTGGACAGTCCTATTAGGGAAAATGAATCAGTCACTGCCCTCCACAGATGCCTAGGTAGTCCCTGACCCGGGGAACTAGTACCTGTTTAGAATCCCTTGTCCAGGGTTACGGATGAAGACCACAACGACAATCACGGCGGAGAAGGATACCTTCGGTACGACGAGAATGGCAGAAGTGGCGACCCCAGATTTTAGGGCTAGTGTAAAGTCAATTTTGACCGAACGATCGCCGGTATAGCGATTCCATACCTGCACGGTCTGGATAGAGGGCGATGAGCTACGTGACAGGCACTCTTTGTCCTTATGGTGGGAAACTGTCTATCGTTTATATGAATCAAGTGACATCTGTGAGAGTAGGACTGGAATCTACATCATATTTCTCAATCGAATTGTACGACAGTGTATTCTGTCACCACTCTTTTTAATCTTTACTTTGAAACGATTTTTGATAGAGTCTTAAGTGATACTGAAGATGGAATCAAAAATCAACGGACAGACTATTAGTAATCTTCGCTATGATGATACAGTCATAATAGCTGATAGCCAAGAAACATCGAATAATAGATAGAATAAACACTGAAGGAGAACGACTAGGCTTGACGATTAATATAGACAACTCGTGTTAGTAGAACACGAAACGTCCAAAAGGTCCAAAAGTTCAGATATCTCATTAGTTGGATAACTGAAGATCTAGATCCAGACATAGAGATACGTAGCAGGATTGAGCCAGCCAGAAAAGCATTTACTAATATGAGAACCTTGCTAAGCAACAGCAGCCATAACGCTTCGATATCGCTTTGTAAAATATTACATTTACTCCATACTGCTATATGGTGTAGAAACCTGGACCATAAAGGCCAATGTGATGAACCGATTGGAGTCCTTTGAAATGTGGGTATTTAGAAGACTACTTAAAATTCCCTGGACAGAGCACACAACAAATGTCGAAGTATTAAATCGAATGGGCAGAGAACGAGAATTGCTGCCAATAATAAAAAGAAGAAAAACTGCTTATCTGGGTCATATAGTTCGAGATTCCAAGTAAAAGTTCTTACAGCTTATTATGGAAGGGAAGATAGAAGGAAAACGGGGCATCGGAAGAAAGAAATACTCATGGCTTTAAAACATAAGGGATTGGACAATGCACTCTTTAGAGTCACACAAGATCGAGAGTAGGGATGATTCGATACTACTAAATACTCATATGGTATCGATACCTTCATTCGATACTGAGTACTCGGTATCGAATGAAACCGTATTCGATACCGAGTACTAGTATCGAATAAAAATACTAGTATCGAAACAACATTCTCTTAACTTCATTTTTCATTCATTGTATCATTGTCAATTGTCAAATGTCATTGTCAATTTACATAGTATAGTGTAAATTAAATAATATTTATGATTGTTTTGGTATTTTGATGTAGAAGCATGGTGTGTGAGATTAGACAATAAACAATGTGTAAGAATAAACCTTATTTTTCCATTTATGTAGACTTATAGTTTGTATATTCTTTTGTTAATAAAATTATTTTTCTTTATTTTATACTTTATATACTGTTAGGTACTATGATCATTATGTATAATTAAAATAAAATTGATTGAATTCCACAAATTTCATTGTTTATTTTTCCGTCATCTGTCACTGTCATGTCACTCTGTCCTGTTACCTGTACTTGTGAGTGCTGTTACGTCATACAAGTGGTATTCTGTGGTTATGTTACGTTACGTCAAATATGAGTAACGAGTACTCACAAGTATCGATACCCGAACCCGGTATCGAATGAGGTATCGATACTTTGATTCAATACCGACCTGAGTACTTGGTATCGAATGCCGAGTGGTATCGATTCATCCTAATCGAGAGGAGTATGTCAGAATTGTCGCTAATATCCACTAATTGGATAGGGCAATAACCCCCCCCCCCAAGGCGACTATATACGTGGACGTCACCTCAACATACACAAGAAAAAGTGGTCAGAAACCAAATAGATTATATATTGGTGACAAAAAGATACCGTAATGCCGTAAAATCTACTAAAACTTTCCCTGGAGCTGATATCGGTTCGGATCATAATCCAGTAGTATCTGTGATAGAAGCTAGACCAAAGAAAATAAGAAAAGCCATCATTCCAGCATTAGACTTAAGCCAGCTTAAAAATGAACATCTACGACAAACAGTGCGAGAAGAAATAAACACCAGCCTCAGTGTAGCAGAAAGCCAAATCCGCAGAACAGACAACATAGATGAAAAACTTAAGTATATAAATACGATAATAAGAACTACGGGAAAGAAACACCTAACCAAATCTGCAAAGAAACATAAGGTGTGGATGACACCAGACATTCTAGAACTAATGGATGAAAGACGTAAAATGAAGAATAATGCAGAAAAATACAAAGAGGTTGATAAGAACATAAAGCAAAGAATAAGAAATGCCAAAGAATCATGGATTACAGAACAATGTGTAGAAATGGAAAACTATGAAAGAAAGTATGACACGTTCAATATACATAAAAAAGTAAGAGAAATTACAGGAACCCAAAGAAGACGTCAAATAAGTTTGCTTAAGAACAAAGATGGAAAGATTATTATAGATTTAACAGAGAAAATTAATAGATGGAGTGAATACATAAGAGAATTATTTGAGGACAACAGAAATAACCTTGTTCTGATATATGGCGAAACGGGACCTGAAATTCTAAAATGTGAAGTAGAAATGGCACTTAAAAATTCCAAAACTGGGAAGGCAAATGGACCGGATGAGGTTCCTACCGAATTGCTAAAGCTCTTGAATGATGAATCAATAGGTATAATATTGCACTTATTTAATACAATATACGATACTGGCATTATACCTCAAGAGTGGCTGTTGTCTACATTCGTTACACTGCCAAAGAAATCTAATGCTAAAGAATGTTCAGAACATCGAACAATATCTTTAATGAGCCACCTACTAAAGATATTTCTAAAAATCATCCACAACCGAGTTTATCAAAAGTTGGAGTCAGATATTAGTAATACACAGATGGGGTTCAGAAAAGGGCTTGGTGCTCGAGAAGCTCTCTTCGGTTTGAATGTTCTCACACAAAGATGCCTAGACGTTAATCAGGAGGTACATACGTGTTTTATCGATTTTGAAAAAGCGTTTGACAGAGTACGCCATGATAAGCTTAGAGAGATTCTTGAAAGGAAGGACATAGATAATAAAGATCTGCGAATAATTCTCAATCTATATTGGAATCAGAAAGCTAACATCAAAATAGAAACTGAAACATCACAAGCAATAGAAATACGTAGAGGAGTACGACAGGGTTGCATTTTGTCACCTCTGTTATTTAATGTATATAGTGAAAGCATCTGTCAGGAAGCCCTTTTACAAGCAAACGGAGGAATCGTAATTAATGGAGAGATTGTAAATAATATTCGATACGCGGACGACACTGTACTAGTTGCAAGAACAGTAGAAGAATTACAAAGATTACTTACAGACATAAATATTGCTTGCAACAATTATGGTATAAATATCAATATTAAAAAAAACCAAGTATATGGTCTTCAGTAAAAACATGACACAACCAGCGTATATTAGTATAAACGGCACTCAAGTTGAAAAAGTATCAAACTACAAATACTTGGGAACTTTAATAAACGAAACTGGAGACCAAAACAGTGAAATAAAAAGACGTATCGAAATTGCCAGGGCCACCTTCATAAAGATGAAAAAATTCTTCTGCAACAGAAATATAAGCATCCCTCTACGATTAAGAATGCTGAGAGGCTATGTATTTAACACGCTATTATACGGTGTAGAGGCCTGGACTCTCAAACAGAACAACATGAAAAATATTGAAAGTTTCGAGATGTGGTGCTACCGTCGAATGCTGAAGATTAGTTGGGTTGAAAGAATAACAAACTGTGAAGTAATACGAAGAATAGGAAAAGACCCAGAGATTTTGTTAACGCTAAAGCGAAGAAAACTCGAATATTTTGGTCACCTGATGAGAGGACATAAATACGCATTACTTCAAAATATAATGCAGGGAAAAATAGAAGGAAAACGGAATCCAGGCCGTAGAAGAATGTCATGGTTGCGGAATTTGAGAGAGTGGTTTGGCTGCACCACTAATGAACTCTTTAGGTCAGCCGTAAACAAGGTCAGAATAGCCTTGATGATTTCCAATCTCCGATAGGAGTGGCACAAAAAGAAGAAGAAGGATAGGGCATCATAAGAAGAAGAAGAAGCAGTTTAAGTTTTGCATTTTTTATCAATTTATCTTAACTACCGCTGAAGTTTAGTAACTTTATTTTATTTAAATTTCCTGATTGCCATATCAAGTATACTATTACCAAAATGTTTTTACAATATGACTTCGTTTCATTGCCAACAATTTTGTTAAATTATCAGAAATTTTGGGCATACTCAAAAGTTAAGTCAACGATAATTATACAAGTAAATGCCGTAAACCCATATGTTTTAGTAACATACCAGATGTCACATAAACGAAAGCATTTAAAAATGATGAAACTATAATACCCAAAACTATGCAAATCTGTGTTAGGCAGATAGTCAGTAAAGTAATTCCAGTTCTCTTTACATCATTTCGCTAGAGTTAATGCCATATTGTTAAAATTACAGAAGTTATATTACTACCAATTAACGTTAGATACTCCAAATGCAATTTAGAGTTTAGATATCCCCCTATGATGGCAGTGTGCTCGAATTAACAACTTTCCGGATTCACGGAAATTGCCAGTTGTCTAGTAGATGGCCAAAACCTAATATGTAATAACTGTAATCTCTTTGTTCAACTTATATCTAAAACGCCTTTAAATTTGAAAATATAACAACGATATACGAATTGAGGTTTAACGGGTATTGTTATTGTTATTAACACTTTTGTTTTTTGTAACATGTAGTTTGCTGGAAATAGGCAACTCTAACACACAAATTGGTCATATGTTTATGTTTCATATAAAATCATAGTAACGGTTCTGGACTTTCTATATACTTGTAATCTTCGTGTTAGTTTTACGAAAATGTGTTGCGATATTCATCTGTTAGT
This sequence comes from Diabrotica balteata, assembly GCA_918026665.1. Lineage (NCBI taxonomy): Eukaryota > Metazoa > Arthropoda > Insecta > Coleoptera > Chrysomelidae > Diabrotica > Diabrotica balteata. Next base: position 90,362 of record OU898283.1, on the reverse strand, counting down.
TTGTTTTTTATGTGACGGGAATGTGCTTCTACCGTTCGATAAGAATATTTTTTGTAAAGGGTAAAGTAAATGTTAAAATTAGTTCTGAAACTTTTTTCTTGTGGCATCTTGAAATCGTTTTTAAAAATTTACATACCCAAAAAGTATGATATGGCTGTGGCTAATACCAGGTGAAATGCTGCAGTCACTAGGTGACAACGGATTACATATTATCAATGGTATCTGTGTTGTTGTTTAAAATTGAGAAAATTGTCATCTAATTGGTGTACCTCCAATTATATTCCACTATACAAAAAATAAGCTACTCCTACTCCCTTTTGGTATGTGGTGACACCATTAGACCTTTACAGTTTTTTCACGATTTTCCTCCATCCTTTCCTGTTCTAGGCTAGTTGTTCGGCTTCATGTAACCTTGGTTAATCAATATTTTTGTTTGATCTACCCAACGGCTTGGTGATCTTCCCTTAGGTCTCTTTCCTTCAACTCTACCCTCGACTATCAGTTTTTCCATCGTACCTGTTCTTCTAGTAATGTGTCCAAAATACTGCAAATATCTCTGTTGTATTTGTTTAAGCAATCTATCCTTTATTTTAAATTGTTTTAATATACCCACATTTCAAAAGTGTCTAGTTTATTTTTATCCGCCTTCTTTAAGGTCCACTTTTCGGATGCATATGTGGGCTATGGGAAAAATAAGTGCCCTTACCAGCCTTAGTTTTGTGTGTATTGTTATGCTAGAATTTTTCCAAATTTTTACCAGTTTCATCATAGCTGTTCTAGCAATATTCAACCTTCTACGTATCTCTCTGTCACACTCTCCGTCATTTGTTATTAGCGACCCCAGGTATATGAAACTATTTACTACTTCAAAGCCCCCAATTTCTGTAATGTGTTTAATATTATTCCGAGCTCTGTCTACTATCATGATCTTTGTCTTACTACTATTTAGCTTTAGTCCATATGTTTTGCTTTTCTCCTCCAGATATCTTATTATGTCTTCCATTTCTTCTTGATATGCTGCGATTATTAAAGTGTCATCAGTATATCTCGAGTTACTGATTTTTTGACCTTCTACTGATATTTCACCCTTCCATTCGTCTAGTACCTTTCGAATAATGTGTTCGCTGTAGATATTAAACACAGTTGGCGAGATTATGCATCCCTGTCTGAGACCTGTCTCTGTTCTGAAATGATCGGAATGGGCGTTGTTTATTTTTACTGTGCACTTATTATTTTCATATAGACTTCTAATTAGTTGAATTAAGTGGTGGGGTGTTCCCATTTCCGCTGGTATGGACCATAGCTGCTGCCATTTGACTTTATCGAAGGCCTTTGTGTAATCCACAAAGCACATAAACATAGGAGTATTGAATTCACGAGTTTTTTAGATTAGCTGTCTGGCATTAGGGATGTGTTCTCTTGTGAGTTTTCTGGACAAATCCGCTTGTTCTTCTGATATCTGAGGCAATAGAAAAGCTTTTAGTCTTTCATGTATTACATGAAGTAGAAACTTGCTTGCATGGGATATTAGGTTATCGTTCTGTAGTTACTGCAATCTAGCGGAGTTCTTTTTGTGAATATAGGGATGAAAGTGTATGTTGTCCAGTCGTTGGGCTACTCTCCGGTTTCCCAAATCTTTTTGCAGATCATATGCATAACATTTACTCCAACATCTCCAGTCTCTTTTAAAACTTCTGCGGTGATCTTGTCTGCGCCAGGAGATTTTCTATTTTTTAACTTATTGATTGCTTTTTCTACCTCTGACTTTAGAAATTGTTTGGTTCTCTCTCTGCAGTGAACTCGTCGTGATTTGCATTCTGGGATCATCTGCCTATAAACTTCAACAATATTTTCTCCATACCTCCTCAATCCCTTTCTCGTCATTTATAATATGTTGGTTTTGATCCATTATTGTTTGTGTGATTGGTTTCAATTCCCTGGATAGATATCGAACTTCATACCAGTTATTCCCGGGATTCATACCGGTTTGCATGTCTCTCTAATTCTTAGCATTCGTCATTTATATATTTATTTTTATCATCACTACATGCTCTTTTAATTTCTCTATTTAACCTTGCTAATTCGTTTTTGTTGCTGTCGTTTTGATATATGAGAGATTTGGTTCTCCTTCGCTTCTTCGAGAAGTTGCAGCATTTTGTCTGTCATCCAGTGTTTTCTTTTGATAATCTTTTTTTTAGTTCTGGTTCTTTCTACAGAGGTTTCTATAGCATTTCTGAAACCTTTCCACATTTCTTCTGGGTTGTCTTGTGTGTTCAACATACTAGTTTGCTTTAATGCATCTCTAAATGTTTTCGGATTTGAAATTTCCAGCATGTTTTGAATTTGGTGCGGCATTGTTCTTTTTAGCTTCACCTTGAAGCAAGCCCATAAACAATTTATGATCGGATCCACATTCAGCTCTTGGTCTAGTTTTTACGTTTGTAAAATATGTCTTCCATCTGTTTCTAATCAATATATAGTCGACTTGGTTCTTGTATTCTCCATTTGGGCTGATCCACGTCGAAAAACGTCAGGCATGATGTTTGAACATTGTGTTTACAATGGCCAAACTGTTTTCGGTTGCAAAATCTATTAAACGTTTGCCTCGGCTATTTCTAATAACTAACCCATAGTTTCCTACATTTTGGATGCTATTATTTCTTGCTTTTACTACCTTAGCCTTAAAATCGCCCATGCGTATGAGTGGCTCTTTAGATGAAATAAAGCTAGATAAAGAAAAATAAAAAATAAGCCACTACCAGATATGAAAACTACCGTACATTGTCACTAATACCATGAATCCATCCAATGGTTCTACAGCCCAATTCAAGCCTTGGCTTTCCTCATCAAACCTTTCCATCCGTTACGGTCTGTAGTTATTCCCTTCCATGATCGACTTCCAGGAGATGCCTGGCGTCCTCATCTACATCATTCTCCCATCGCTTTCTTGGTCTTTCAGAAGGTTTCTTTTTCTACATTATTCCATTCAAGAGATTTTTTTTTCAGTTCAGAACAGATCCAACAGGAACAAGCGGGGTTTGTAAAGGAAAAAGGTACATGTGAGCAAATACTGAACCTGAGACATTAAAAAGTCGAGAGAATTTCAAGTACCTATGATAATATGCTTTGTTTATGTTATTGTTTATGTTATTTTGTATTTATAAAGTAAATAAGAATTTACTTTATAAAAATATGGTTTATTAAAAGATGTTAAAAAAGAACCTGTACATGAATACGGTCATACATTATAGCTAGTTTATACTAATTAGGGGAAATTATTTCTATAAACCTTATGTTTATAAAATGTTTGAAAGGAACAAGGAAGTTACACACAATTACAACCAAATGCGGCATATATTAGTGATACCCTTTATCTACGCTACTTTATGTTACTATCGTTTACCACAACGCGGCACGTTTTCCTAATGCAATAAATAAATGTTTATGATGGTGCTCGACTGGTAGAGGGATGCTCAAGTGCGTGACAAACAGCCATTGTCCGACGCCCTATTGCAGTGCAGAATATAACTTCGTCTTTGCTAGTTCCAGCAGAGATTCTCTTCGATGTACGGGGCTTTACATCCGCTGCCTGCGGCTGGAGATGTTCTGGTTATTTGCTACAGGATCAAGAGCCCGCCTTTTGATGTGTGTCTTCGACTTCGCTTCGTTAGGGCTATGACTAAACGGGCAGGATTGTACTAAGGCTAAATTCCAGTTTGTCTTTTTCTTTTTTAATACGTTGTTACATTCTGACCCGATAAGTAAAGACCGGAATATATGCAAAATGCACCTTTTTGCATATCTGGATATTTTTATAAAAAAATGTGTAGTGCTAATAATTTCTGAATGTGTCGATCTTTTCTCGAAATGTCTCATTCAAATTCCCATAAAAAACCTTTGTTACTTTGAATCATTTTGAGCACGCCTGATATTGTAATCCTTTTATGTCGATTACGCAAAAACGAGGACGGAAGTGTCGGGAAAGTTTTTAGGAATAAGCAGCTGTATCTGAATCTCAGAAATTTACGAAGAAAGGCATTTTATCATTTTAAGACGTATAAGCCAAATTAAGTACAAGCCATTGTCAACGCATTGTCATCAAGTGCCCTAGTCTGTCGACCAATAGCACGCACTTGATGCGCATCGCCTCGCCTACCTCGACTCACAGATTGTGTATAAATAATCGCACAATCTTCGAGTGAGGTTAATATGCTTAACAAACAATAACAATTGGTAATACCAAATCTCAACCTTGAAAACTAATTCCAGTCCTAGCATTAACGGCAAAAAAAGTACCCAAAAAACAAAATAAAACCCCTTCCACGAAGAGGCAGGAGCCTAAAGCGGGTTCTCTCTAGAGGGAGGAATTACGGATACACGAGTGAGGATCAGTCATTTGACCACAGCCTCACCTAGCTGGAGCATAGTACTCTCTAGGGGGTCGCCGGTCGGAGCTCTGTTTCATTTGCTACCGCAAAATCTTACACTCTGTAGCTAGTCTTTGCCTCAACAAGTTGTTTTATTTCGATATACGAACTATGGCCTACGATATCATGCGATGTCACATATTACATCCAGAAGTAACAATAGGTATATTATTATGGTACTAATACAAACAAGTATAATACCAACATCCAGAAGTTCTTCTTCCTCTTCTTCCTACTTTATAAATAGGCTTAATGCCTGTTTTACTTCGGTTTTTAGCCTCAGTTGACGTTATCTGACCATATTTTCCTCGGTCGTCCCAATGATCTTCTTCCATTTGGCGATTTGTCTCTTGCTATTCGTACTATTCTATTTTCTGTCATTCTTTCGATGTGTTAATTCCATTCCACTGTTCTTCTTTTGGTCCACGCGTTTATTTCCTCTTGTCCAATATCAAATCTTTAGAATTCATATCCGAAATTGGACAGTATAATTTTATCACCCAGTAGACCGAATGAATTTATTTGATATTAAATACACACACGTAGTTAATTAGGTTACATACGGATTTGGTCAATTATCAACAATATAATTTGGACATCAGTCAAAAGTGCTGACAAAGTTAAACAATTTATATAAATTAGACACACATATCACGCGAGGCCCGCGAATATATTGACCCAATTAAAACTTATATAAAACTAAAATCTCTTGCCTAGAGAAGCATTCAATCAATATTCACTCAACAAACTTGATAGTCTTCAACGATCAACGGCAATAGTCTCTACTCAAAGTAATCCCGGGTCAACACCCATAGTGTACGTCTCATCAATAAACTCTGCTACTATTATTTGGTGTTTCCATTAAAACTGAACGAACATCTCCACTAAGCCAACGAAGGGGAATTTGTTCACCTCTATACCACATCTAGCTCGTATTTCCTCACGTCTTATTCTGTCTCTTAGAGTTTGGTATGCTACTTTTCGTAAGACTTTCATCTCTGTTGTTTCCAGCAGTCTTTGTGTTTTCGCCGTATCTGCTCCTGTTTCCGCTGTGTACGTCATTATCGGTCTTATTGTTGATTTATATATCTTGGTTTTCGTTTCCGTTGTGAGGTATTTGTTTCTCCAGATTGTTTCGTTTAGGCAGCCTGTGGATCTGTTTGCTTTATTCACTTGATCTTCCACTTTGGTTTCGAGCTTTCCGTAGCTAGAGCTAATTTACAGCTTAGTGAATTTACTGTTGTAACCATGCATTATGTCTTTTTTGGGGAAATTAACATGTCTTATTTCATCTGCGCTATTTTCCTTCTTGTTTAAAATGACCCCCAAATATTTGCAGGATTGGACACCTTTGATTTTGTCGTCTTCCAAGACTAGGTCACATATTTCATCTGTTCCCACTGAGAGATATTCAAATTTTGTCATATTCATGTTTAGACCTGTCACCTCATATTCTTCTTGCAGTTTTCTTACCATATAGCTAAGGTCGTAGCTGTCTTCGGCAATTATTATCTGGTCATCCGCAAAGAAAAGTGTATATAGCGTGTTTTCTTCCACCGTTATTCCCATGTTTCTACATTTTTTTACCCATTTCACTAAGGATCTGTCCAAATAGATTTTAAATAAGGTGGGTGACAGACAGCAGCCTTGTCTTAGTCCCTTTGTTGTTTGACAAGGAGAGGTGATTTCTTGTCCCATTTTAATTCTTCAGTTTTTATTTTTGAGTGGCGTTAATAAGAATTGGGTTTATTTTCAAGTTACCCATTTCTATCCATAGTTGGGAGATCGGTACACTGTCATATGCTTTTTCCAATTCTATTAAAGCTATATGGGTTTCTCTATTTCTCTGCACTCGTTTCTCTGGTTTCATAGTACTTTTGAGCATAGTCGGTCTATAGTAGCAATCACTGCGATCCCTCTATAATTTTTAGGGTCCGTCTTTATGCCTTTCTTGTATATTGGAGAGATATACGATTGTCTCCATTCTTGTGGAACTTCTCCGTTTAAAGCATCTTTCGAATAATTTTCGGATCATTTCAAACAGTTTTGATGATCCATACCTAATCAACTCTGGATATATTTCGCCTGGGCCTAGAGATTTTTTAAATTTCATTCCCTTAACTGCTTCTTTCACTTGTTCTATTGATATTTCTATTCTTCCTTCTACTTCCACTTGTCCATTTGTCTGTTTTTTTATTATTTTATCCATAACCAGGTTGAACAATAGAGGACTCAGGAAATCTCTTATCACATTGCCAGCTTCAATAGGGTCGGTTAGTTCTTCTTCGACTTTTACTTTTATTGTGTTGTTTTGGTAGATATTTTCGATCGTTTTGATTACTCATAGAGATATGTCTCTTGCGCACAATAAGTGGATAACGTGTTTTAATTTGACCCGGTTAAATGCCTTCGTAAGGTCCACGAAACTTGTTATTCTTCTGCTAGTGTTTTAATTTCATTCAGTTTATTTGTTATCACTTTGGTTGTTAATTTTAGTGTTGTATTTAATAAATTAATTGCTCTGTAATTTTCTGGGTCCGATTTGTCTCCTTTTTGAAGAGATGTATTAGGATCCTTAATCTCTGTTCTTGAGGAATTCTGTTTTGTTCTATTATTTTTTGGATTAGTTTTAATAGCTGTTTGGTCAGATCTGGTCGTCCGTACTTTAGGAGTTCATTCGGTATTCTGTCCTCTCCTGGTGATTTTCTATTTTTTAATTTCCTCAATGCTTCTTTACCTCTTCCTCCTCAATATTTACGGATATAGAAGAAAAAAAATGGAGATGGCAGGACACAAAAAGAGAATGACAGATGGTCGATAGCCAAAACCTCTGTTGGAATGAAGACCACTTGAGGAACAACGAAGTGTGAAGCAACCACCAAGACGATGGACCAATGATTTAAAGTTAAGTCAAAAATACCAAATAAATACTGGTAGCTTGCTTCTTCCCAACGTTTTGTCTGTAGTATCATAATACATACTACAAAACGCACAGCCACTGGTTGACAAATAAAATACTTTTAGACCGTTTATTTTTATTAACAGGAGATATAACTTATATTCGAACATAATAAAATATGGATTTTCTTGATTTAGTATTCGTGAGACTGTGTAAAATTTAAGACATTAACATGAAAATTGTTTAGAAAGTAGAAAAGACTGATTTTAAAAACAAACGAACCGTGTGATAAAAACTAATTCAAATTTTCGTAGCGGATGATCTTTTCTAAATGAAAAGACCTTACACGAACTCATGTCGTTTTCAAATTTGGGTAATTATTTCCACCAGATGAAGAGCTTTGGGCTTTTTTATATTTCAATGGGCGGGCACGTTTTTTGCCGCCTTTTAAGTGACTATCACTTTAGATTCATAATTATTTTACAACTCGCTTGTTAAAAAGGTCATTGAAAACTTCCAGAAGTGTCCTGTATTTTGATGAGGGTCTCTAAATGATGAAACCCAACGTACTTATGATTGCTGCGTATGGAATTTAAATTGAATCAAAAATCGTTTAGTGAAGGGTAATGAAGGGTAACCTACGCGGTGGCGTTTTGTAGAATTTTAAGTATAATAAATGTACTGATGAACTAGTTTCGTGAAGTTTAGACTAATAAGCATATCTAAAGTAATATTCTAAAAGTAAAAGACATTATAACCATTCATATCTCCGTTACTAAACTGCATAGATAAAAGAAAGATGCGTTTCAAAGTTGTTTATGTCAAATTCCCTAAAAGAATTTAAAACTACTAAATCCAGTCCATTAATACATATAAATGTATATACAAGTGGACCAAAAGTCAGTTTGTATATTAATAAAATTGTTTTGGTGAGGGTTCGTCAGAGCTAGACTACAAGTGATTAACGAGGGAGATATGCACAGAAAAAGGAAGAGAATAAAATTTGGCCACAACCCTATTTTTGAAAGGAAATGTTTCTTAAAAAAGAAGATCTATAACACCATTTTGACATTTTTAACACAAAAAGTGTGAATGGGAGGCGTAGGACGCCAATGTAATAAAAATGTGTATGGGTAACAATGTTGGGCGCCAATGTAACAAAAAATGTGAATGGGCTAATGAACAATACAATAGAGCGTCAATGTGATAAAAAAAACAAATCAATTAAAGCTGGCTAGCTGAATGTGCCGGAGAATGAACTAGTTGACACTCAATAGAGGATTCAGCCAATTTGCATGCCATACAGAGACCATAAAATGAATACCAAGGTAATAATAAAAAAACATATGATATGAATGAAGTGATAGCAGTCGGAGGTAAGTGAAGGTTAAAGGCGACTAGATAGGGAGTTGTTTTAAGGTATAATTGGGCACCAGGAAAAGTATTAACATATACCTTTCAAGGTATCTTGTAAAGCTGTTTGATGAAATAAAAAGGAAAACAGGTATTAATTGAAATATTTAGTTTCACCACAAATTTAGTACCTATCCAAATATATACAGTCTAATTTTTTTTATAGCTACCCACCAACAATTATGTACATTTAACCTAGTTACTTATATACTAAAAAAATTCCCTGGTTATACACAATTGATCCTTGATGATCTGAATTCACAAATAATAAAATATAAGAAAAAATTTAATGACTCTACCTAAAAATGTAATTTGCTTGCCTACTAGAGATGTAACTCTGTACTTCGGTTTTCAATTAAATGTTCTAAAAAGTAATAAGGACACTATCCTGACGGGATAGATGTCCAAAGGTTTAAATATATAATAATAAAATATCAATAAATAACTCTCTGATTAAATGTGTACACATAAAACCGTACAACCGAGTTGAAAGGGAGGATTTAAAACTATTGTAATATAGATTAGTCCTTAGTCCTTAAATATTATATAGTAATATTTAGAAAAAATGACGAGTTTTTATTATTAGGTAAAAATAGTACGATTTAAAGTTAAAAAAAATATTATAAAAAGATTAAAATTAATGACTAAATTTAATACAGATTTACAATGTTCCAAACTCTAAATGAGGGAGTTACTTCCTGCTGGTTTCTTAAAGTTGTCCGAGAATAGTAAGGTAAAATCTGGAACTCTGGGGGAACAGCTAAGACTGAGGAGAATCAACCCTGAAACCAGGTGTAACTGCGACTAGGGAATAACTTAACCTCATCTTCTTTAAAACAAAAATATCAAAAAAAAAACAAAATAAAGAATTCTTCCAAAATAAAGACTTCTGCTTGACTCCTAAAGTAGGCTAAAAAGAACATTTGTGTTAGAGTTCTTTCTTACCCTTGATGAAAATTAGGGAAAAACACAAGGTTTATTAATAAATAAAATAACTAAAAATATGTTACAAAGAGTTACTGGAAGCTCGTATCAAAGCAAAAAGCTCTATGATTTGTAGATAATGTGACCTTCGCTAGTTTGACATATTTATGTAAAATGGATGATATTAGATAATTTTAACGAAAAGCATGCTATGGATATATTTTATAATATAAAAGAACGGTATGAGACAGAATATTTTTATAGATAGTCTTAATAGATGATAGATAGTTTTAAAGATAGACAATTATATGTTTTTTAGACCGGGAAGTAAAATTAAAGTACATATGATTTTATATCATTATAACTTTCGATTTAGATATTGAATGTTTTTTAATGAAATGATTTAAAAATCAGATAGATATATCGACTATCAAAGGAAAAATGACAATATTATAGGATATCGAAATGACTGATGGTTTTTATATTTTTTTATTGATAATTGGATACACTTACCGGCTCAGAGTGGCTACACACAAAAAAAAACAAACTAAAACTTTCTGCAACTTCTTCTTCCCCAAAAAAACTTTAATATTCTAAAAAACTTCTAAGCCATCACCTACTTTTTAAACACAAGTGTCTTTAACCAACATCAGAGCAGAAGTGCGTGATTTCCATTCGTTTTGAGTCAGCTAAGCATAATAGCAGTATACTAACTTAGAATTTAAAAATTAAGAAAATATTAAGGGGATATGGATCTAAAAATTGTATTTAAAGTGAATAAAAAGAATTATTGAAGTGACGGACTCGTTAAAAATTGCCCTGTATTTTGCTCATGTGGAGAGCAATTTGATCGAGCAATCGCTACTTTAACGAAAAAAGAAGTCATGACATCTCAACTACTTTTTTCTAACTCCTCAGTGTTCGATATATCCTGCAAAACATACCAATTTGCAATACTCTTGGTAAAGCTCATAAGTTTTTTATTTCAATTATTACTAGATAATGTATACTACTTACACTTTCTATAATTTTAGCCACAGAATATATTTATCTGCAGCACATATTCATATCTTAAATTTTTAATTTAGAAATGTTATCCCGATTATTACCCTCATCGACCGGAAATATTAATAAAAATTTTCCTCTTGATATAAAGTTCGTTGAACATTGTGACCACATATACAATAAAACGAGGAAATTTAATCCATTAAAGGCAATATTTCGTCTGGCCCTGACAGTCTATTACTTCTCGGGATGTAGATCTGGATCGTTATTGAGAAAATTGTTGATAAAAAGCGTGATTGTAACATATAGTAAGACAATAAATTAGGAGATATTTTTAATTTTTTATCAAAATTTTGTACAGTGCTATTACAAAGTATAAAATGTTTTTAGTCATATACGAGGTCGGTAGAAAAATATAAATGTTATATAATGCGTAACCTTTTTGGATGTTGCTAGAAAGGTCACCAATGAGGAAATTAAGAATTTTCAAAATGTCAACCTATTAGAGAATATTATAAATTCTGTAGAACTATTAGCAAAGCAAATCGATTTGTATTAGACAAATTAATAACCGAATTGAAGGTTTCAACCTATCAAAACAATACAATTAGAATATTTTGACTGTGTAATGTGAAATGAAACATATAAATTATCACAACTAATAATCGTGGTAAATTTGAAGGAAAACGTATTAGAAATATCAGGAAAAAAAAAATAAAAGAATATTGGATATTGATAAAATACAACTAGAAACTTCAACGAAACGATAATAAAGTTGGATCAAATTGTAAACAAACAACGGTGAAATAAGACATGTAAACAATACATGACGACTTACACACTTACACAGTCGAAGCACTCAGAAGTTAAAATTCTGACCTTACAAATTATACTCCTCGGAAGGATGTCATTTGCAAGGTCACATGAAATGATCCTGGGATAAAAGACTTCCGGTTACTCTGTAGCAAATAGAGGACGGAATGAATGCACCAAGCCCTAATTGCCTAAGACCCCGAAGGGGGACCTTTTTGTTGAACCATAATGGAGTGGTAGGATTTAATCAGGTCGAGCACTATCAGTTATCGTGTCAGTTACTTATATGTCACACAGTACGATTGACAATTTTAAAATATTTGTTGATATCACGATGTATGGTTTCTTTTGTAATACATTTTCAATAATGTCATATAATTTACGTTTCTGTAGAATGCATTTTTTGTTTGTCAAATTGTCATATGATAAATGTACCATAATGTAGATTTTATTAGGCTACGTTAACCTAGTATTAAATATACCATATATATATATAATATATATATATATATATATATATATATATATATATATATATATATATATAAGGATCACTCAGAGGTGGTGGTTTCTTATATCGGTCTCTAGGTGGAGAAATAAAAGACAAAGTTGATAGGCTACTTTATCTATTTGAAGACGTTTCGCTTTTCGAGTTTTGAAAGCATCATCAGTTCATCTAAAAAAGTACAATATGAGAACCACACAATCATGGAAACGATGTTAATTGTTACCTTAAAAAGACATGTAGCAGTCAATGTTATTAACAATAATGTGAATGAAACTTAAGTAAATGGACATAATACGCTGATCTTGTATAAACAATTAAGTAACTAACAACATATATGAACTTATAAAAATTAGCACAGCAAATGACCATGTGGGCTTAAGTAAATTAAAATGTTATTTAATGTTAATTAGTGAGCAAGAACTAAGAAAATCATAGATAACTTCCTACCACTCGTCTGAGTGATCCTTATATATATTGGATTGACGGTCGTAGGTACTCCTTTTTCCGATATATATATATATATATATATATATATATATATATATATATATATATTATATATATATATATATAGAACAGAAATTTAATCTTTGCAGATAAGTTAAATAGTAAACTCTTAAATATTGGGGAAATCTGCAAGAAAACTCTAATGTGTATCAATTATTTCACCTAACGTTTTCGCCAAAGAGAATTAATTTGGCTTCTTCAGGGCTGAAAGAGAATAAATTATAATTAGCTACCATATATTATCTAATAAAAAACATTTACCTTACCGTAAATTTTAGAAATGTCGAGTTATGATGTTAAAAAACTTTAGCTAGTAACAACATAGTGGTGTTTTTTTGTTACTATGTGCAAAAAAGTTTATTTGTTAACGTTGGAAATGTATGGTAGCTTTGAACTTAAAACGCAAAGGTTTACCCAAGGTTAATCGAAAAACCCAATGTAACTACATTTAAAGGAAGTAATTTTTTGAATTGTCGGCAATAACTAAATTTTTGATTGTTGTAAAGTTTGAATGTGAGCTTCTGTTTTCATAGAACGCAAGCGCCGAACAATTACAAGTAGGGCTTTTGAATATCTATGTCGTTAAGGTTTATTGGTAAAACGATGAAGTTAGATCCCAGTCTGGGGAGATATTAGTTTAGAATTTTCTTAATTAAAATTATTTTTTTTTAATTAGTATATTGTTCATGTATTATTATAATAATATCTTATTGAGATGTATCTAAGAAAAGTAAGGGAATGTTATCTTTTTTAGTTAATGAAAATTACTATTAAAGTAGGTTAGTTGTTAATAGATATATCAGTCAAGTTAGTTATCTGTGATGTTGTATTGTTCTTGGTATCTGATTTAAGCAAGAAGTGGTATATATCGCTTAGATTCTTAATGTCACTCTTAACATTGATGGAAAAATCGTTAAGGAAAATACAAGACATTTCAATGAACTCTCTTTTAGATTTATTGTTCTCACGGTGGAGAATTGAAGTGTTCGTATAGTCCATGTAATGACCAGTGGAATGGACATGTTTGGCTAATGCACAGCGGTCAGGGTGAAGTCGAGAATCACTTTTGTGTAGTGTAATACGTGATTTAAATAATTGAGATGTTTGGCCGATGTAGGAATTGTTGCAAGAGAGGCATGGAATGTTGTAGACAATATTACTAAGCCTATCTTTGGGAATAATAATACTAACATTAAACTTAATATGGCTTGTAGATCAGCCCTAACAATTAATAACCTTTATTCGAAGATAAAAGATAAGACTCCCATATATAAGGGACAAAAGAATAAAAACGAACAACAGTACAAGAAATTTAATAAAATAATCAAACAAAAAATCAAAGAAGCTAAGGACCTGTATCTATTAGAAAAGTGTGAAGAAATAAAGGTTGATAAATATCATGGCATTAACATCACGAAAATCATAGAAACAGCATATCAAGAAGGATTCGAAATCAGATAAAAAAACTCTTGTTCTTCTGGTACCGCTTACAAAATCGATATGCAGAGACACTAGTATTGCGACACTATACAAGTCTTGAACAAGAATCAATGGCATCAATACGGACAATATAACAAAAATGGATATAAAGAAAGGTAACTCTAGTCAACAATTCCGTAAAAAGTGACGTATACAACTACCTCGCACACAATAATGAGAATGGTCCAACAACAGGAATTGAGCAGATGCAAAGCACCCTTCATGGATGGGGCCTTCTTCAAGAGTCACAACCTCTCTCTTGATACAAAACTAAGAATGCTGCGATGCTACGGTTTCTCTGTCCTTGTATATGGTGTTGAATCGAGGACCTTGAACGAAGATATGAGCAAAAAACTGGAAGCATTTGAGATGTGGCTGTATCGGAGAATACTTAAGATCCCGTGGACTGACCGAGTCACAAATGAGGAGGTCCTTAGAAGAATGAATAAGAACCGAGAGGTACTGACCACCATTAAATCTCTTCTCCGGACATATTATGCGAAATAAATCCATGTATGCTCTCCTTCAAGCCATCCTGCAAGGAAAAATATTTGGAACGCGAGGTCCAGGAAGAAAAAGAACATCTTGGTTGAAGAACCTCAGAATCTGGTTCAGTACAACATCTGTGCAGCTTTTCGCAGCCAACGTGATCGCCAACATTCGTAACGGATAGGTACATCAAGAAGAAGAAGAAGTTGTCTTCTTGCCGAACGCCTCTTTTAATACGAAAGGTCTCAGTATCTTCATTAAGTCTTACACAGACTGTAGCATGCTGATAGATGTATCTGATGAGGGATATGTATCGGTAATATATTCTACATTGTGTTAGAGCTTGGAGCATTTTACTTTGATTGACCGTATCAAATGCTTTTTCAAGGTCGACAAAGACAAGTATCAGGGGTCTATTATATTCAATGGTTTTTCAATTAACGACTTAGTGGTTTGCAAATGATCATTTGTTCCGTATCCAGCTCTAAATCCTGCTTGCTCGCAAGGTTGATAGAAGTCTAGTTTTGATGTCAACCTATTAGTTATTATTCTTTATAAACAACGTATAAACGTGAGATAACAAGCTAATAGGTCTATAGTTCTTTAGCTGTCTTATATCTCCCTTTTTGTGTATGACTACTATAACAGCTTTATTCCACTGAGACGGTGTAACCTTTTTTGAAAGGTATAAGTCACATAATTGTGTCAATGCTTTCAATACTGTCTGTCCTCCTGCTTTAACTGCTTCAATTACGATTTGGTTATCACCAGCTGCTTTATTGTTTTTCATTCGATTTAATTACTTTGAGACTTCTTCGATTGTTATTTCTGGGATATCCTCTGAACCCACATTCTGGACTTTTCTCAACTTGGTGTCGTCTTTCTTACCCTTTTCTCTATATAATTCTGTGTAAAATTCTTCAACTACTTTAATTATCTTATCTTTATCTGTTACCACTTTTCCATCTCGATCTGCGAGCTTAACAATATTCTTCTTATCTAGACCTTGATATCTCTTTAGCACCTTTAAAGTTTTATTTTCGTCGACAACCGTTGTAATCTTTTTTGTGCTATATTGTCGTACGTGCTTTCTCACTGCTTTATTAATATAGGTTTATTAATATAGATTAATATAGATTAATCATTTAAGGTTTCGACATCCATAACGTCTATATTTGTTGTCTTTAGATATCTCAGAATTTCCTCTTCGAAGGACATGGTGTTTTCGATTGGATTCCATCCTATTGGGTGTGTTTTTGTTATCATATTGTATCTTTGTTTTTGGAGATTTAGCACGATATTCGCTCTTACCATTCTATGATCACTTCCGACTGAACAGCTATTAAGAACTGTTACATCATGGACCATGTCTTTGTTGTTGGTTAAGACAAAATCAATTTTATTTTTGGTGACTCCATCTGGACTTGCCTCACGTCCATTATCTTTGGGGACTTTTTTGAAAAAGCTATTCATTGCAAAGAGGCCATTTCGTACCAAGAAACCCAAAAACATTTCGCCTCTTTCATTTCTTTGTCCGAATCCCTAGGGACCTATTGCAACTTCGGTCCCGTCCAGTTTACATCCCAACTTAGCATTAAAGTCACCCATTACTAGGTTGTGTGTAGTAGGCGCCATGTAGAATAACATGTAGAATAACCCAAAACAAACAAAGAAAGAATATAAGTGTAGGTAGACACTGATTGCTGAAGCAAGACAAAAAGTGTCTACCTTCGAAGTAAACTGGGTAAATTGTCTAGGACATAGCACAAAAAAAGAATGAGAAGGAGAAGAAGAAAATAAAACGCCATTGATTAAAATAATAAAACAGGGATTTAAATAATTATTTTTGAAATGTTTTAGTCGTTTAAAAATTAATATTTACAAATAGAATGGAAGGGGGGCTTATTCTAAGGCTTGTTCTAATTACGATATTTTTTTATGGATCGATACTCTATACACAAAATATATACATCAGGAAAATTTGCAGAAGCCCAATGGTTAAAATAAAGATAAAATCAAAAATAATTCATAATATTTGTATTCTATATGATATTCTACTTCTTTGTGTATGTTTGTTGTAGCGACTTCAGTAATTGTACTATAATGATTTTCGCATTTTCTTAACAAAGAACGTGCTAGACATATTGCACGCTAGAAAATCTGTTCGTAAAAATCATTACCTGCATAAAACAACCCTTTAAATATACAACAATAAAGTGACTTCAATGTCTTCGAGACACATACACTCGATTTTCTCCGAAAATTGTATATGTGAATTATATGCGAGTTTTACAACTTTACAAATTTCAATTCTGAGACTGCACGGTTCAGAAAATATGGAATATGTTCGTCGATTTGCAGAAAATGGAATTTCTGTTTCGAAACGGTGACAAATTTCTATTTGGAAATATAAAAGAAATATTTTTGATATGGTGTTTTTATCATGTTGGTGCGTTTACGGAGATAAGGTATGTACAGTACAAGGTACGACAAACCTCTGGCTTTCTTTGATTACGGTTAAACTATGGAGAATATAAAAAAACGTGTTAAACAAAAGCTGATGTATATCAAAGATGTCTACGATTAAAACACATTTTCGATTATACAGAGTCAGTCAGATTAATAGAATGAACCATTTTAGTAATTCCTTTATTTCTTAATTTATATAACCTAATAGTTTCATATTTTTAACAAAAAAAGAAATCGTACGATTTCTACCTGACGAAATCGAATTCAAATCTCAACCACCGTGCTTTCTAAAACTTGCAAAGTAAACATCTTGATGAATAAATCGGCAAGGGAATCTAAGATTGCATTCCAAATGCCGTTCAACATGATCAAAATTCGTAGTGAATTCAATTTCTGGTACTCCAAACGAAGTAAAGAAATAAAATAATAAGTAATAATAATAAAATAATAAGTAAAAATAATAATAAGTAATAATACCGTCATTATGTCATTAGGCATGGGAGTACCGGTACGGAACAAATACCTATATACGTTAAGCTTTGCAGATGATCAAGTAGTGATTGCACAAGACCAAGACGACCTCATCTACATGATGAAAAACTACAAGACGAATATATCAAGGTTGGTCTAGATGTTAACCTCGTGAAAACAGAGTACCTATCTACAAGTGAAGAAGACAGAAGATCTACAGATTGATGACAACGTATCAATCAAAGGAAATGATAAATTCAAATACTTGGGGTTTATAATCACGAAAAAGGCAACAAAGAGGAAGAAATTACGCAAAGATTAGAAAAAAACAAGAACAGCAATCCGACAACTTAACTCAGTATGGTGGGATAGACACCTAAATATGAAGACAAAAACACAGATTTATAAAACATTACTGCGAAGTAGTATGACATATGGGGCTCAAAGTTGGATTATATACAAGAAAAACAAAAGTATGATAGCAGTAACAGAGAGATGATGAGAGAAGATGCTGCAGAGTAACAAGAATGGATAGGAGAAGTAATGACGAAATAAAGCAAAGAACATCAATAGAAACAGACATACTAACATACATATTGAACGAATTTAAAACGGATCATACAATTTAATATATGTCTGTTTGAACTGCATTTGAAATAGTGGACCAATATAAAACTTGGACAAAAATAAATCCATTACCTGGTTATAGACATTGTATAAAATATCGTTTAACCATCTATTTCGCAACAATGTTGTCCGCGTAAAGGTTGATTCAGACACATCAGTCCCGTCATGACTATGTCGATGAAGCTCGAAGTTAACTGCATTGCCTGATGAAGTGATTTTACGGTAGTGATAGGGATAAAACTATTCCCTAATTGAGTCAAAAATTATGTAAAAATAACACATATAAACCTGAATATGGGTAAGATTTGGTTTGAATTAGTTAAATAATGATATTTTATGCTTTTGAATAAAGTTCCATCATATTTCAACCCTTAAAAAGCGACCCTTGTTAGAGATTAATGTAAAAAAAATACTAATTCTAAAAAATGATTTCGCCTTGGATCGATTTGGATAAAAATTTGGATTTAAGCTCAATTCACCCACTGCTTTATAGTTTATGTCATGTCGACGAACCCTGATTGTTCTTAGGGGTGAAACTACCCTATTAAATATGTATTCGAACTTGAATAAAGTTACATATTTAACCTGAAAATGGGACCATTGTTTGAATTAATGTAAATAAAGTAGTTGCGACGAAAATGTTTCGCTCGGAATTTTGAATAGTTAAAAGTGATTTTTTATACTTTAAAATACAATTGTCAGAATTTCAACGTAAAAACAATCGTTATGAGTGCATAGGTGAAAACAATTTTTTGCTAAAATTTTGCAACTTTTCAACTTTTGAAAATCACCCTTTACAACATTGCAGTTTTTATAAACTAATTTAATAGATATAAATTGAAAAAAGTAGAATTAAATACAAAAAGATTTATCAACATAAAAAGGCACCATATATTCTTATACATTTACATAAATCGTTGAAAATATTTACATTTATAGGTAAAACAATTATAATATTAATTTTATTAGTCATCAATTACATCTTCATCGTGATCTATGTCATCCTCATCTTCTTCAATTATTGGTGGACTATTATTGCACCCTTCACCTGAGCACCAGAACAAGTAGAGTTACAGTATAAACCACTTTTCTGCACCCACATGAAACGCCGCATCCTTTTTTGACATTGGCAAAAAATAATTTTCAAAAGTTCATCGGGTGCAGGTTGTTTGTTCATGCGTACGGGTAATAACAAACCATCTTTGGAATACCATCCCCAATCTGTTGCTCTGATATTTTCATTGCCAAGCCATAGACATATGAGCAGATGTTTTATTCTGTTGTATGGGATTTCAAAATAATAACGCTTAAAATTTCGAATGTATAACGCCCCACTACCTAATATACCGGTTTTGTAGATTATTATGCTCCGAAATGTACTGTACTATACTAATGGAATTTTCCGGAAAAAAATTAATTGTTTTTTTAACGTATTTCCTTCATTTTTAACGATAGAGTGTTTCTTCAAAACGATTTTGTAGAGGTTTCTAAGAGCTACAAGGATCTGTGATTAAATCTTTTTGGAACCCTTGGTTTTTAAATGGGTGAGTTTAAAGGGCTCGAAAAAGATGGTGCTTGATCGTAAATCGATGCTTTAAACGGCTATATCTCGCCAAATATTCACTGTACAACAAATCTAAATAAAGGAAAATTTTAGTCATTAAAAAAGCTACAATTTAATACATTTTTATTTTTTTCATATATTCAGTATTTTCGGAGATATTTAAAAAAAGAAGGGTAAAAAATATGAAATTGTAAATCGTTTCTCGCTTTATGCTGTACTTTTTCTAAAACTAAGCATTTTAAATGGGTCAAACTTCTTGGACGTATTAACAATACATGTACAAAGAGAATTGCAGAAGGAGTGAAGATCGATTTTAATTATGGAGGTGGTTTTTTTCGTAATAAAATTAAGTTTTGACCTTATTTTCATCATAACTCCTCAATTTTTGAGCTAGAGTCTTTTTATGATAGGTCTATTTATGCTCTTTAAAAAAGGTTCTGTGAGTTTTCTTCCAAAAATGCATCATTTTCCCGATATTTGGAAATCTGATAAAATGCACCATTTTCGAGTTATTTCCGCGAAAATATCGATTAAAAACGTCGAGTTTGTTTGTCTAAAATTTTCCTTGGCTATTACCTACTTCTGTTAAAATTTCAAGTCAATCCACGCAGGACGAAAAAATTGCGAGGTGAAATGCTTCATTTCCTGGACTATAAGTGGTTTGACAGCATAATAAAATCGTAGATTTATGTGTAGCTTTTAATTTTTATGATTTCAAATCCAGCAGCCCGCTGAAGTATTGGATTTTTATAATATAATTATTTGACAACCTTTTGTTGGTCAACTACCTACAGCAGAATTGAGACGAAATACATAATATTTCGTATGTTCCGAATTTATTTCGTTCAATCTGTATATAGAACAAAAAAGACTAAAGTGGTATGGACATATAAGAAGAACTAGCGACAGCAGATGGATAAAAGAGAATAACCGAATGGAGCCCCATAGAAGGAGGAAAAGAGGACGACCCCGAAGAACCTGGAGGAACGAAGTAGACGACGCCATGAGTAAGAGAGGCCTAAAATAATATCCAATCACAGCAAAACATTATAAAGCATTTGCAAAACTAGATAACAAATCATATTATTCCCCTAATGCTCTAAGTATTTGGATTGTGTTGGGTTAATTCGTAACATCTAATTTTAATATTAAAATTGATGACTTTAAGCCACAAAAGAACCACTCCTGTTTAATATTCAGAAACTAGGCGGAGATGATTAATCAATACTTATTAAAAAATATAAACCTTTGTTTTATACACATATCTTTTCCTTTCTCTTTTTTGTCATCTCTCATAAATTGACCTCTGATGGCATAGACCTTTTTATCACAAAAACTCTTATCCCTTTGAAAGATATTCGGAGCGGCGACAAAAAATATATTTTTATAAAAGGTCCGAACTCACTGTTATAGAGGCTCTTAGTCACAGATGTGAATAAAAAGATCGAAAACGAGGTTTTCGATCCTTAAAACTAAAATGTCAAAGAAATCGCCTTAACAGTGGCCTAACTAGAGGGATAAAAAATCGTTTACATTATTGATCGTAACTTACGACTTGACGCTTTAATTTTCTTACAAATTTGCAATCTAAGGGGAAAATGATATAACGTGAAAATAACAAGATGTTAGATGAATGATTTATTTATTTCGTGTACGAAATACATTGCTTACAAAAACAACTTAAAATAAAAATAAATGGACATTTAAATAAATATAAGTCCATATAAAAATAAATTAAAACAATAAAACTTTCATATTTCGTTTAAACCAGTGGTTGGCTACGTCATTGCATTCCATTAAGTCTGCACCACATCAAAGCTCAATGTTTAGTTTAGACGATACTGCAGTAGGTGTCTTATTGATTGGATGCACCGCATGCACAGCGGTCATCTCCCTCAATGTATCCCCAGAAAACCATATTTTGTTGTGATCTACTGACACCTATACGCAGTCTCCTCATTGTTTTCCATCGTCACCGTCAAGTTGTGCATCTGGTGAAAGCACTTCTTAACTGTTTGTGATATTTCTCGTTTGCTGGTCTTCCCACCAAGTCTCTGATCGCTTCCCAAAATTACAAAAAGAAGAATTGGATGACTGACGAAATATTATCAATGAAGGACGATCGCAGATCATTTTAAAGCAAAGACTGAAAAAAATTTTAAACAAAAAAAAGCGTAGGTAGCTTTGAGATTTATGTAGACAGACGGAAGCTGAGAATTCCATGAGTACAAAAGCTTACCAAGGATGAGTTATTTTGGTGCATGATTTAACAACAAAAATTACATAATGAAAGAGAGACAGGTAAAATGCTTGTCTCTGTTGTAAAATTTAATTATAATCTATAGATCTATAGTAAATAAAAAAAAACAACTATTTGAACTAGTCAATCATATTTTGACATCCAGACACACTAATTCGATAAAGAAACTATTAAGCCCTTGAAAAATATACCGATACACGCCTAGCAGGGAGGAGTCCATGTAAAATAAATTTTGTTTGGAAATGTTTGGTGAGATATTTGAAGTATCCAAGTTTTTCATGACTCTTGCTTTTTTGGCTCCTGATGTATACCAACCTAGACTTAAAAAGATAAATGTTATTCTCAATTTATGTCGTCTCTAGCACACGCAGACTATCCTATAAATCTTTCTTTCCTATTACCTTTGGGGCTTTTTAATATTGCGAAGAACATGCTAACAGTGTTGTATATTTTTTGGTAGCAAAATATTGCTTTTTCATTTGAATGTTATTTTTTGCCTCAGTCATATCAACAATAGATCGAATAATTGATTATTTTTTTAGGTGTCGATATCAACAAAACAACAGAAAACTAAAAAGCCATCATCGATCTACCACTCTACCGTTTTAACACCTTATTCTACCGCATTTTTTAATTTAAAGCATTTGACAAACCATAATATACATACACATAATATACAGGAGATGTATTTTGGTTCTGATATTTCTACGTCTAGTTTAGATAAAAATGATTTGGAATTTGTAAAGTGTTTAGCATTTTATATAGAGGGTCTGGACCAATTGTTAAAAAGATTTCCCATAAAAAATAACATCTTGGAAGATTTGCAGTTCATAAATCCTGATTTGGTGCGAAGTAGAAAAATTAATTCAATTGCGCATATTTCACCAAAATTGGACAATATTGGGATAAATTACGGCGATCCTCATTCATTAGATAATAAGTGGAGACATTTACGAAGCACAGTTGTCTGAATCTAATGATACACTAGCATTTTGAAGTCAAGTAAGTGAAATGAAATTATGGTAGTGGACTAAATATGTTCCCCAATTTATCCCTACATGTTTTTAATGCATTGACCTTACCGCATTCGAGTGCAAATGTAGAAAGATTTTTTTCGGTTGTCAACACATTAAAATAAGCAGAGTAATAAGCCCAAAGCCTATTGAAGCGCTACTACATAGCAAGAGAATAGTTGGCTCCGACGGAAGTTGCTATACTAATAAGGTAGAAAATGATATGGGAAAACTTTTAATAAAAACATTTAGGAGCAGAACTCGGATATTGACGAGATCTAATGGTTGAATTTGTTATAAGTCAGTGTTGTGTTTTGTTTTACCATCTCTTTTAAGGTTTAGTTTTGATTTTAGTTAATGTTTTTGATTAATTACTATTAAACTGGGAATAAGCCACAATTAAAGATAAAAATACGTTTATTGACGTTTCAATTTCCACTTCGGAAATCGTTCTCAAAATACCGATTTCCGAAGTGGAAATTGAAACGTCAATAAACGTATTTTTATCTTTAATTGTGGCTTATTCCAGTTTAATAGTAATTAATTTACAATGCCACAAGAAAATAGCTTAAGAACAATGTTTTTGATGTTTATTAAGGTTAATTTTACGATAAAAATTATGTTTTTAAAAATTTTATATGTATTTTCTGATCAAAATTATTTACAAATATACGTACTATTACAAAAAGGCATTTAAATAGACCATTGGTATTAGATAATGTAAAAAAACAACAAATTTGATATTGATGAAAAATGTGTGCTTAGAAGACTGCAATTTTTAGAAGATGTCCGAAATAAGTGTACTGAACGTGTAAGTATGATTATTATTACCAATATTATAACCTATAATTACTTACTGTTCCTCTGATAGGTAGTCTTCCTAGGAACGACTAATACTGAGTGTTTTTTATTTATTTATTTATTATTTGGGTATTTAGCAACACGACTTTAAATAATTAAGTATGTCAAGTTTCAATGAATGCACAGTTATATAGGTAGTTTAAATTGATAGTTAATTAGTTTAAATTTTAATTCAGTTACCACCCTTGCTAGAAAAAGGGACTTTATTCTCAAGAGAAAATGAAATTCAAACAGAAATTTCAGAGTTTGAAAGAGCTAGCCGAGAACATAGTCCTACAGAAATAATCTCAGAGAGAGATACGCGGAAAAATGGAAATCCATCAACAATGTTAACTGACAAAGCTGGAAGTCGTGGAGAAGAGCTGTTACAAGCAAAAATAGCCTCTGAGGTATGTTCGTAGCGCATTCTTTTTTATTAGAATTCAATATTTGTTCCTACTTAAATAATTGTATTGATGGCCTCCCTATATTAGTTTTTTTACTCCAGTTGATTATTGTTGTAGAAGCATAATTTCATAATCGATCATCTACCCCAATGATTGCGAGAAGCCTGTAGTACTAAATGGGAATAATATCTAATTAAAATTAAATTAATAAAACTAGTGCCATGATATGATGTTTACAATTAGTTTTATTTGTAGTTACGGGATATTAAACTTTTTGTTTTATTTCAGATCATTCTTAGTACCTATGTTGCCAGTACTAACCACAGTAATATTCGCTTTTTACAATTATTTTATTTTACAGGATTAATCTTCACTATTATCAGCATTCAGCGATGACAGCATTGATGATCCAACATGGTGGCCGGTACTGCCACATGAATCAAGCGGTGAAAATATTACCGAAGAAGATGCCATCATCGAAAAAAATGTTGATAAAAACTTACAAGTTGGAGCAAGCGTAGTGAATGAAGATTTAAATGCAGAAAATAATATGTCAGTCAATGCAATGGATTAAGAGGAGAAAAAAAATACAAGGAAAAGGAAGCGCCAGCCAGAAAAATGGAAGAAAATTTAAAATTTGAGGAAGACACAAAGAAATTTAGGACAGGCTTATACTAATGCCAAAAATGTTCAAGTTCCTGCTAGAGGTATGAAAAATAGGTGCAATGAAAATAAATGTAAATTTAAATGCAATAAAATAACAGATGAACAGAGAATCCAGATTTTTACAAAATATTGGAGCTTTGGAGAATTTTGTTTTAAAATGCATGAAAAAACTAACATTAAATACCGTAGAGTGAATGTAGGAAATCGTCCAAGAGCACCAAACTATGAACATGAATTTGAGATTGAAGATAACAAGTAGAGAGTATGCAAAACATTTTTACAATATAGGATTCTTCACACCGAAAAGGATCAGTGTTCACTTTGTGAGTCATACAAAAATGCAAGCGACAAAGACGTTCTCAGATCTGATTTGGAGAAACATCGTCACGAAGTTGAATTAAGTAGAAAGGAAAAGACCAAAGACGCCTCATTAGCAAAATCTGAAGAATGCATAACAGCATGCTTCGATTTACAAGCTGTGTTGCCTACTCCGTGTGGTGAAATATCAAGTTTTTATTATTAGCGACGACTTTCTACATTCAATTTCACAATTTTCGATATCGGAAAAGGACTTCAACATTGTTTTATTTGGTATGAGGGCATTGCTCATCGTGGTCCCAATGAAATTGGAACATGCCTTTTTCAATACCTGCAGGACATAGGAAACGGCACCAACGTGGTGTTCTATTCAGATAATTGTTCCGGACAGAACAAAAATAAGTTTATACTCGCCTTATATGTATACGCAGTGCATACATTTAATATATACCTAAACCTGGACATTCCCAGAACGAGGGAGATAACATGCATTCCCTCATTGAAAAACAACGAAAGCGAGTTCTTAAAGGAGGTCCTATTTATGTACCAGCCCAATGGGTGACTGTTACCCAGTCAGCTAAGAAAAATGGACCACCATTCAAAATAAAAGAAATATGTTTCAATAAACACTTATGTTCAATGATTGGCAACAATTTCAACATTGATGAAGACGGAAACACAATCACATGGAAAGATATTAAAGTTTTGGAGGTAGAAAAGAACAGGCCATTTTCCTTCAAAGTGAAGACTAGTTTTGAAGGACCCTTCAAAACAATAAACCTGCGTCGCCGATTAAGGGTTCAGTTTACTGAACTAGAAAACTTAGATCTAAAGATAGCATATCATACTACACCAGGTATCACTGCAGTTAAAAAGAGAGATCTCTTATCTTTATGCGAAACAAATGCAATTAAACCCCAATACTATGATTTTTTTAATAATTTAGTAGTTGGAAATGATTCACCATAATATTAATGATACTTGCGATATAAGTATTAGTATATTATTGTATTGTCTGATGATACGTTTTCATTTTCTGTGTAGCTTGTAATTTTTATTACATACTGTTTTTTTTTGTCTGTAATAAAGTTACCATTGATTTGATTATGTGCAATTTTATAATTTCAGTTCAGAGCTATAAGGAATTATTTGTAAAATCTACCAAAAATCAAACATTTTTTAATACGTATTATTTGGAATTAAAGCCCCTTAAAATTGATTATTTTTATTTCCAAAAATTTTGGTTTAACATTTAATATCTTAAGAGTAAAAAATTTTTTAGGGTTAAAATATTTTTAAATTCCCATTATCTCAGAAAGATATTATTTGCAGTTAATGCTCTATAGTTCTGAAGGTGCGATATGGCAGTGAAGTTTGGCCAATGAAACAAAGAACAGAGAAGCTGTTACTAGCAACAAAAATGGACTTCTGGAGAAGAGCAGCAGGCAAATCAAGAAGAGATCGGATACCAAATGAGAGAATACGAGAAATGATGGGAGTCAAGAATACAATAGTTGATGACATAAAAACAAAACAGTTAATCTGGTACGGCCATGTACAGAGAATGGCAGCTGACAGGATTCCGAAACAGATTTTGACGTGGACACCACAAGGGAGAAGGAAAAGAGGAAGACCGAGAAGAAGCTGGAGAGAGGGAATTGAAAAAGAACTAGAGGAAAGAGAAATCCCTCCAGGCCTATGGTTGAATAGAGAAGAATGGCGGTTAGGAGTCGGAAGGCGTCGGAGAACGCTGTAAACCGATGGTAGTAGTAGGCCTTATCCTTCCAATAAAATGATAGAACTGTACACCTGTTAAACTTTTATCTGGATAACTAATAAAAGTAATACGTTGATTGATTGTGAACACAAAGTACTTTTTCGGACTTTCATTGGCTTTAAAAATCAATAGCATTTCTGCTACTTTAGTTATAATTTAGAATTCGAAAAGATATTGCGTAAAATGAAAAACTTATTAATATATTAAATGAAATCATATCATTTGATAAAACAAATGAAAAAATTACCATTGCAACAAAAGTACTAAACTAAAATTTAGCTTTTTGACAGACTTTCTATTAAAGTTCCAAAGCAATTGTCATGAAGTGCATCCATTAGGACCATAATATACGACCACTCTAAATGATTGTTTTTTTCCACTTTTATAAGGCAATATTTTTAAGAAACGACTTGCATTCAAAATGTAACAGCTTATTATTGTTTCAAGGTTGATGCATTCTCACCCCGCTTTAAGAAGTTATCTATAACTTTTACGAGGCTTGTTACTGTCTCAGTTACCGTAAAATGTTGCGCTTTAAAATTATTGCCAGAATTAAATTTCAGTTGAAATAACAGTTTTAAACTCAAGATAAAAATGTTCACTGTTGACATCACCAAAATACGACTTACAACGGAGAAAATTTGGTCAAATTCAAAATATTTCAATGTTTTTCATTTTAGCCCTATTTTGATGATTTTTTTAGATTCATTCCAGAAAGATGGAATATTTAGTCCACATTACTAGAGGTGCTAAATATGAAATATTAAGGCTCATAATGCAAGGTAAAATCAAGGGAAAAAGATCCATAGGAAATTGAAGAATTTCCTATATTTTCCTCTCTGAGAAACCTAAGAGAGTGGTATATAGCCAATAAGGTACAGATATCTGTGATGATAGCCAACCTCCGATAGGAGAAGAAAATACAAGAAGAAGAAGACGAATTTTTTAGCACACTGTCTATAAATTTAATTTAGTATAGGTAGTGAGTTTTTTAATATGTAATAATCCCAGTATCGAGACTGTGGAAGGTATTAGAACAAACGAACATCAATCACAACTATATAGCTGCACTTAAAGAACTGTAAGAAAATTCGCAATCAAGAATTCATCATCATCATCATCACTGGCTCGACAACCCTTTTTGGGTCTTGGCCTGTTCAAGGATTCTTCTCCATTCTGACCTGCTTCGTGCTTTTTTTTCCAGTTTTTAATTTTTAATGTTGTTATATCATTTTCTATTTGTTCTACGTATCTCAGCTTCGGTCTTCCTCTTGTTCTTTTCCCTACTGGCACTTGCTTGAATATTTTGTTTGGTATTTCGCCTTCTTCCATTCTTTCCACATGTCCAATCCAACGTAGCCTTCCTATTTTAATGAATGTTATGATATCCGGATCCTGGTATATGTTGTATAGTTCAAAGTTATACCTTCTCCGCCAAATCCCGTTTTCTTTCGTGCCCTTATATATGTGTCGCAAGATTTTTCTTTCAAAGGTGGCTAATAACGTTTCCTCCCTTTTAGAGAGTGTCCAGGTTTCTGAACCGTATGTGAGTACCGGTCTTATTAAGGTTTTGTATATTTGGCATTTTGTTTTTCTGGAGACGTTATCTGATCTTAGTTGTCTAATTAAGCCATGGTAACATTTATTGGCAATAAATATTCTCCTCTTCACTTCCTCTGCAACGTTGTTATCAGACGTAACTAGGGATCCTAAGTATGTAAATTTTTTACCGCCTCAATGTTGTATTCTCCTATTGTTAAATTTGGCAGCTGCCTTATTTGTGCGTTTTTATTTGCAGGCATATATTTTGTTTTTGAGTGATTGATTTTAAGACCACTATTACTTGCAGCTCGTTCTATTTGAGTGAATGCCTCTATCATTTCTCTTCTTGATCTTGCGATTATGTCAACATCATCTGCAAATGCTAGTACTTGCACGCTTTTATTAATTATTGTTCCTCGGGTATTAACTGTTGTGTCTCTTTATTTTTTCAAGTATGATGTTGAATAATATGCATGATAGAGCGTCTCCCTGGCGTAGTCCCTTCTTCACATCTATTGTTTCCGTTAATTCGTTTTGTATCCGGATTTTACTTTCTACTTTTAGTGTTTCTTTTATCAATTCTATTAGCTGTGTTGGTATATTAAATTCTTTCATTGCTTTTGTTAGGAATTCTCGGTTTATATTGTCATATGCACTTTCGAAGTCTATGAAGAGATGATGTGTGTCGATGTTATATTTACTTGTTTTTTCAAGGATCTGTCGCAGAACAAATATCTGGTCTATTGTTGACTTCTGTCTACAGAAGCCACATTGGTATTTGCCAACTATTTTTTCAGCATATGGTCTAAGTCTTTCATACATTACGTTGGACATTATTCTTGTGACGTCCTCTCGTAGGAGTCACTATCCGGGTAGCTTTTGGACAGTCAGAGACAGAGTTCAAAATAAAAATAAAACTTTATTGTCTTCCTTAAATTAAATTGACAAAAATCTTATGTACATATTTACAATTTAGTTTAGTCTTCTCAGTACCTGGCCTATTTATTCAAATTAAGTTTGACCTTGTCGTATGAAGTTCGTCTTATCGGCAATCGAGTGTGTTTTCGGAATTTTACGTGAACGTTGTAATAACAGCGGACGATAGGTACAAAGAAAAGAAAGGAACTCAACACGTCCCTTAAGTGATTCGGGTTAATAGGACACTCCTCGACAGTCTCAACACGACTGCTTCGGAGTACGGGTAATGGAGAGCTCAACACGCTCTCCGGATGGCGGTATGGAACGGAAACAACTTGTGAACTCAACACGTCCACAAGCCGGGGTAGGGAAGAAGAGAACCTTCAGTCAACACCTGACGATTCTGCCTCTATGAGGAAATAATGCGGTTTATATAGCAAAGTTTTGCCCTTTCTACTGTCGATACACTCCTACTTCATGGTTGGTTCGCGCGCACGCTGGTTTAACGGTGATGGCTTGGACTCATCGTTACATTCTGTATGCCGCATTCAACAGCGTGATTCCACGGTAGTTTTCACATTCTAACTGGTTTCCTTTTTTATGTAGTGGTACAGTAATGCCGCTATTCCACTCCTTTGGTAGCTGTTTATTCAACCATATCTTTCTTATCAGCTCATGTATGGCTTTAAGTAATGCGTCTCCTCCTTCTTTCAGTAGCTCCAATGATATTTGATCCGATCCCGGTGATTTATTGTTCTTTAATTTGTCCACTGCTGTTCTAATCTCTGCTATTGTTGGTGGACTCTTTTCTCTGTTGTCTGCTTGATCTAATGGTATATCAGGGTTCATCTCCGTCCTATTCAGCCCAAGCTTTTCCTTAAAATGTTCTGTCCATCTTCTAAGTATCTCTTGCTGTTCTGTCAATATATTACCCTCCTTATCTTTACACATCGTTGTTCTCGGTTTGAACTCTTTTCTGCTTTTGTTGAGTTTCTGGTAAAATTTTCTTGTCTCTGTTGGTTTACTTAGTTCTTGTAGTTCTTGAAGTTCTTTGTTGATATATTCTCTCTTCTTTCTTCGGTGAATTTTTTTTTCTTCTTTACGTAGTTGTTTATATTCTTCCTCTGCTTGTCGGGTTCTGTGCCTCTGTTGCGTCTGTAGATATGCTCTGTTTTTTCTTTCTGTTATAGTTTGACATTCTTCGTCAAACCAGTGATTCGTTCTTGTTCTTCTTTCTTTACCTATCTTAATTCTTATCAAGAATTAAGATAGGTAAAAAACTCACCGATGCCTTCATAGTGAATAAGAGACTACGTCAGGGATGTCCTATCTCTCCTACACTATTCAAAATATATGTAGCAGCGGCACTTAAGAACTGGAAAAGGAAAATACACGGAA
The DNA here is from genome assembly GCA_918026665.1 of Diabrotica balteata. Classification (NCBI taxonomy): domain Eukaryota; kingdom Metazoa; phylum Arthropoda; class Insecta; order Coleoptera; family Chrysomelidae; genus Diabrotica; species Diabrotica balteata. The sequence continues at coordinate 59,628 of OU898283.1, read as the reverse complement.
TGGGTATAGAGATAGATGACAGATACCTGTTTACTCTTCAGTTTGCAGATGATCAGGTCATAGTGGCCAATGACAAAGACGACATGCAATATATGACTAGAAAGCTGATAGAAGAGTATGAGGAATGAGACTTGACAGTTAATGTAAATAAAACGAAATATCTATGTGTAGGCTCTCAGAACGAAAATTTGGAGTTGGACAACGGTCAAGAAATTCTGCAATGTCAAGAATATGAATATTTAGGTATCACTTTGGACAATACCGGAACAGATGTGAAAGAGATAGAAAAAACGAATAGTTACAGCTAAAAAGATAATAAGATGTCTGAATGGCATCTTGTGGAGCAAGGACATAACAAAAAGGAGAAAATTTAATATATACAAGACAATAGTTAAGAGCAGCCTATTGTATGGAGCAGAAACATGGAGAACTCCAGACAGACAAAAAAAAGAAGGTAGAGGCAGTCGAAATGAACGCGATAAGAAGATCTATGCGAGTCTCACGAAGAGAAAGAATGAGGAATGACCATATAAAACAACGAATGGGAATAGAAGGTACGATAATTCAGGATATCGAAAAGAAACAACTTACCTGGTACGGACACGTAGAGCGAATGCAAAATACTAGATGGCCCAAAAAAAATACTGAACTGGACCCCAATAGGGAATATAAAGCGAGGAAGACCCAAACTAGAGTGGCAGCAAAACATAAAAAAGTCAATGAGCGAACGGAATCTATCAACGTAAGATTGCCACGATAGAAGAGGATGGAAGTTAGGTGTCGGACAACGGAGAAGGAAGTTCTAAACCGGTGTATATATATATATATATATATATATATATATATATATATATATATATATATATAGGAAAAGATCTGCACTGGCAGAACATGTAAATAAAGAACATCATATTATGAATTACGATTCAGTTAAAATTTTAGCTACGGAGTCCAATTACAATAAAAGACTCTTTTTAGAAATGGCATTCATTGCACAAAACTCAAATGCAATGATCAAAAGGAGTGACATTAATCAATTGAGCACTATGTACTCCTACCTATTATATTTGGATGGATCATCACAATTCAATGATGTTTCAATGACTGATTTATTGTAAAGTTTCCAGGTTTCGTTATATTTTTTTCACAGTTTCTTTATTAAATTCTGTTTTTTCTAATACAACCCTTACAAAGTACTGTCATTTGCCATGTCCAGGAATGACAGTCACTCTTAACCTATCATTCAACAGTTGGCCGTCACACGTGGCCGTTGTAAACTTTTTTAACTGTCTTTTTCTTATGTGTTAAAGTATAATAATTTATTAAGTTTGGTCTTATACACCATGCAATTTTTATATGTGTTAAATATTTTAAAATTTGACTCAATCAATGAGTGGTGCGTAAAATTGTCACCTGTAAGTGAAACATCCACGAAAGACGAACCTCAATAACGTAAGTAACTAATTTCGAGGATGATTTACTAACAGTCTCACTTTATTTTCAGTTTTTCCTGATGATGAAAATAAACATTTTCAAAAAGCTTGAAACTTAGTTAAAAGAGTACACTTATTTCACCGCTGAATAAATCCCAATAAACCTCAAAGCTATATATATATATATATATATATATATATAGCATATATATATATATATATATATATATATATATATATATATATATATATATATATACTGTTGCAACTTGTGTTTGACACTAATTTTTTGGTCTTTGATGACAAATTTTACCTTCAAACATTTGGTACACCTATGGGTTCCTCAATCTCTCCCATCCTAGTTAACTTCGTATTGGATGATTTGGTTTCTGACCGTTTGGGTCTTTTGGATTTTCAAATCCCTTTTATTAAAAGGTATGTGGATGATTTATTACTAGCCCTACCACCTGACAAGGTTCAGGGTACCCTATCCCACTTTAATGAGTTTGATCCTCATTTACAGTTCACTGTTGAACTTGAGGACACTACCACCAATAGTATACCCTTCCTTGACATGCGTGTCATCAGAATGGGAGACAACACCCTAACCACAAGTTGGTATAGAAAATCAATGGCCTCTAATAGGTTCCTTAACTACCATTCCTGTCATCCCATGAAATACAAACTAAACCTTATAAAAGCTTTGAGCTACAGATTAAATAAATTGACACATCCAATTAATCGAAGGGAATCCTTTAAGTTATTAAGAAATATTCTAATAGAGAATTCATATCCTTCCTCTATCATCAATAAATACCTTTATTCGCATAGTTATGGATCCTCAATTTATGACATACCCGATGGTGACCAACTTAGAAACATCTCTAATAATTCTATAAATAGCACTGTTCTGCATAATACCGTCCTTGAGAATACTATCACACATTATTCTTCCTTACCTTATTTCCCTCAAGTTACTGAGAAACTTATTAAATTGTATAAACAAAATAATATACCTGTTAAAATTGCTGTTAAGAATGCAAAAACTGTTAGAAATTTGCGTTAGGCTTTCACGGCCATCGTCTAACTTATTAAACTGTTTATTCGGGCTGTTGGGCCGTTGTCTTCTGTTGAGATTAGTTCTCGACGTTTCGCCAACACTAGGGGTTGGCATCTTCTGGAGATGTTGATGCTTCGCTTGTAAGCAGAAACTGACGACGCGTTGTACTACGGAGGCAATATTTATAATTCCCACTCGCCTCCCCTCCACTGGTTTCGGCTTGAGGGGGCGTGTCGTTGTTTATAGTAGCTTTTCTATCTCCGTGTTTGGCGGGAAGGGCGTTTGTGGATTTTAATACTGGTATCCATGTTTTGTTGATTTTTAGTCCTTCTTCTATCCTATTGAAATTGTTTGGGTGCTTGTATATTTCCACCGCTTCCCGATATAACCGTGGGTAGTACTGTGAAGTTTTGTCCAGCATCTGTGTTTCTTCAAATAGTATTCGATGTTCTCCGCTTCCCAAAGCGTGTTCGGCAACGGCAGATTTGTCGATATGTCCTAAACGACAATGGCTTTTATGTTCATTTATCCTGGTGTTGGTGTGTCTTTTTGTGGTTCCCACATATACCATTCCACATGTGCATGGTATTCGGTATACTCCGGCCGTTGCTAATGGGTCGCGTTTGTCTTTTACCGATCTTAAACAATCCTTGATCTTCTTTGTAGGTCTGAAGATGGTCTTTATGTTGGCTTTCTTGAGTATTCGCCCAATTCTGTCCGTTACCCCCGATATATAGGGCAAGAACGCTTTCCCTTTACATTCTGTTTCTTCGTCCCTTCTTCTAGATACGTTGTTCATCGCCTTGTGTATTTCTCTTCTGGTGTAACCATTAGAGGTGAGCGCTTTTTCAATATAAAGAAGTTCACTTTGGAGATGTTGTGGTTCACAAATTCGAAAAAATATTAGTAAATCGAAAGGAAGGTCACTTAGGACATAAAGTGTATCGAAAACCTACACACACAGACAGATACCTAAACAGGAACTCAAATCATCATCCTAGCCAAAAACAAGTCATCATCATCAAAACTTTGGCAGAGAGGGCGAAGAGAATTTGTGAACCACAACATCTCCAAAGTGAACTTCTTTATATTGAAAAAGCGCTCACCTCTAATGGGTACACCAGAAGAGAAATACACAAGGCGATGAACAACGTATCTAGAAGAAGGGACGAAGAAACAGAATGTAAAGGGAAAGCGTTCTTGCCCTATATATCGGGGGTAACGGACAGAATTGGGCGAATACTCAAGAAAGCCAACATAAAGACCATCTTCAGACCTACAAAGAAGATCAAGGATTGTTTAAGATCGGTAAAAGACAAACGCGACCCATTAGCAACGGCCGGAGTATACCGAATACCATGCACATGTGGAATGGTATATGTGGGAACCACAAAAAGACACACCAACACCAGGATAAATGAACATAAAAGCCATTGTCGTTTAGGACATATCGACAAATCTGCCGTTGCCGAACACGCTTTGGGAAGCGGAGAACATCGAATACTATTTGAAGAAACACAGATGCTGGACAAAACTTCACAGTACTACCCACGGTTATATCGGGAAGCGGTGGAAATATACAAGCACCCAAACAATTTCAATAGGATAGAAGAAGGACTAAAAATCAACAAAACATGGATACCAGTATTAAAATCCACAAACGCCCTTCCCGCCAAACACGGAGATAGAAAAGCTACTATAAACAACGACACGCCCCCTCAAGCCGAAACCAGTGGAGGGGAGGCGAGTGGGAATTATAAATATTGCCTCCGTAGTACAACGCGTCGTCAGTTTCTGCTTACAAGCGAAGCATCAACATCTCCAGAAGATGCCAACCCCTAGTGTTGGCGAAACGTCGAGAACTAATCTCAACAGAAGACAACGGCCCAACAGCCCGAATAAACAGTTTAATATGTTAGAAATTTGTTCTCTAAAACTAAAACACCCTTGTCCACTTTGGAACAAGTGAATACAATTTATAAAATTCCATGCGCTAATTGCGATTTATGTTACATTGGTCAATCTGGTAGATCATTAAAAGGTCGTCTCACTTCACATCGTAGCGACATTAATTTATCGAAACACACTTGTGCCCTAGCACAACATGCGATAAATACAAAACATGAAGTGGATTTCAATGAAGTTAAGATTCTTGCCACTGAACGCAATCTAGCTAAAAGACAGTTTTTGGAAATGTGTTCAATATTAAAACACCCTAATGCATTGAATAAGAGAACTGGCATAAGTAACTTGAGCCAAATATATCATGCTTTAATTTTGCAGAATTAGGCTACTTAATCTTTTCACTACATTAATGTCATATTAGGTGTACTAGTTGAACTTTTTTCCATTTTTCATAAAATAATTTATATACATAAATAGAAATAAAATAAATAAATATATCAATAAAATAACTTAATATTCTTTAATTAATTTTACTATTACATATGCAACCCACATTGCATTTCAATACACTAATTACTTTAATTAGTGTTTCAAATTTTATATTAAAATAATACAAATATTGTAATTGATTCATAGAATCCTTTGCAAATCACAGTTCCAAGTATATTGAACCTTGGGCTGTTTGGAAATTATTAAATCGTTAACCACCTGGCTGTTTAACTAGCCATAATGATTAACGTCATTACATACTTATGAGGTTGAATGAAAATCTCCTGTTTGTAAATTTGGGCTGATTAGTGAGGGGAGTTGTGTTTACACTACCAACTTTTTTCACTGTGTTGTCCTTTGCAACCGGGTAGTCATCCAAACTCAGTTAAACTTAAATTAACCGCCTAAAATTTGGGTTGGTATTTACACCTTGTTGATCTGTCAAAAGTATTTTTGACCTCAAGGTTGGCTGTCTTTTTGCGGTTTAGTTCGTTCCTGTTTCATTAAACGCCATTTTCCCGGCGACATTCATAGGGCTTTGATCGGTAACTTCATATTTACTATTTTTTAAAATTTTATTAATATCACTTATAATGCTACCTAAAGTTAAAATCAAAGCTTAATATCCATTAAATAGTTGGAAGTTATTTATGATTTTCTTGGTTCTTACTCACTTATTAACATTAAATAACATTGAATTTACTTTAGACCACATGGTCATTTGCTGTGCTAATTTTTTACAAGTTCATATATGTTGTTAGTTGCTTAACTGTTTATACAAGATCAGCGTATTATGTCCATTTACTTAGTTTCATTCACATGTTTGTTAATAACATTGACTGCTACATATCTTTTTAAGGTAACAATTAACATCGTTTCCATGATTGTGTGGTTCTCATATTGTAATAATTTTTTAGATGAACTGATGATGCTTTCAAAACTCGAAAGCGAAACGTCTTCAAAATAGATAAAGTAGCCTATCAACTTTGTCTTTTATTTCTCCACCTAGAGACCGATATAAGAACCCACCACTCGTCTGAGTGATCCTTATATATATATTGGATTGACGGCCGTACTCCTTTTTCCGATATATATATATATATATATATATATATATATATTATAATATATATATATATATATATATATATATATATATATATATAAATCGCTGGAAATAACTTTTAAGTTTCTGGGTTAACCGCCAGGGGGCGTAATCTGTGAAGAAAACTTTTAAAACCAATTTTTTGGGAAATATGCCCAATTATATCAAGTGTTAAATAAGTAAACTAGAAAATGATCTAAATTCCTCTTGGCCACTTTTACTGAGAAATATTTTCTCCTAAAGTTATAACAGAAAGAGTTTCTAATATATAGCCGCGAGATCGGCTTATTGGACCACCCGGTACATACACAAAAAACTAAACTTTAGAAAAAAAAACTACTCCACTAATGTGTTAATGGAGTTGGGAATTAACTTTTAACGTAGACAATAAAAATTATAGTCTGCATGGCCAGCGGAATAAAAACTCACAATTAATAAGCAGCAGATCTTATCACAGAAGGTGGTCAATAAATGGTCTGGGTCATTAAATAATAATATAATTACCTATTTTCATTATTACAAAGTAATAGTAAATGCCTGTTACAGCTTTACATCAGTTTTGCATGTTAAATTTGGTAAATAAAAAATTACTTCTTTGCCTGATAAAGTAGAATTACCAATTGGATTAAATTTGTGTTTTGAACATGACAGAGTACCTAATTGATTTTAGCGATTATTACCAATAAGTATAAATTAACACAATAGCTTACCTGAAAACACGAAATAGAAATCAGTTTTCAGTAAGTAGAGATAGCCATAAATTTACTCAAAAATATAAAGTCACCAGGACCAGACGAAATCACCAACGCTTCTCAAACACGGAGGAGAAAGTATAACCCTAATATTACACTGCAAGATACCAGATGCATGGAAAAACAGCATAATCACACCAATATTCAAGAAAGGAGTTATAGAAGTCTCCAACAATTATAAAGTTATCAATCTACCGAACACTGCACTTAAGCTTACCACAAAAGTCCTAACCAACAAAATCAATAAAATCCAGACCAAATCAAAAAAGTCAAATATTATATTATGCAGATTACACCACATTAATCGCCGAGATTGACGACCAGCTCCAAAGATTAACATATATCTTCAATACAACAATCAAGAAACATAATATGACAATATCATCAAAAAAACTTATGTATGACATCTAAATACACAACGATGTAAAATCGAAATTTATGGGAAAATAATAAGGCAGCAAGCAAGATTTAGATATCTGGGAATAGATATAACTAGACAAGACCTTACACATCTAAAACGAGACAACTGCTAGAAACAACAGAGATGAAAATACTCGAAAGAATATCAGGGAAATGTCTGTTGGGGAGATAGTATAGGGAGAGAAGCAAAAACAAGAAGGGCAAGTAATATAGGAGACATAAATGGATATGTGACAAAAAGGACACAGGAATGGAACGAACACATCAGGAGAATGACAGACAATAGAATAGTACGAATAGCACGAGATAAGTCACCAAATGGACGAAGAAGTATTGGCAGACCAAGAAAAAGATAGTGCAATAATTTAAACAATTTAGGAGGCTAATATTAAAGAAGAAATAGGCTTTAAAGATTTTATACAAGAAGACAGAAGAAGAAGTCAATAGGTAAAGACTTTCTTGAATGAAACGTTCTCTAATATGTGTCAGAAAACAAATAAACCTGTATTAGAGTCACCTATATTCCTATACCTCTATCTTTAGATTAATTTTATAGGAATATTTTCAAGAACTAATCTATCGACTGGATTAATTTTATAGGAATATTTTCAAGAACTAATCTATCGAGTATATGAACATCTTGAAAATATTTGTAATTTAAGTTGATGTTACTGTGGTACTAAATAATGTTCTTGCTTTTATGAATAACGGTAAAACAATTAAAAATGTTGAGCAAATGCAAATAAAAGAGTATGTGGCTTGTTATTGATTGTTAATATTAATTAATTTTTATTTTGATTACATGTTTAAACTGTACTATTGGATATGTGTAGAGTAAATTATCATTTAGTAACTATTAAGATTTAGATAATCGTTAATCAGTAGTAAATGGTTTAGTGGTCGGGAAATGTATGCCGTATGTTCATAACAAATTAACATGCACTGGTAATTCCGAATCACAAAACTGAACGTCGTTCTCGAGATGGAAAAATGTAACACAAATACGTAAAATCACAGCCTCAATTTAAACCTTTTTTCCACATTAAAGGTATACAATTTTAATATTTTGAATGCGTTTCTGTGAAGAATTCAATATACTAGCAGAGCAAAACATGTCACACTGGTACGAGTACCAGGTCATTAGGGAATAAACGGCAATGAAAGAGCTGATGGACTTGTTAAAAGGGGATCAGCTATAAAATACCTCGGCCCAGAGTCGGCTTTGAAAGTGGCAAGGGGCACTTGATCGAACAGCGACAATGAATTGTATCCTAGATAAAATGAGAGCCGTTTAATTAAATGAAAATAAAAAGGAAAAGACGGAAGACAGAAGAAAGAAGATATGACGTGGAATGCAAATTTTAGAATCCCCATGTCTCTAATAACATCTTTATCAACGTCTGTTTTGCCTCGCAATTCTTAGAAGGCACACATTAAAGCAAAAATCTGAATTTGGTTTTCAAAATTAGTTTACGGATTTTAAATTGAGATAGTTATAATAAAGATTTTAACTATATATAAAGGTTTTAAAGTCTATTACCGATGTGTAGTAAAACTAAAAAGTCCTGTTACAAAGACAAACAACCATTGCAATTCAAAATAAATCAATAAAAGATAATTTACAACATATTTGTTAGTACAACGAACAAATAATTAATAAAGTTTTAAATAAAAAACTACACAAGAAAGCCCTGAAATTTTTTATGTTTCCATCACCAGAGAAAACAACAGTACTTTCTGCTCGATTACATATAGAGGCAAAATTACAACAAAAATAATTAAACACATAAAAAGGAAAGAACAATACCAGATTTTAGAACAAACAACAACTTAAGCAAATATATTAAAAACAAAACCAACTCTTGGTGGTGAACTGAATTGGAACACCTTAGGAAGACAACAAGAACAGCTTTTAATCAAGCAAAACGCACCAAACTCAAAGAGGATTGGGATTCTTATCAATCAAATCTCAGAGGGTTAAAAAACTCTGCAGATAAAGACAAAGAGCTGCTTGGAGAACCTTCTGTGAGGAAATCAAAGATTTCCCGCAGGCTTCCACGCTTCAAAGAGCACTCCCAAAGGACCCACATTGACATTTCGGCATATTGGCGAAGGAAGGTGAAAACAAAACTTCCAACCGTTGCAAAAGTGCTGAGGTCCTAATGAAAACACACTTTCCGGGTCTAGTGTCTCAACAGCACGAAACTGTATAGAAGAAGCAATCGTACTCTCAATAAATGACTGATATCTCGCCAAAACGATAATTAATGAGCAAAACGTAAAATTGTGCTTCACCTCTTTCAAATCACCAGGGCCTGACTGCATATATCCAGCGCTACTACGGTGGGGACTGGATATTCTTTTGCCGCACCTCGTGAAAATATTCAGAGCCTTTTTGGCTCTGAGATATATTCTAAAAAGTGGAGAGAGGTACGTGTGGTGTTCATACCAAAATCAGGTAGGATGGACTACACCCTACCAAAGGCTTTCCGACCAATTAGCCTAACATCCTTTCTGTTGAAAACGATGGAAAAGCTATGCGAGAGGTACATAAGGCATGAAATTCTGGTCCATAACCTACTTCACCCAAATCAGCATGCATACACTTCGAGAAGATCTACCGATTCTGCACTGCATTATGTAGTGGGAACAATTGAAAGATCGGTGGATAATAAAGAATCCACCCTAGGTATATTTATAGACATTGAGGGAGCGTTTGATAAAACCACATTCCCAACCATCACCCAACAACTTAACGTCGGGAATGTTCTCCTGGCCGTAAGCGAATGGATATTCAGTATGCTCTCTAATACAGCAATAAGCATAAATATAGATGAGGTTTAGAGAGTGTTAGAGGCATGGTTACGAGGGGGTCGGCCACAGGGAGGGGTGCTATCACCACTCCATTGAAACATAGTTCTAAATACCGTGGTTGACCAACTCAGCAGCAAGGGTTTCTACACAATAGCCTATGCAGACGATATTGCTGTCCTGCAAAGCGGTAAGTTTGAGAACACACTATGTGAGAGATTACAAGTTGCTCTCCGACTAATAGAAACATGGTGCAAGGAACACTCACTATCTATAAATCTTAAGAAAACAGAGATGGTCCTCCTTACCAGGAAAAAGGAATCACGGGCTTAATATCCCTAAGGATTCTAAACTACAGTCTAAATTTTTCTGACGAACTAAAGTACCTTGGTATTACCCTTGACAGGAAGTTAACATGGAACTCACACTTAGATGGTAGAGCTAAAAAAGCATACATTGCTCTTACTAATGGAGTGTCGCGAGTCACTAACTCAGGCTTCGGATCGTAATACCATCATCCTGAGGTGAGTTAAAGCACACAATAGGAATAAAGGCAACCACATTGCTGACCAATTGGCTAGAAAGGCGGCAGCCCTAAGACTCTTAGGACCTGGAGATCGTTTTGGTTGGTCAACTACAACAATCGCGGAAATTGTCAAATGTCACACCCATACGCAAACCGTAAAAAGATGGGAAGAAGAGCAAGGATATAAACTTGCCAGGGTAACACTAAGTAACCTTGAAGAGTCAACATCAAAGAAGTACTTGGGAATGACCAGAAAAAACCTACGTTTCACAGGTTGCTTTTTAAATGGTCATTATCAACTAAGCAAACACCTCCACACATTGGGGCTAGAAGACGAAACTGTAGATCATGTCTTATGTGAATGCCCGAATTTATCCTTAATATGAGAGTAGGCTTATGGCGAGTCCTGGCCCACACCTACCCACATAAGAGAGATGTTTCTTGGTGACCCGTCCACCTTCCTAGAAATGGCAGAATGGACAATGAGCTAAGGGCGATAGCTCCCTAGGAGGATGCACAATGGGTCAACTGTGGCCTAAGTGCTGTGAAACTTAATTCGCCCTCCCTACTTTACAGATACAGATACAGAATAGGAAAACAGATTCTACACACGCACTTCACCTTCTAGATCATTATCATTCTTTTAATGATGCATTTCAAATTCTTCACGTTCAAAATAAAGGCGTTAAGCTAACTTTATTAGAATCTATGATAATTAACAAATTCTGAATGACCAATTTGAGATATACAGTTCTCCCCTCCTCAACCTATTTCATTAAAGACTGTAAACGCATGACAAAAATTGGTCACTTGAGAAAGGCATTCCGTCGAAACAGCTGTAGTGATAATATTTCGTAATAAGTTTTGTGGAAGTTTTGAAAACGAAGTTTTCAGTGTTTTATTGTAACATGCAATTTTATTGCAAAATGCAATAAAAATTGGATGTAGAAAAGTTGTTTTGAAGTAAAGCAAAGTATAACGAATTAATGTTGTTAAAGGAAGAAATAAAAACCATATTTTTGAAATACTTTCAATAAACTCTTGAAGTTTGAGCTGTGGACTATTAATTTTGAATGAAAGAATTGAAGAAAAAAATATAAATATACACTTTAGTTTATGGATTTTTGAACTCATCTCTTAAAATTATTTTAGATGCTTTTATAATTAAGTTATCTTTATATGTATTAGCCATAAAAAATTTTAACTTTACCCTTGAATCACACATAAATGTGTCAGTTCTGAGATTACTTTTCCAGCCAAAAAGAAGTCATTCTTTGAATGGGATTTGGATACCTCTAGCGCGTAAATTTTACTTATGTTCGAGAATGGAAATTTTCAGAAAATAGGGGATTATATGTATAGTATCAAGTTTGTCTGCTTTATGCACCGAGCAGTCTTTTTAAAACGAGCTACAATCTTAGATAAATCCGTGCGCTTTCTTACCCATGAATATGTAACGAGACAAACTTATCTAACGGACGGATATATACATTGAGAAAGAAACCATTTAGGAAAATTTATAAAACGAAGACAGGATGATTTTCTTAATGCGTGAACTGAAACTATTGCAGTGGGTTTTTCGATACAACCACAATTAAAGAAATTACATAGAAATCTTTATCAATTTTAATAAAGAATTATTATCTAACTTTGTAATACTCTAGCGTGTCGGTGTTTCTTTGTTAACACGAACTGTTCTTTAACGATTTAATACGATTAAGACTCAAGTGTTAGCAGTTGCATGATAAATTACAAAATGAGTTTAAGATAATCTAAAGTTAGTTTGATGTTTCTTGTTATACAGCGTGTTTCAAAAAAGTAACCCCGTCTCTAGGGTAGGTAAAAAACTGAAAAATAATTGGGGTTTGCTTCTCAAGAGGCAAGCTTTTGCTTCTCTTTTCTTTCGCCAAGAAAATTGATCTTAAAGCACAAAAAAGGGTTTAAAATAAACGAAACAAAAACTAAGTACATGACTATCAAAATAACACCTGAGAATGAAAATAATATACAAATAGACAACTATGCTATTGTTGCCGAGAGGGGGCATTTGGGCCTGTAGGACCCATCGCCGGCTCTTCGGACTTTTTCCTGTCTCCGGAATTGGAACGGGTGTTTACCATCTTCGCTTGTCGCTAGTGAAATGGGTCAATACTGTTACCGTTACAGAATAACCGTTACAGCGACAGTACCTGTTACAAGTAACGGTTCCAAGGAACAGTTACAAAATAACAGATCAAAAATGGAAAACAGAACAGGTAAAATAACCTAAGTATTCCTTGACTTACGGAAGGAATAACTCAGCAAACAATAAAATATAATGGTATGATAAATGTAATGTAAAGAATATGTTTCTAAGTGTTTCTTGACTTACGGAAGAAACAGCTTAGAATGAAAAGTAAAATGTACAAGTTCAAAGAATAGAAAATGCAGAAGTATGAGTAAAATACACAAGATAAAAGAATGCAGAAATGTTCTTAAGTGTTTCTTGACTTACGGAAGAACAACTTAAGAGAGGAATATAAACAAATGAAATAAGTAAATATAAAACAATATGTGAAAAATATGTCTAAGTGTTTCTTGACTTACGGAAGAAACAACTTAGAACAGAAAAACAACAAGAGAATCAAATATGCAAATAGAAGAATATAAATATCTACAAGTGTTTCTTGACTTAGGGAAGAAACGACTTGTAATAGAAAAAAAAAATAAAGTGCAGAAAAATAAGAATACAAATATTTACAAGTGTTTCTTGACTTACGGAAGAAACAACTTGTAATAGAAAATAAGAAAATAAAATGTGGAAAAGATATAGAAATATAGCTAAGTGTTTCTTGACTTACGGAAGAAACGACTTAGCGTGAAAATAAAAATAACAGAGACAAGTATACGAAATATCAGAAATAAGAATGCGAATATGGAAATATTTCTAAGTGTTCTTTTGACTTACCGAAAAAGAACAACTTAGACACACAATGAAACACAAATGAAATATCAGAAAATATTTCTAAGAGTTCTTTAACTTACCGGAAAGAACTACTTAGACACAAATACAAGAAATATAAACAATCAAAATAATCAAATAAAATAGTAAATAAATCAGTACATGAACAAATATAAGTCAAAGTAATATTCTAACCTGAAAAGGTCTGAATATACAATATTAAAATATAAATGGTTATCAGGAAATAAGAAATAAAACAATAGCTTAGTCGAAACAATAATAGCACCGACTAGGTCTACAGAAGAAGAGGCAAGCTCGACTGCCCGATGAGAGAAATTCCGTCTGCTTTTATATACAACAAATCCTTTGTTTTACGTAGTAAAAGTGGAATTTCCCTACATCGAGTCAATTAGAAATTCGGATTTGCCCACACTTGGAATTTCCAAGTATTTCTCCGAATTTCTAAATGCATCCGGCACGGCGGTCAGCTTCTGCCTGACACGCCTCCGGAGACACTATTGAACGTGTGGATCCTTATCTGGGCCCAGAAATAAATCAGAAGAATTCCGTAAGTAGCGAAATTAATGCTAATAAAATATTGATGACATCGAAATTATTAGACAAAAGAACTAAAATAACTATCTACAGAACATTGTTAGACCCGTAGTAACCTACGGTTGTGAAACCTGGGTAATGACGAAAAAAGAGGAAGCACAACTCAGGACGTTCGAGAGAAAGATACTGAGAAAAGTATATGGCCTGGTGCAAAAGAAAGATGGCACATGAAGAATCAGGAGAAACGACGAGGTTAATGAAGGATATGACGTGTAAGATTTGTGAAAAGCCAAAGACAATTATGGCTGGAACATGTTCAGCGACAAGAAGATAAGAAAGCGACAAAGAAGATGTTACAGTGGAAGCCGATAGGAAGGCGGAAAAAAGGAAGGCCCAGGACGAGATGGTTGGATGACGTGGAAGACGACCTGAAAACCATGAATATAAGACAATGAAGAAGAACAGGTCAAGAGAGAGCTGAATGGAAGAACATAGCCAAATAAGTAAAGACACATCTAGGGTTATGATGCCAAAAGAAGAAGAAGATGTACCTTCTAAGAATTGCGAGGCAAATCAGACGATAATAAAAGATGTAAAATAAGATACGGAGAATCAAAAAGTTGCATTCCACAACATCTCCTCATCTAAGCAAAAATCCTTGGCGAATTGGTTTCTAGTACTCATCAAAAGTATATCGAAATAAGATAAAGACAGTTAAAATTTGATTTCACGTACAGTGCCTCTGTATTTTCGGTTATATGCACTACATCCTAACAGTACTCATCAGAGCGACATTTATAGAAGCTTTCAACGTGAAAACAAATATTTTGTCTTTCTTTTCTTGTAATTTTTTGTTGCACATCCAATTATATTTGTCAAAGTTATGATGTTATCGACTTTTGTTGAAAGTCCTTATATCTCGGTTTGCTCTTTAGGTAACAATTTTGGATTGTCAAAATCTGCAGATCAATAAACTCCCAAAAAAGAAAATTAGTATGCCTTCATATAAGGACTGTAAACAAATAACATCAACAGAAGACTGGTGTTTTGTAAAACAGTTGCAAATTTTCTCGGAAGAGATTCCAACGTGAAAAATTGTATCCTGTTTTCTGACGAAAAATATTTTGCTGATAAGCAAACGTTACATAATCACATTTTGCTTTTTTCGGACTCCACAAGCGGACACACATTTGGAGTTCAGAAAATCCACATTGGTTTCAAGGTCTTACACTGTAACGTAAGCAAAGTATTTACTTAGACGAAGCCTTTCTGCTCGTGTCGCAGAGTTTGGGTGTGGCTCTTTCAAAAATCATGTAGAAGCTGTTTGTATTATCTTTAAATGAAAATGATGTGGACATTCCTTCATAGTTTACTCTTGTAAAGAAACGAGCTCAGATACAGAAATAAAATGAAAAATTTAAACGAAATAATCAAATCTATGTTTACGGTATTAAATTACAAATGAGAAGTACTTATACGAAACTAAAATTAAAATTATGTCGTAAGAAAACAAATATTTTATATTTTGGCATACATTATGAATAAGAAATACTGATATGAAAATAAAATTATGCTTTATGGTAAATTTCGAAATTCGTTCACATAAAAAAATATATTTGTATATAAGGTAGAATGTTGATATTTATTGTAATCAAAAGATCACTAATAAATCACTTCACTGTTATTTATTTCATAGATAAATTTCACTGTTCAATAAAGAATATGAAAAAAAAATGGGTACAACCTGAATAATCCAAATGATTGTGTGACGTGTAGAAAGGATTCCATTTTTTACCCAATAAATATAGTTCTAGCAACTCTTAGGGCAAAGTAAGGGTCTAAAATAAACATTTATTTAAAAATATAATAAGCAAAAAGAAATTTTTCGGCTTCAAGGGAGAGAAAATTTTCGTCCTATTTGTCGACGTAGAACAAAGAGAAAACGGGAGCTGAATGGCGAAGAGTTTACGAACGCTCCAATTTTGAGGCGACCAAAGTCGGAACCATTAGAGCTACAGTTTGATTCTTGGAGTAGATTAGATGCTTCCGTTCCCGGCGGATAGATGGCGTGAGCAACATTATTTTGAATATTTACTCGGCATTATAATAATAAATTTTTTGAAACTTTTGAAACAGTTACAACACAAGTGTCACACGAAGTTGTTTGGAATTATCTTCAAGAAATATTCCAAATCGATGGATACACAGAAGAGGGTTTATTAAATGGGCACCTCGTTCTTCGGATTTAATCCCTTTCGACTTTTGTTTGTGGAAATTATTTAAAAAGCAAATTCGATGCGAATAGGCATCGACATAGACATCATCGAAGAACTGAAACGACGCATTAGAGAAGAAATTTTAAAAGTCACTTTAAATATCATTCAAAACGTCACTGATGGATTCAAATATCGAATTGGCCACTGTCAGATAATTAAAAAATGCCATCTTAAATTGATTTTTTGGCATTTTCTTCTATAATTTGCAAAATATTTCCTCGAACATTTCATAAAGTAACTGAAGAAGGATAGCTAACAATATACCGTTGAATTTGTCTGTGAAAGAGCTATTCGTTTCTTCACTTGGGTGTAGTGTCCTATTTATGTCATAACTTCGACAAATATAATAGAAAAAATTAATACAATATGAAAATAAATCGACCTGTTTTTGTGATTTTTCCTAACTCCAACAAAACTGTATATAGACACACTGTATATAGACACGGTTTCTTTTATGTTTTTATCAAAGATATTTTAACATATCGATTTGCATTTTATTCGTATTTTGCACATGTTTGTTATTTGTTATGTCAGCTTATGTCAATTCTACTTATTTATTATGTCTGTGTTCTTGTTGTGCTGTGGATAAATGTTAATTCTCTCTGTAATTAGCATGATACGTCCTCTGGCAGTTGGAGAGTTTTAATTTTGGTTTTTTTTGTGCTGGAAGGCCATTTTTAATTTCGTGTTGTTCTGCGCGTTTGAAGCATCTAAACATCTGTTTAGAAAGAACTTTGATATGTTCAAATGCTCTGCATTTGTCACATTGGGGTATTATTTTGTTGAGTAAAACGGTTTGCATTTAATAAAATTGTCCTCAACGTTATTTAATAATTCATAATAGAATTTAAATTTAAGTATTTACTTGCGTTTTGAATTGGAAGTAGGTCAATATTAAGAACGTGATATTATAATAATTTCTAAACATGTTTATGTTTATTCGTACTATTGTTAATGTAAACCGACCTTGGAGATGCATACTTAAAGCATTCTATTTTCAATCAATGCAGAATTTAGAACAAACTTCTGATCAGTCGTTATATGAGGTCGCCAATTGCGACCACCTTAACTGTAAACAAATTAAAAGCTTGTATTAGAAAGTGAAAAATAATATCTGTATGTTCTTGGTGAAAAATGTTAATTTAAACCCTAGTTCGGAGCAACGGTGACAGGTCGACACCACAAAGGGTATTTTTGTAGTTCTTTTTTTATAATTTTATACATGTAGTTTAAAACTTTTTTGATAATATTAACCCTGCTAAAAATATGGGGAGACTAATCTACCAGAGAAAATAAAAGCGAAAAGGAGATAGAGGACAATCACCACACAGTTGACTGACGCAGTGAGGAAACTAATATATACAGATTGAACGAATTTAAAACGGATCATACAATTTAATATATGTCTGTTTGAACTGCATTTGAAATAGTGGACCAATATAAAACTTAAACAAAAATAAATCCATACCTGAGTATAGACATTGTATATAATATCGTTCAAATATTTGTCTCGCAACAATGTTGTTTGCGTAAAGGAAGCGATAATAGTTCAGGAAATGAAGCTCGAAAAAAGTTAAAACTTCGCAATTTTTTCGTCCTGCATGGATTGACTTGAAATTTTAACAGAAGGTAGATGATAGCCCAAGCCTCAAAATCTATATCGAACCGAAGTGCGCTGAAGGGTTTTAGGGTGAAAACTACCCCTAATTGTCAAAAATTATAAAATAACATATTAAACCTGAATATGGCTAAGATTTGTTTGAATTAGTTAAATAATGATTATTTTATACTTTTGAATAGAGTTCCATAATATTTCAACCCTTAAAAAGCAACCCTTGTTATAGAGTAATGTAAAAAAATTACTAATTCTAAAAAACTGATTTCGCCTTGGATCGATTTGGATAAAAATTTGAATTTAAGCTCAATTCACCCACTGCTTTATAGTTTATGTCATGTCGACGAAACATGATTGTTCATAGGGGTGAAAACTACCCATAATTGTCAAAAATTATAAAATAAGATATTAAACCTGAATATGGGTAAAATTTGGTTTGAATTAATTAAATAATGATAGTTTCGTGCTTTTGAATAAAGTTCCATCATATTTCAACCCTTAAAAAGCGACAACTTGTTAGACATTAATGTAAAAAAAAAGCACTGTACTATATCAATGGAATTTTCCGGAAAAAAATTAATTGGTTTTTTTAACGTATTTCCTTCATTTTTAACGATAGTGTTTCTTCAAAAACGATTTTGTAGAGGTTTTTAAGAGCTACAAGGATCTTTGAATTAAATCTTTTTGGAACCCTTGGTTTTTAAATGGGGTAAGTTTAAAGGGCTCGAAAAAGATGGTGCATGGTGAATGGTGATCGTAACTCGATGCTTTACACGGCCAGATCTCGCCAAATATTCATTGTACAACAAATCTAAATAAAGGAAAATTTTAGTCATTAAAAAAGCCACAATTTAGTACATATTTTCATATTTCAAAAAAATTTCACCCTCGAGATGAGCTGGCAACCACCCCCAAGGCTTTGGCGCACTTTGGTTCGATATAGATTTTGATCCTTGCCTATTACCTACCTTCTGTTACAATTTCAAGTCAATCCACGCAGGACGAAAAAATTGCGAGGTGAAATGCTTCATTTCCTGGACTAAAAGTGGTTTGGCAGCATCATAAAATCGTAGATTTATGTGTAGCTTTCAATTTTTATGATTTCAGAATCCAGCAGCCGCTGAAGTATTGGATTTTTATAATATAATTATTTGACAACCTTTTATTGGTCAACCACCTACAGCAGAATTGAGCCGAAATACATAATATTTCGTATGTTCCGAATTTATTTCGTTCAGTCTGTATATTGAAAAGCATGCCACTTGCTTCCTTTCATTTGTTCATGTTGCTCTTACTGTAATTTCTCCATAGGATCTCATATACTGCAAACTATTACATTTCAAATTCAGATAATCATTTAAAAATACGAACTTATTTGTAGCAGCAGCTCTTCTTAACATGAAATTGTCTGTTTTGATCCTAATTATTTTTAATGATCTTTGTTTAACAGGATAGGCATAAATTAACGGCCTTCTTCTTTTTGATTTACCTATCCGTTACTAGTGTTGGCGATCATCATGGCAATCTTTGTCTTATTTGCAGCAGCGCTGAAAAACTGCACAGACGTTGTATTGAACCAGATTCTGAGGTTCTTTAACCAAGATGTTCTTCTTCTTCCTGGACCACGTTTTACAAATATTTTTCCTTGCAGGATGGCTTGAAAGAGAGCATATCTGGGGTCATTTCGCATAATATGTCCAAAGCATTGTAACTTTCGCAAATAAGACTCAACTAACTTATGTATTGACCCCCTCACAATCGACATGAATCAGATAACCTAACATAACATAAAACATAGTGGCCTCTTTTCTTAAGGTACTTTCATAACAATCCCTATACTATAAATATATAACACTAGTCTATTGTCTATTGTAATTTCATAAATATGCCTAAATGCCATACGCTAAATAAATAAATAAACAAATCTTGTGTCCGCCACCTACTGATGTGATTCTTTCATTCTTTTGTCTGTTTAGTGCCTCGTTTACATTTAATAACTCGTTTAACCTGTACATTACATTTTATTCTGATATCGTCACTGCTTACTCGGTACTTTTTCAACTTGTTTCCTATAATTCTTCTGAGTATTCTCATTTCTGCAATTTCCAGCATCATTTGGAAAGGCATACTACTATTTAAAAAAAACTATTTTTTTTTATAATTATACATTAATAAAAACATTCTAATTTTTCTTATGTTTCTTGTGTTAAAAAACTTAAAAACATAAATGCATCTTACTATTATTTGCCTATTAATTAAAATATGCATACCACCGGAATACATGCTAGACATAGACGACTTCCTTTTAGCAGTAAAATAATCCTCAAAGCATTGTCGTACGTTAGTCAGCACATAAACCATCAAATTTTAGGTGGTTGCTTCTTCTCTCGCTATCTCGTTCTACTACAGCGAACTGTATATTCCGCAGCACCGGATTTAGGAGAAGACTCGACTTAACGCTAAACAATACCTCATGTTTACTGTGTTTATTTGCCTATTAACTTTCTGCTTTAGAACAGAATGTATTATAATTAGTGTACACAGTAATGTCGATGGCTAGAAATAAAATAATTAGCTTAAAACTGAAGCTTTTCTTTCAATCTCAATGAATATAAAAAGAAACAAAAGGTAACTTCCTTAACACCAAAATAAATATCATTAATTCACAACTATCAACCCTTTAAAGCTCACACTGTTTTCTAATAGCGAAATGTTTAGTGACTAAATAAGTAGCCACCCATGTTAAGGTTGAAATCGGCTTTGATAATTGACCTAAAATTAACTATTAGCAATGATAGTATGCTTAAACGTTTGGAGTCCACATTTTTAGCCACATTTATTCCACGTGCTTACATCGTGATTTGTAAATGTTGTTGAAGAAAATATTGTTAATATTAGAAAATAATATGAGCATTCAGAGCATTTTTTGTGACTAAAAATGTAGCCACTAAGCGTTAAATGGTTAAAGGTTTTACTATTAGTGTAATGTATGGATAATTTCGTATTGTTCTTCAATCACAAACTTTAATCGTCTCAACATTAGCCTACCAGTTAACATGAGCAATCTGTTATCTTATTCTGACAAATCTTCATATAAAATTCTAATTAAGTTTATAAACGATTCTAAGATAAAAATTTAAACATTCTTATTGTTTGGGAAAGTATGTATTATTTTGTTTTATATTTTTACATTTATTATTTTGTTTTTACGGTACTGTAATGTGATCTAATTAAATACTGTATTCTAACGACCTTTTTAATAGTATATTACTTTATGAGGCGAAGAAGCATGACTTTTTTTGACGCGCCCGATATAACGCGCCGAACGAAGTGAGGCGCGTAATAGAGGGCAAGTCAAGAAAAGTCGCTTCTTTGCCGAATAAAGTATACTATTTTTTCTTCAAACGTAGCAATTTTCAACCATAAATAGTACAATTCATATGCTATTTTTACTCAAAATTAACTGTGACAACTATTAAAGTCGTCTAGATGTTAGAAATTAAAATAATTAAGTCGTTGGTGGGATTTGCGACTCCCTGGTTACAGTTGTTTGCCAGTTGTTTGCAATTATTAAAGACAGCTTATTGTTGTTGCAACCGCAAGCGCAAATTTAGTGCGAAAATGGAAAACCTAAACGAAATTGACCCCGCGGCTAATGATGCAGTAGCACGTTTGGGGCCCTCCAAGTCCGGAATAAAGCATATTTTAATCAAATGGAAAATGAAATAAATGGAAATCTTCTACAATGTCGTCACGATACTCTATGATAAAATCCGAGTTAGTTATTAGAAAAAATGTGGATATAAGCAAATTTTTAAAGTTACGTGCGTACAAGCGAAGGATATACTGCAAAGAAGTCTAATCACTGCGGCCTGAAAATTTCACAGAAAACCGATTTTTTATCAAGTACCAAAATGGAAAGTGTTACCGAAGCGTCATGGGAATACATTCGATCAACGCAGTAGCCCAAAAAGTAGCTAGTTATTTAAATTTAAACGATGCAAGCGCATACACGGGTCACTCTTTACGACGAACTTCAGCAACACTTTTAATTGATGGAGGCGGAAATCTAGAATGCCTCAAAAGACATGGGGGCTGGAAATCAAGCACGGTTGCCGAAGGATATATAGAGGATTCAATAAGAAATAAGAACGATAATGCTCAAAAAATTTTAAACCCTCATGATTCGCCGACATCGGGAATGATTGCTGAAAGTTGTTCTCGACCATCAGTATCTCAACAATTACCAATGCGTATCAAGAGTCGGGAACATTTTTGCATGGTTTCAATTTTGAAAATACCTCATTAACTAATTGTACTTTTAATATTACTATAAATAAAAATAATGTTTAATTGTTGTTAATGACATTTGTATTGTTGCTTTGTGACATGTTTCATATTGTTGCCATGACAACATTTTTCCCTCCGCCGTACTGAAATGGTAAAAAAACTGCTGCCGGCGGAGACATCAAACTTTGACAGGATCAAGTTAGATAAGTAATGTCATCATTATTTGACGTTTAAAGAAAAAATATATTACTTTTTGTTACTTTGTAAAAATTAAACTGGCAATCTCATTTATCATGTTGTAAGTACGGAGGATTTGGTGTTTTCCTTTGTATTTTGTGTCATGTAAGGTTTGAAATTATCGTAACAATTTACTTGTCATTATTCAGAATAGAATGATTTATTTGTACACCTTCTTGGACCACCACGTAACGCTTAGAGGGTTCCTTAGTTCTGACCATCTCAACGTACCTCACTTCTTCGTAAGACAGTGAAAGAAACGGACCTAGTTTGATACAGCCTCGGAGTAACCGGGCGTCCCGACGCAGTGCCATCGAGATTCCCCGTGCTAAGAATACGACTTCAATATTTCAAAGGGTAAGTCTATATTCTTCGTACAGACAACAATAATGAATAAGACCAGTTAATTTCGTAATTTGTTCACAATTAATAGTTGCTATTTTTCGCTAATTTATTTACAAACAAATATTGCATTTTTCTTTATAATTATTTATCTAATATCATTTAACCAGCGACCTCTTAAATTTTATCCTAAACACTTATAAAAATTAAATCGAAACGCAACCTTCTTCGTATACTTATAATAATCTTCTGTGGCAAAAGATTCTTCGTCTAATGCCATCTTTCTCTCCACATATACACACAATCACAAACTACACAGCTGAAGAAGCCACAATATGCTGAAATATGTTTTGCTAATGGTCTATGATATTCATAATTTGTCAACATCTCAAGTACTCCGTTTCAGGGCATATGATTCTTAAGGGTGTAAGATTGTAATGTTTTAAAATGTCCCTCATTCAAAATATTCGTTGTATTGTCTGTGCTGTTCTGTTAAAAGGAGGAAAGCATCATACCTGGGCCGTGTGTTCCGTAATGATAAGTACAGTCGGCTACGGCTTATCGTGGAAGGCAAGATTAAAGGTAGAAGAGGTTTGGGCAGAAAGAAGAAATCCTGACTGAGAAACTTGAGAGAATGGTTTCAAATACCAGAAGCTGCGAACATAATTCATGCGGCACAAAACAGAGAAATCTATCGTATGATGGTCGCCAACCTTCGGTAGAAGAAGGCACATAAAGAAGAAGTCTGTGCTATTTTCTAAACATATTGCCCATCTCCTTTTTAAGATAGATCACGGTTTTTTGTATGTTAGTCTTATTTAAAGCGCTTTTGAATTTCTTTAGGAGTTCTTATTCTTCTTCATCATCAAGTGCCATCTCCGCGACGGAGGTCGGCCATCCTATTCGGATTTTAGAGAAGACTGTTCTGAAAAGTTCATTTATTGATGTACATCCGTACGATTTTCTTGACGAGAGATGATGATGTTCTGTATCTTCCTATGGTTCTCTGTCCTTGGATCTTTCCCTGCATAATCAATTGGAGCAAGTTGTATTTTTCGCCACGTGTAATATGCCTGATGTACCCCACGTGTATTATCCAAATTTCTTGTTTTAATTGTATTTAAAATTTTCATTTCTTTATTCACTTTTCTAGAACCTCCTCGAATGTGACGTGTTCTGTCAACGATATTTTCAGAATTCTTCTATACACCCAAAATTTAAATGATTCTAGTTTTTTAACCAATTATTAATTACTGCAAGTTTTGCAGAATCAGCTGTTACATCATTACTCCTACAATATGTCCCAAGTACTTCACTTTTGGTCGAAACATGTGACATTTCTTTGGACTTCACAAATTCACAAATTCGCTGCCCTCAACCGTTGAATAAATTCTGACAGATTGTTAGCATGTTCATCGAAGGATCTTTTAATCACAATTCCATCATTTAAATAAACCAGACATGTTTTCCATGTTAGACCTCTTAAAACAGCCTTCACTAATGTTTTAAATGTGGCAGGGCATTACATAAACCAAAAGGTGTAACTATCAAAGTCCTGCTTTTATCGAGAATGTGGTTTTTTCCCGATCAGCTGCCTTTATGTAATACAAACATATTTAATGTTATTTGTCAAAATAGAGATTCCTTTAAAATGTTAGCAATACCTCTCTTATAATAGACATATAGTATATTGTACTTTTTTAAAGAACTGTACAATAAAAGCGTTTTTTATCTTACGGTTTCAATCAGTTTCCAATAAGCTTATTGATTATCTCTATTACGGGAAACTTTGTACTCACTGTGCCTTTTTTCAGTAACTGGAACTTTAGTTACGTACGACCCGATGCATTTTTATTTCAAACGAACGTCCGTGGAGCCCTTTGATTATATTATTCTTCTCCAATTTTAGGCCATAAAAATTTTTCAGTCAGGTATTTTATCACGATAAAATTAATTTTTAAGATACAAACTGTCCAATAAAGTGGTCAAAATATCGATATTCTAAAATCTGTATATGTTAAAAGCGTAAAAATAATCTAGCAATTTATTTGTATAATCTCTCTTTTTAATTGGCCTTATTACTTCTGAAGTTAGTATATCAGCTGCTTCTTCCAGATGTTTCTTATTGTTAGAATATCTAAAATATTTGAGGAATTTTGTCTTCCCTCTTCTGTAAATTTTTGCTTCTTTTTATATATAGCAAAATATTTATATCCTTGTTCTAGTTCATTCATCTTTAGGCAAACAAACAATTAAACAAAAAAATACATGAGGAAGTACACAAAAAAAGGTTAGAAAGTTACAAAGGACATAACAGGAACTATCAAAACGAGGTAAAAAATTTAGAGCGGAAGCAGATTTAGTATTATTGAATCAACTAATTCTATACAAATGCGAAAACGTCCTATGCTTCATGAGAAGCGATATAATAAACAAAAAGAAGCTCATATTAACTAAAGCAATGTTTGTGTTTGTTCAGTGCTATTCTTCCTGTCACATTGTCTGTAATGGACGATAAATTGTTCTTAAAAATCTTAAAAAAAAACTTTCACAAACTTTTTAAGTAAGAAAAATATTTGTGAAACAGTTAGAGGATTTTGGTAATCATGTGGAAAGCCCTTCGAGCTCAAACGAACTCTTTGAAATCGATAATCTACACCTAATGTCTTATTTTTACCCAAGGATAAATGTAAAATTCTTCTTTACCATTGAGAGATAAAATAAAGGCAATTATTATTACAGATTTAAATTCTCTCTCATCATTACATCATTGGACCGTTGAAAAAAATTAAATACAAATTGTATTTCTATTCAGTAAAGCTTTCGATAAAGTATGGCGCGAAGGCCTGCTGTATACAATGAGCCAGTAAGATTATAGCGAGACGATGACCTTTCTCATCTCGTCATACTTAAGGTCGATTCAGACACATCAGTCACGTCTCGTCACAGTGATTGCGCCGAACCGAACAATCCGTCATACAAAATATTCTTTAATACAAATATGTTGCCGGCATTCACACTCATCAGTTGACAAACAGTTTCCCAGCTGTCAGATAGTTGATAGTTCTGTGACCAAACAGGACCAGTATCCAATCCAACCAAACAGGAGGATAGGGCCAATCCTGTCCAAAATCGGGACTATGGAAGTTGGTGTGCCACAAAAGGCGTTGCTATCGCCATACCTATACACCATCTATACGGCAGACACTATCTGAACCCAATTCGATACTAAGCTTGTATTCAGACGATACAGCGATAGCTGCTAGCAATATTAACCCAAATCTAGCTACGATACACTTACGATACCTTACAACTAACTTGAGGCATGATGTGTGCAGTGGAAAATAGCCGTCAACTCTGACAAAACACAAGCCGTTAAACTTGGGAAAAAAACAATGAAGGCAATGTATTTAATTGGCACTCAGTCAGATGGTTTAGATATACTCGCGAATTTGGAAATGTTTATTTTAAAGTTTTAGACACAATGTTCCTTTCAAGGGTTTAAGTCTTATCCGGAGGGGACATCCAAATGCTCAGCTAAATCCAACTAAATGTTATACCTCTACTTTACCCATTTCAAAAGAAAAGAAAAAAGATATACTGGATCTCTTACTACCAATTTCTCCTACATTTCATGATGGAGTGATTTGGAAAATTGTGACGAAAATACTAAATATATATTTTTTATTTAAGTTTTTAAATTACTTTAACGTTTTTCTATTTACCTGATATAGGTCCAAATAATATATGTTAATTTAGTTTAGTGGTCAATATAATAAGTCGTTAATTTTTTCTAAAGTAGCTTAGATATTAGTCTGCTTCAAACTTACATTTAGGGTATATGCTTGAAGTTTTTTTTTAAGATATTTGGTTTAATGTTTTTTTAGATACATCTTTCAAATAATAAAATGCTATTCCTCTAAAATTAAGATTTTTGACTTTTGCTCTTATCTCTTTACTCTTTTCCCTGGCAGCCTAGAAATATTGCAGCAGTTTCTTTAGAACCAATGATCCTATTTAATATGACACGATATTTTATGGAATGTATTGATAAATGCATTGAAGAAAATGGTGAACACTTACTTCAGTTTAAGGCTGTTTTAGCAGTCAAAGCACATTGCGATTTGAAATGGGCGTATCACTTACTTTTCTACACTGATAAGGCGAGCCGACGGGTACAGCTGTTTACTCAGTGGCGCCGGCCGACGGGTAGTTTAATGACAACAAATGCATTATTCTCCATTCAAATTAGTTTTGCCGGGAATACCTTTTTGATTGATTATCGTAGATGTTTTAAAAGGAATTATCACATTTTTAATTTATATGTCTTAGTTAAATATAGACTTGGACTAAAAATTTGTGAAACATGACTGCAAAAAACATCAAAAAACAACAATATTTATAATAAATTTAAAATAACAAAATGATATTATTATCAAAAAAATATATATAAATTGTTATCACAAACAAATAAACAATTTCGCAGTTATAGCTTGAAAATGATTTCAAATCAAACTAACTGACCGTACGTTCATGAGATTTGACGTCACGAAGGCGATAACGATGAAACAGTGCCAATGATGAGTAACACGTTTCACTATTAGATTTCAGGATTTTTAGCAATTTTCTTCAAAGTTTGAACACGCTATTATTATTGTATACAGAAAGGTGAAAAAAGTCAACGACTACAGAAAAAAAACTCTTTCAAGTGATGGGCGTAAAAAGTTTGGTTATAATAGAACGTTAAACTGCATAATCCGATATTTGAAAAGAACTTTCAAAAAAATTAAAAAAGTAAAACCAACAGTTTTTTAAAGGCAACATAATTTTGAATAACATGTCCAAATTTCGAGACATTTTGTCGGGAAATAACAGAGAAAACACTGTCTCTAGGTTTTGGTATACCGATAAAACAGCCTTAACTATTTTTTAACTTGGTTTGTAAATAAAATGTATTTTATTATGATTTTAATTTAATATAAAACATAAAATGTTTGCTGTCAATTTCAATACAGTTTATTAAAATTATCCTACTGATGTATGTAAAAAAATTGTGTAAATTATTTTTTCTTTAATATTTCGTTAACTATTATCTTTAGTTTATGCAGCAATCATTACTTTATTAAATGATAATAAATTTAAGTTGACTTAAATCGTAATATTTTAAAATATAAAATCTACTGTTTTTCTTTGCATAATTACTTAGGAACCACTCTGCATGAATAATAGAATAAAATAAATCGGTTAAAATCAAATATGAATTCTAAAAATCATTTAATTAAATTAAAATAACCAAAAAAAATAACTAAATAAAAATGTTTTATGTTTTCTATCGCGCAATGCTAAATCGAAAAACTTGAATACTTAATATAACCACAACTCTTCATCGTATGCATCCAACGGAATTGAATGCATGCGAGATTTCACACACGCTCTTAATTTTGTGTGTTGTGAATGTTTTGGGAAAATACGCATTAAAAAAGTTTAATCCGATCCTGATTTAACTTTTGTTATGTGTGAACGTGCTATATCGTATTTTCGTAAAAGCTTT
The DNA here is from genome assembly GCA_918026665.1 of Diabrotica balteata. Classification (NCBI taxonomy): domain Eukaryota; kingdom Metazoa; phylum Arthropoda; class Insecta; order Coleoptera; family Chrysomelidae; genus Diabrotica; species Diabrotica balteata. The sequence goes on along the minus strand of OU898283.1, from coordinate 31,320 downwards.
TGATGTGGCTGCCCAGCTTATGTTATTAAGGTTTGAAACTAGCTGGAAGAGAGGAAAATACGTTTTATGGCTAAATATTCTTCCTCTTTAATGAAACTTGTATATCAAACGGATTTATATATATATATATATATATATATATATATATATATATATATATATATTAAACGGACAAATATATGGCCTAGGAGGACAAATTCGCTAAACTTCCCGTGCTCGAATCGGAATCAATAAAGTGTTATGATCATTTCGGCCTATCCCAGCCTCATCAGACACTTGGGCTGATACAAATTCAAACTCGAAAAGTCCAACGAATGTCTCCCAAAACTTCACATGGGTGAAGATTATTCCTTATTTAACATTATTTACGAAAACATAATATTCTATTGTACGTTCAACAAAATAGATTTAATTCAAGCAATATTGAACTATGAAATTCGACAAACTGCCAACGATTTGTAGATTGAAAATCTTTGAATACCAAAGAAACGACTGCTGTGTGATTCATTACATTCTTACACGCAATGCCTATTCGGCTAATTTATGTTCTATTTTCGTAGTAAGGACACCAGTTAAAATAAAGTTGCTTAGGACCCAGACAAAGTTTTCAAGAGGAGAAAGAATTTTTGTGTATGTAAGGTGAGGATACTTTAAATACGTAGTTGAATTAAATTGTTGTGTTATAGTTAAAGATAGTCCAGTTATTTACTAAACATTTTACTCAAACGAATCGCATTTATTGATATTTTTATTTTTATTTAATTAAGTGCTGCTTCTTCTTACAATGTGTCACTCCAGTACCCTGCATTTATTTTAGCCCGCCCCTTTTTATACTGTGTTTTAGCATCAATCAGTTTTTACTCTTTTGTACTCATCTAAGCGCAAAAATAATGTTACAATTAATGGATCTCAAAGCGCAATCAAAATTTTTTAAGAATATATTGAAAATGTAAAGGTATGGGCAAATGAAAATATTTAATTATGTATGGTATTATTATTTTAATTTTTGTTTGACCTATTTATAACATTTACGTATTAGAAAAATTTAATTTGCATTTATACATAAAAATATGAAGCACATAAATCATCATAAAAGCAATTTTGTGTACGTATTTTTTACTAAACAGTCATAAAAGCCATAAAACAAAAGTTTTTAAACCAGAAATCCTCAATTGTGTATACAAAAACTGCACGTAGCACTCTATTCGTTTTGTTTTCTCTGCCAATTTCTGAAAGTAAAACAACAATGATGGAAATCGTCCTGTCGTCCTTTTTATTCCTTTTATTCTGGTCAGCTCAGCTCCACTGGTGCTGTAAATTATCTGTTTATTGAGCTGTAAGGAAATCGATGCCCGTCTGGTTAAGCCGGAAAACTCTGCTGAATTTTATATTTCGAATATCCTGTTTATCGTCCTCTTCAGTCACTCTGGATATTTCTAAGATTCCAATTTCCAAGGCAGTCGTAAAGTTGAAAAATTTAATTAAGTTTTTTTTAAATGATATAAAAATCTAATTAATATTTATGTGAGGATTTGACGCTACAATATGGATTTCTTGCTATTAATAGTTCTTTCACAATTTAAACAAATTATCCATTTTATTGAATTTTCACTTATATAATATGCGTAATTACTATTTTGATTAAAGTTTACCACAATTAAAGTTTAAAATACAAGGCGTGTTTTTTAAGTAAGTAGCGTTTTGGAATTAAAAAAGACGTGCAAAGATATGGCAATAATTTTATTTTTACATAAAAGCCTGTACCTTAATCTACTTTTCTACATAATTTCCGTGAATATTGAGGCACTTGACATAAAGTGGCACCAGTTTTTGCATACCCTTCTTATAATAAAAAAAAACTCTGTTTCCAGCTGTTCTCCGTGCGTTGAGGTTTTCTCCCCGGCTCTGGAACTCAAAACTTTTTACAATGTATGTTACCTGAAGTCATATCTAATTTAATAATGAACATCACAGTTTTTTAACAACAAGTAACTCGCACTAACATAAACGTATGAAGGTTAATGAAGGTGAATACACATATGAAATACGGTAAGCCAGTAAGCAATACTACCGGTTTTCACTCGATTCAGCTTAATCAATCGGTTACTTGTTATTTGTTTTAAACGGCAACAAAAAGTATTGAAACGGACGAACGAATGAAATGATTCGATCGTTTTCAGAGTCGGTCACTGATTGATTCGATCCTTGTAAAATGAACAATTGACACAACACTAAATAGTCCAACTGGAGAATAAGTGTAGGGCATAGCTATAATTATATTCAATATTTTTAGTATTGTAACGATGTCCTGATCATTTAACAGTTCGAACCGTGGGAGTGTCGATATTTGCGCATCCACTTCTATAACGAGACGACGAAGTTGGATTCGGAGCGGCTATTTAAGGCGTGTGAGTAGCGGAATTAGATAGAGCGCTCTACGCTCCCTGACTCGCCGGTGTAGTGAACCTGCGAGCCAACCCGGACAAAGAGATTTCCGTATTGAGAATCGTACTATGTCCTTAACCAAGCAGAACCCATCGGTATTGTGAATTGAATATTACCGTGGGTCTGTACAGCCGAATATTTTGTTTGTGAGTGCGTTCGGAGTTTCCGCTGAGTTGAAGCGGAAGCGAGTATAAGTTTGCGTGCGATCGACTTCACCTATTTCATTTCTTTGTTAGTAATAATTAATTTCTTTTCTTTTATAGACGTTCGCCGGGGAGTTCATTCATCGCGGGATCCAGACGGGGACGTAGAATTCATTTTATTTTTATTTATTGTATATATGCTAAATTAATAGATTTATTTTTATTTCAATCTGTGTTTTACTGAGTCTGTCGTCCCGAAAGAGCTACCTGTACAGTATCATTTCTAGTAGGGGAATGTGAGCTTTCAGGGCGCTTCCATAAGCCTTGATACCGTATCAGAGACGACTCTCAGGTCAAATTAATTCATTTCTTTAAATATCTGTCTATTAAATATATCTACACATCTTTGTAGTTTACATGCTGTTTTTAATAAAAGATAATTGGTTTTATCGTATAACACTTATTTAGCAACTTATGCGTTAATACATTGACGTGGATTACAAAGTTTTCAAAAAAAAAAATCTAAAAATACGAGATCGTTCGAATTAAATCAAAAAGCGCCTCTCTTTTTGTGTCTCTTTCAATAGGCGTCACCATCGCGACGTCGGATAACGTATTCGTTGGCTTTCAACATGATTGGAGCAACCTAAACGAGATAGGAATAGTGCGGCTTGTTAAGATTTAGAAAAGCGTGACGAGACTACACTAGTTGGTGCTTATACAAGGGGGGCCTTATAAGTTGAAAAGTACTCATTTGTAAGTAGTTATTTTCCAACAGTCTTAATCAACAAAAAGAACTTGATAGAACGTTCGTTATATTTTTTTCTCGAAGCATTCTCGACGCTTTTAAATATTCCACGTCATTTTTATCATATGCACATATTGTAATAATAGGTTTGTTAATTATAAAAAAGTTTGATTCTAATGGTTGTATTGCCCCATTACGTAACCGTTGGAAATATTAATATACAGGGTGGTCCTTAAGTAATTATACAAAAAGAATCAGTAGATTCTACACTTTAAAATATAATGATTGAAGCCAACTTCCTTCAATAAAATGTTCATATTACGAAAGAAATAGGGTGTTAAAGTTGAAATTTAAAATTTATGTATAAAGGACCCAGTCTGTAAAGTGTTAGAGAAAACGGTAAATAAAAGGCTAAGATGGTACCTATTTAAAACAACAAAAACTCCTTATTCCACAACAAAGCGGATTTAAGCAAAATCGTTCCACTATAGATAACCTAATAGACTTCGCGTCAGGAATACATCAAGCATTTACAAATAAGCAAGACTGTATCGCAGTCTTTTTTGATATTAATAAAGCCTATGATACTGTCTGGCGATTCAATATCATATCAAAATTGCATAATTGGAATATCAGAGGCAATATGTTAAAATTTATTTCAAATTTTCTTCAATCTCGCAGCTTCATAGTTCGATCAGACAACGGTAACTCAGATAGAAAAAGTTTAAGAGAACGTTGTGCCACAAGGACTGGTCATAAACTCAACTCTTTTTCTAATAGCCATAAACGACATATTTCAACAATGCTCACTGATTTTTAAAGGAAGATTATACGCTAATGACTTAGTTTTATTTGGCAAAGGAGAAACTCTACATCTATTCAAAAACATTTACAACAAACAATCAATCAGTTAGACTCATGGTCTGGGACTATCGGATTACAATTTTCACCGACAAAAACGAAATGTATTTTATTCACACGAAAACATAACATTCTAACTCCACATCTAAAGCTATATAATCAAAGCTTTAGTTTCACAAATAATATCAGTTTTAAGGTATGGTTTTAACCAAAAGCTCTTCTGGAAAAAACATACAGAAGAACTTATAAAATCATGCCAAGCAGAATTAAATTTGATGAAAACTGTTTCCAGCAAAAACTGGGAAACAAATCAAAATGCACTATTACATGTATATAAACCTTTAGTTAGATCCAAAGACGAATATGGTGCGATAGTTTATTCATCAAGCAAAATATCAGTATTGAAAACCTTAGAAAGTCTTCAAAACACAGCTCTACGAATATCTATAGGTGCGTTTCCAACGACACCAGTTGGAAGTTTACAATGTTTAACAAGAGAACGACCCCTAAGTTTATGATGCAAATACCTTTCTCTTTCATATGCTTCTACAATAGCTAGTAATAAAAAACACCCTACTTATACCATTACGTTCACAGATCGATTTCACGACACTTTCTCTACAACAAGACTAGATCCACCATTTTACAAAAGAGTTAGAACAAACTTTCATGACCTACATCTTGACTTTCCTGAAATTCTCCCAACAAATTTCCTAACTTCTCCCCCTTGGTTAATACCAATTCCCAAGATTAATACTAACCTTAGTATATATAAAAAAAGTGAGACTCTAACAGACCTGATCAAACAATCATTCCAGAAATGTAAACTTATAAAAATCACTATAAGATATACACTGACGCATCTAAATCTACAGCCGGTCTTGGTGCAGTCATCCTCACATCCAATACATCCTTAAAATTTAAATTCAATCCCATTACTTCGTCATACACTGCAGAGTTGTTTGTAATATTACAAGCAATTATCCAGATAAAAGAGACGAAACAGTCCCCGTCTCTCATAATAACCGATTCACTAAGCTCACTTCACACTATCAAACGTTTATATACCAATAATCCAATTTCCTCACATATCAAATCAGAAATAGAGATTCTAAATAATAATAAGATTACTGTTGACTTCAAGTTTGTTCCATCACATTCAGGTCTACAAGGAAATAAAGAAGCAGATAAACTAGCCCGCTTAGCATCCTTCGGCCAGGGCTCCATTCTTATTAATGAAGTTTCTTCAGATGACTTCACGTCAGAAATAAAATATAAAGTGTTAAGTGCGTGGCAAAATAAGTGAAGTGCATCACAAAATAAACTCAAGGAAATCAAACAATTAGTAAAACCGTGGCTCTAATCCACAGTGAATAGACTCAACCGAGTGAAAACAACACTTAACACATAACTTTACACATAAACACCTCTTTACGCGAACTGTGCCGCCAATGTGTGAAAATTGTCAAGTAACACTCTCCTTGAAGCATATACTAACTCAGTGCAAAACATATGAAGCAGCAAGAGTGGAGCACACAGTCAATCTTTTCTTCTTCTTAGTCGTTAACCTGATGCAGGTATCGTAATATCATGAAGCTATTAGCTAAATTTCCCAATGTTCCTCCACGTTTTTCTATCTTCTGCCATTCTAGCACATTCTGGTCTACCTCTATTTCTTTTGGCTTCTACTTTTCCCTGGATGGTAAGTTTTTCAAGACCATTTCTTCGAAGCACAAATCCAAAATAGCTTATTATTTGTTCTGATATTTGTGTTCTTAGTTTTTTCTTTATGTTTAGCTGGTCCAGTATGGATTCATTTGTTCTTCGGGCCACCCATGCTATTCTCAGCATTCGTCTCTAGCAGTACATCTCAAATACATCTATGCTCTTTTTGTCTTTCTCAGTAAGGGTCCAGCTTTCCGATGCATAAGTAAAAACTGGAAAAACTAGACTTCTTACTAGTCTCATTTTTGTATCGGTAGTTATTTCATGGCTTTTCCAAATTTTTGTTAATTTTGCCATAGCGCTCATTTCTTCATTACAGCCTCCTTTGTTGGTTATTAATGAGCCCAGATACACAAATTTGTCTACAACAGCGATATTGTTTATCATGACCAGATGATTTTGATTGTTGTTAGCTCTGTCAAGTATCATGATTCTCGTTTTATCTCTGTTTATTTTAAGGCCCATCGTTAAGCTTACGTCTTCTATCCGTTGTAGCAGGTGAATCAATTCAGCTTCAGAACTAACGAGGATAGTAGTATCATCTGCATATCTCAAGTTACAAATCTTCTTACCGCCAATGGTGATGCCACAGTTCCAGTCCTCAGTAGCTTTTCGCATTATCCATTCACCATAGATGTTAAATAGAATTGGGCTTAGTATGCAGCCTTGTCTCACACCCTTTGTGACCCTGATGCTATCGGTTAGTTCCCCATTTATTCTAACTCTGGCATAATTGTTATTGTACAGGCTTTTAATTAGTAGTATCAGATGATTGGGGACTCCCATTTCAGACAAAACCTGCCACATTTTACTCCAGTTGACCAAATCGAAAGCTTTACTATAATATATGAAGCACAAATATGTTGTGATTTGAATTCTCTGGATTTTTCTACAATCTGCCGTACATTTAAAATTTGTTCTATAGTACCACGTCCGGGGACGAAACCTGCTTGTTCCTCCGCAATGTTAGGTGGTAAAAAGGGCTTTATCCTCTCGAGAATTATGTGTAAGAGTATCTTACTGCAATGCGCAATTAGAGCAATTGTGCGATAGTTGCTACATAAATCTTTCGCCCCTTTATTGACACAGTCAATAAACGTAGATAAAAGTAGAAGAAGAAAAATAATAATATAATTTTTAAGTTTTTTTGATACTGGAAAGCACTTCCGAATTCTTGTCGGTGTGGGTGGCATGTGCAATATATTTCTCTATATATGTTCCATTTTTTCAGTATAATGTTCGTCTGGATATAAATAGATAGATAGTCTGGATAGAAATATGGAAATACGTGCTTGAAAGAGACGACTGGAAAAAAATTCTTGGGGAGGCTAGGATCCACATAGGGTTGTAAAGCCAAAATGACGAATGTTCGTCTGATAGTTTCAAAGTTGCATTAACTTTAATAGAATCTAAATTGGAATTTTAACCTATTAAGCTACTCGATCCACACAACAGATAGCACAGACGAGGTTTATGGCTTCCTGATACACAAATTGAACTTACAACAGCAATAGGTTTTAATTCATTATTACCATGATTTATGGATATCTTGTTTTTCTTTTATTATTTTATTGTTGGTCCTCTGCTGATGCTTTTAGTCAATTTTATTTTCTATAGATCTGGAACTAGTTTGATTTTATTTTCATTAATTAATTTGTTTTGTAAATCGCTTACCATAAAATTAAGTTCCGTATAAATCTGAGGACTAAGTTCAATAAAGCGCTCATACAAATATAAAATGATCTGCTATCTAAACAATCGGAGGACTGTTTATTTATTTATTATACGAACTGTAACTGTTTCAACAGTGGAGCTTTCGTTTAATGAAAACTGTATTTTTGCGGGCTGTCGAACAACGGAAAAGAGGCAGAGAAAAGAAAACATTCGCTCAGAACTATTGTTATACCGTAGCGTGTTTTTCTAAGCCTTAAATGAAATGGATTATAATACATGTGCTCATATTTTGCCGTCATATCGTCGGAATGTGTTTTTAAGAGAGTGATAAATTATATCTAGAATTTAATTAAAAACGAATTTCTCAGAATTTATTTCTCAGAAGTTATTACAGTACCGGGATTTTTATTATTTTTGTTGCTTGCCTGGAAGAAATACTTCAAACTTTTTATGGTTCTATTTAAAATTTTATTGGATAAACTAATTATTGTTAAAATTTATAATAGTAGTAGTTTCAGCATTAACTTGTTAACACGTGTTTCTTAGTTTCAAAGTTTTTTTTTTAGTGATGAAAAGGTTGACAATGTGAATACATAATTCTGATGAATAGGAGATAATAAATTCTCACAACATTGGGTAGTTTTTATCGTAGTTAAATTTAAGGCAAAGTTTTTTATTTAAAATTGAGTTTTGATATTGCCGTCTGGCCTATCATATACATAAAACCTGGAGAGAAGTTATTCAGTAAAGAGTACTTGTACTTAGGCAAAACTCATAGTAATACAAATAAAATCTATAATTCAATTATAACAAATCGTTTTAGAGAAAAACTAATATGTATCACACCAAAACTCACTACCCTATGCCCTAAGATTGCATAAGTCATTTGTTTTCAACCTTCTCCATTACAAAAGGGTAAGCAGATCCATTCAGAGCAGATTTTGGTAGCAAGAACGTCTGATGTAGTATATGGTGAACAGCAGAAATTGCTTTACTCTTCTTATTCGGGTTCTTTCTCCTGTTTCAATATCTGTAGTGTTCTTATTTTGTTGTTTTATTTATTGGATACTCTGATTTTTTTTATTTCAAGTTTCTTAGTATGTATTTGGTTCTCTTAGTTTATCAATGTATATTTGTGGTCTAAATCTTTTCATTAATGGTTTTCTCAATCTTACATTCATATTTGCTACTACTGGGTTGTGGTCCGAGTTTACATCTGCTCCAGGGTAAGTCTTCACTACTATAATAGAGTTCTTATAACTGTTCCTTACCAGATTTCTTATAATTTTATTTTTGTTGTCTCCTGGAGCTTTCCACGTGTAAAGCCGGCGATTTGGGAATTGAGCAATGTATTCATAACTACCAGTTCTTCTGTTTGGCACATCTGCATTAGTCTTTCACCACGCTCATTTCGCTCTCCCAATCCATACATTCCAACACAATTCTCCACACTTTCTCTGCCAACTTTGGCATTGAAGTCACTCATTAGTATCAGAACTTCACGTTTTTTGTTGTTTTCATTATTGTTTTTAATTGCTCGAAGAAGTCTTCTATTTCTTGTTATTCTACTCGGTTTGTCTCACTATTTTCCACCCGTACGACCGCTGTTTGATTGTAGTATAGATTTTGAATTAAATTAAGTTTGTAGTAGAGATGCGAAAATGAAAAGTTAAATAAAAATCTCCTGCGATTAAAATTTATGAAACTTTTCCCAAAAAACAAATATAAACTTTCATATAATATTATAGTAAAATCGGAATCCACTTATCCTTAATAACATTATTAATAATTCAACGTTTCTAGATTACGAATAATGTGATTGAAGTCTGTGACACAAAAAGCATACATATATTGATATAATTATTAAAGTAATTGATGAATGTGGGTAACCTATATATAAAATGAAGCGTGTAATTTACTTACTTCAATTACGTGTGGTCTATCGACCTTTGTATCTGATAATTCTTACCTGCAAAACAAAATAATAATAAATTAGTATACTTTAGTATTAGTAATGTTTACATTATAAACAACTACTTTATACACTGCTGAACACAAAATTAGGACCACCTTAGAATTTGAATTAATTTTAGAAAGCTCTATCATTTTAACCAATTGCTTGAAAAAAAAACAGCTGTAAAAAAGTCTATTGTTGCGGCCAGCTCTAAAAGACGTCCATGTAACATGACATTGCTAGACTAGAGTTTGCAATGACTATGGCGACTGGTTTGGACTCGAAGGCCTGGTTCAGAGTAAGACAGCTGCTAGATGATGTTTTCCAACTAAATCTACTGAACTTCTGCTTTCCTTAGAACATCAAATTACCAGATGGAATTTTGCACGAAAATACTTAAAGTAGTCGTGTATTTTTTTCCAACGAATCGCAATTCTCTCGTCCGATTCCGACAGGCTTAGATAATCATGTATTGCCGATTCCCATTTGGTAGACAATTAGTTATGGCATGGGAAGACATGCTTTTGATGCTTGTATGTAGCAGGAAGTTAGTATTTGTCGAAAGTGAGATCTCGTCTACACATAGGCACCTGACAAGAGGTTCTAGACAGCCATGTTTATTGTTTATGTTTATTCTTGGAGATGACTTAACACTTACGCCTCTTAATGCATAGCACTTGCCTTCTGGACATGCATTAATGTTTTGTCAAAAAGGTCTCTCTTCTTAAAGTACGTACGTAAAGTCTTGTGGCTGTTGAGACTGCCTTTGATCAATAATGACGGTGGTTTGTCTCACAGGGCAAAGTTGTTCCTCTAATTTAAGACAGTGATTACAATTTGCACTCTTCCAGCCCTGTTGTGTTCGATCTTATAATCATATTTTTGTAATCGTTCTAACCATCTTGCCAACAACTGGCCCTTTGAATTATGGAATTGTATGAGTCGTTTTAGAATTGTAGGAATTGCAGGAGCCATATAAAACACTAATAAGGCCAGTGTTAACATACGGGTCAGAAACGTGGTCACTTACACAGAACGACCAAGAACTGCTTAAACGTTTCGTGAGAGAAATTCCAAGGAAAATATATGGAGGATTCCAAGAACAGATTTGTGACATAGGCGCTACAACTTTGAGTTATACAGACGTTTTGGGGAACATGACGTTGTAAAATGCATTGAATTAGCACGCCTTCGATGGATAGGACATGTAATTAGGCGAGATGAAGATGCAATGATCAGAAAAAATTTCGATCGAAGAGGACCAGTGGGAAGACGATCCAGAGGAAGACCAAAAGTTAAAGCATGGAGAAGAGTTGTCAGAGATAGGGGCGAATGCAAGATTGTTCTGAAGAAGGCTTTGGCTCATGACGAGCTGTAATGCCACTGATGATGATAATGAGGAGCCATTTAAGAGCGGCGTGATCCGTTTAGGGAAGAACAAGTATTTATGGAAGTGCTGGTAAGCCTTCACTACGCTTCGCAATTCTCTCCTGATGAGGTAATAGTTTTTTCTGGTTTCGACAAGACTTTGCTAGAGTAAAAGATGACTTTTTCCTCTCCATCTTGGAATTGGAAGAAAACAGCTTCTATTGGACTGTTGATGGCATGGTTATCCAAAACTAATCTTCCTGCCTGCCTTTGCCTTATTTTGCCAACTTTATTATTGTCTTTAATGTTAATACTGTTATAATAATAATGTTGATGTTAATGAATGAAATCCAAAAATTGATAAAAAGCACACCTTGTCATTTACACAATACTACTAGTGCTAGAAGAGGAAAGATTCGATAAAGTCCTTAAATTTCTTTTGTTTTAACAAAAAGCATATCCAAGTATGCTTTTAGCAAAGCAGGATTTAGTATATCAAAGTAAAATTCTTCATTATTATTACTTTCAGTAAACTCTGAACAACAAAAACTTGTTTGCAATCATTCTAAAACTATGTATATAGACAAAGAAATCATTAGAATACATTCCTATGTTTGAACGAATTGAAGAAGGCATTTGACAGAGTAAGACTTAAATATCTAATACGTATTTAAGTCATATTTAAGTACATATCAAATTAAAATTCACTGTTACAATGTAATATTGATAGCCCAAAATGAAGATAGTCTTCAAAGACTAGTTCATAGATATAATTCAATAGTAAAATAATTTAACATGACGATTTCAACTCAGAAAACTAGTAGATCTACTTTTCTATAAACTAGACTAGAGCACTAGTAATCAGGAAAGAACCGATAAGATATAAACTGGAATTCGATGGAGTTAGCATAGTTTTAACTATGTTTGTAATATTCTAACAAAAATTCGGTCTTAAAGGAGAAACATTTATTAACTTCTGTTTTATTAAAAAATGGTTATATTTTATCGTTCATAAATAAGTAATTTTCAAGAATTGACCGAATGGAACAGAACAAATTAGTGGCAGCAGTGGACGTATACAATTTAATGATGTTAATGATAAATTACACATATGCGACAGAGGCGAAAGCGGATAAAATAGAAACAAAAAGAATACCTAGAACGTCAGAAACTGGGAGCGCCTTCAGATACAGTAAAAAAGATAATACCAAATAATCAAATAAGAGATCTCTATAAAATACAGAAAGACACCAGGCTATAGTAGAAGAGTGAGACGATTCAATATGGAGTAGAAATCTGTTAAATTACAAAGTACCTGTAAAGTTACAAAGAATGAAATAGATTATATCTTAACGAAGAATAGAAACCTAGTAGAAGACGGATTAGTTTTAAATCAGTTTGACCTAGGAAGCGATCATAGACTAATAAGAATAAAACTAATAATTAACAAAAAACTAGAAAGAAACAGAATACATGAAAAAGGATACAAATGGACATCTGAAGAAATCAAAAATAGTGAATTAAATAAAAACTGAAAAAACCAAAAACGACATACAATGAATTAGACAATGAAATACTACAACAAATAAAAAGAAGGAAGATCTTAAATAAATCTAACAAAAAGGAAACCGACGAATATACAGAACTTAATAGGCAGATTAGAAAAGGAATAGTCAACAAAAAAGAAAAGAAAACGAAAAATTAATAACAACAACTTTTGAAAAAAATAAGAGTATGAAATGCCTCAGACCGACACTAGGACGACGTCAGATGATATCATTAATGGGAAAAGACGAAAATGAAATTACAACTAGAGAAAACATACTGTCACGAATAGAAGAATTTTACACAGAACTTTACAGAACACATCAACAAGATGATGAGATGTGACCAGCACGGATATTAATAAAATATGTTGGATCAGAAATAATGCCAAAAGTAACAATTTCAGAGGTAACTACAGCATTGGAAAACATGAAGAGAAATAAAGCTGCAGGAGAAGATAGTATTATCACAGATATGATATTAGAAGGAGGTAAGGAACTAATTGCAATTGTAACTAATCTTGTGGACAGCTGTTTACATCAGGGCAAAGTCCCTAAGAGCTGGAACAACTCTAAAGTAATCTTATTACACAAGAAAGGTGATGGTCGAAAATTGGAAAACTACAGACCCATCAGCCTACTGTCACACCTGTTTAAAATACTCACCAAAGTCATAACTACTCGACTAACAAGGAAATTAGACGAATACCAACCATATGAACAGGCAGATTTTAGAAAAGGCTATTCAACTTCCGATCACCTGTTAACCACAAAAATAGTAATAGAAAAATGTAACGAATACAAGTTTCCAGTTTTCCTAGCATTTGTAGACTACGAAAAAGCTTTCGATACCATAAAAACACACGGCCGTAATAAACGCAATGCAAAAATTGTAGAATAGACAGCAGATATATTAACATAATAAAAGAAACTATGAACCAAGCTACAGCTACATACTACCTAAATGAAAATGAACACACGAACCCTGTACCATTAAACAGGGGAGTCAAACAGAGAGATACTTTATCACCCAAACTGTTCACCTTAGTTTTGGAGAACGTTTTTAAAAACCTAAATTGGAAATATAAGCGAATAAACATCAATGGCCGCTACCTCAGTAATCTACGATTTGCAGATGACATAATCCTGATAGCTACTGACCTACAAGAAATGCAAACCATGCTTTTAGAACTACATACCGAATTTTCTAAAATAGGACTGAAAATGAATTTAAACAAAACAAAAGTCATGCACTCCCGAAGACACCGTGACAATAATAAACGATAAAGTTATAGAAAAAGTTGAAGAATATATATACTTAGGACAAAAAATAATACTAAATAGGGAAATTCAAACTGAAGAATTAAAAAGAAGAAGAAAGTTAGCTTGGGCAGCATTCGATAAACTGAACTATATACTCAGAAATCAACAAATTCAATTACATCTTAGATCTAAAGTTTTTGATGCATGCATTTATTCCGATATTAACTTATGCGGCACAAACATGGACAATCACAAAAAAGGAATATGAATATACTTAGAGTCACTCAACACGCGATGGAAAGAGCAATGCTAGGTATATCACTTAAGGACAAAGAAACAAACACATGGATAAGACAGAAAACCAAAGTCACCGATATGGTGCAAAAATCATTAAAGTTGAAATGGGAATACGCTGGACATGTAGCTAGGAGCGATCTAAACAAATGGCACAGATCAATTTTAACCTGGAGACCATACCAACACAAAAGACCCAGAGGCAGACCTCCTATGAGATGGACAGATGATCTGAAAAGGATATTACAATAAAAAACAATGGAAAGGAAGACTTGAAGAGGCTTATGTTCAGATGGGGACGTGAATGGTTAGACGAAGAAGAAGAAGAAGAACCGACTAAACTACATTACGATTATTAAGTGATCCCGATTGATCTCTGTTTACCTTTTGATAACATCAGGATTCTATTACAAATCGATTGTAAACTGCTGAATCTACAAGGTTAAACTTAAAGTGTAGTGAAAGTATCTTAAAACAAGACACGCATGTTATGTAATACGTTTGCCCTAGTTCTCTATTGAAAATAATTGCAATAAAATATTTTTGATACTTATAATATTGTTGGATGACTGTATTTACCTCAATATTTTTAAGATAAGTCTTTAATACTACAAGGCCACCAAAATTACCTTGGACAGATGGCCAAATAGCTGCCAGTCAATATCAGATGTATGACTACAGCTTCAAAATTGGACAAGAAAAAGCAGTAAGTCCTAACATAAAAAGAAGCAGTATTTTATTTTCAAATAATGATAAATAAACACTAGTACATTCAGAACACACAATTGTAATTTTAGAGGTGTGTTACACTTAAATTACATTTAGATTTCGAAAATTGAATAATACCCCATTACATATTACATAATCAGTAATACACATAGGAAGTAACAGTAAAATCATAACATAATTAAAACTGTTCTAAGTACACAACAAAGTTCGTTATATTCAGGACGCCAATGCGTGAACACGCTTTTAATACGTACAACTTTATCAGAGCAACAGGAGCTGAAAGGATCAGTATGTTGTAATTAAACTTTAACGAAATGCGGGAGTGTTGGATAACATGCCAAGTAACTATTATTAAAGAACTTTCTCTTCCGTTAAACCGAAATTAGAATGTGTGGTGGGAGAATAAAAACTTGAAATTTCCAAAAAAAATGGAGGTTTGATTTCAACGAGCATTTCTTGTAATATAATTAATTTTTCTAATTTTGTTATATTCAAGTTTAAAAAAATAAATAAACAAAGCCAGAATCCGGGCAATACCACTACGTCGTATTCTAAGACCGGCAATATGTATCAATGTTGTCCTAAAGTCCTAAATGTTGTCTTAAAGTAGCAGTTTTTGAGATACAATGTGTAGCAGTTTTTGTTCATTTTGTATATCACAAAAATTTCTTAATACACTAGTACACTCTATAAACACTTTCTAATAATTTCGTTTTAAAATTTTGAACCAGAAAAAGGATAATCTGATTTATTTAATTGCTCTAACGAGATAGGTACTGCCTTTCTTTTATTTCGCTTCTCCTCTTTCTCTTAATCACGCATGAATTTTAAAATATTATTGGAATTAAATGACCAAAAAGGCGAGGGAAAGTCGAAGATCAAGTGAAATTGTATTTGAAATAAATTTTAATCGGCAAAAACGATATCCCATGTCGTCTTGGAAAGTTTGAGATCATTCTTATTTTGGCGATGAGGCATTGCTTAGCTTTGTGCCCTCCAAAATGAATTGGCAGGACCCTGGTCTACCTGGCCTTTCGGCATACGACCGTTAGCGCACGCCACTGCCCCTACGAGTCCGACACCAAGTGGAGGTGGCACGATGCCAGCACATCGTGGGGCTCCACCTCCCCCGTAGTACCTGTGTTGCGGGTCACGCCACCCTTCCGTGAGTCCTCCCCCCGGAGGCGGAAAGGCACGCAGGTGGTGGAATACCACCTCGCACGTAGACAGGTCGCCGCCGAGGAGTCACTCCTCTACCACTCGTTAAATCATTCCGAGGTGTGGTTACGCGCTGGGTCACCCGTTCCCCTTCCGCGGTGTCATCTTCCGGGGAACCTACGTACCAGGCTCGTTCAACCACACCCGGCTCTTGTAGAAAATGAGAGTAGAGTGGTCCCACGAGGCGCTCGTCTCGGATACTAGGAATGTAGACCGGTGACTGAGATGACTAGGCATCTCTGTGCGTTTCTACCAACCCGACACCTCAAACGACGGCCCTCCACCTCTCATATCCGCCCATTAGTCGCCACTTACGACAGGCAGGGTCTTCTGGCCCCGGCCGTATTCTTATCTCCTCGAGCCGGAAGGAGTGGCGATGAGGCAGTGGGCCAGTTAGGTTGTACCAGGGTAATCTCGGTGCGAGTGACGCCTTGCTTGCTTCAGCAGATCTTTATCGACAGTTTCTTAGCCTTTTTGTTTTTTTTTGGCAGAGTTTGTGTTTTTATTTTTGAAGGAGTTATATTATGGTTTTAAGTGTATGGCGCTAACTACCATAATTTAAAGTAAAATGTCGCGAGCAATTAAACTAAACTGTATACCCAAGCCTAATCAAGCCATTCAAAGCGATGCTGGAAATATTTATATTCCGCTATGCATCAACAATTTGCCCATATAAATTATGAGCTAATCGTTAGATAAAATAAATATTTTCTGCCGTAATATTCTTATTTTTCATTAAGAAAATTAGTGTGATCTATCTCATTATATTTAAATGTCCCAAGTAGAATAACTTAAATGCAGGTCATCATCTATAAAAAGACTTCCTAAGAAATAAATATGATATCTAAATTTTTTCTAATCAGATTCTTTAGTTTAGAAATAATAAAAGTTTAATTGCCGTAGATGGTTTTAATTGTTTTCCAATCAATACTTTCTATGTCTCTAAATCCTTCACTATAAATGAAGATAAAGTTTTTCCGCAATTACCGGAGAAAGCCGAGTAATTACGTCTTTATTTTCGTCTTGATTATTATTTGTTCTTCGACTTAGAAATCCGGAAATGCTTTATTGGAGTTTAATGATACGTTTCCTTGGGAAAGAGTCCTCACTTTCCTTAGTTATATCTCTTTTCCCTTCGAGGTATTTTTGAACACTTTAATGAGAGTTCCAGTTTCTTTGTTAATAAATCTAAATTTGTATGGTTGCATAATGATAAAATATTGTGGGATATTTAAATTATTTTTATAAAGCGATGCTTGGACAATTATAAATTGAGTTTAATAAATAATCAACACTAGTGGCATGGTTAGCTGTATTATAAACTTAAAAATCTTATTATAAGTACAATTAAATGGTAACTAATAATGAGAAAAATGTTTTCAAAAACTTGTTTTTGGCAATAAATTGGTGGAATTAAAACAAGAATGAAAAGAAAATTTTTTTTTTATATACCAGGTGATGAGTCGCCAAACAGACCATAGGAAACCCAATGGGAAATTCTAAATTGTTAAATTCCTTCTTCCCTAATTATTTTACATCAAAAGGCATAAGAAATTATGTGTAGAGAACTGAAATCTGCATTAAAAACGATTCTTAGAATTGTTTTACGAATTAAGCGTACTACAAAATTTTGCAAAAATGTGATACTATGAACTTCTAAAGATAAACCCACGCGCAAGCAATCAGTCTATATCTTTTGCATGTGTGACGTCACTTGGCGACAAATATCACCAGAAATGCTCTGTTTTGCATGGAGTTTTGTCAGATTTAGTATTGTTTTATCGTTTATCTAGTACGTTGACAAATAAATGTGTGCACTTTTGATAAAACATATTTCAGAATATTAAACTTTTATCATCAAGTGACGTCATGAGCATCGACGTACAAAATTCGATTGCAAAGTGGTTTTATCTTGGAAGTCATAGTATCATGCAAACATATGATACATTTTTCAGGCCACCTCTTAAGTCAGGCCACACGCGGTACAATAATGTGTACAACATGTTGCGTTTGGTCATACTGATGATTCTAATATTTGACAATATTTGAATTGTCAGTATTTTTAATATTGTTCTGAAGCTATTTTCTTGTCCCATTTTAAATTAATTACTAATTAAATGGGAATAAGTCACAATTAAAGGTTAAAGTACGTTTATTGACGTTTCAATTTCCAACATTTTGTTTTTTTGTTAATTAGTGAAAAATTCTTCTAATAATTTAATTTTATCTGACTCATGTATATTGACAATTCAGACATACATTATGCCTTCAAAAGTTATATTTATTTATATATAAACTCAAAAAGATTCTTTAAATCATTCACACTATTTTTTACACATCATGCAATACCTTGAATCAAGATGGTAAAAAGTAATGGTGAACAATAGCCACTACACTCTGGTGGTACACCAGATGATATAATAGTATATGATCTGTGATATATTGATATATTACAGATATGATATATTAATATATGTGATATCCTATCTGAATCTGTTGAGTTCTACCTAATAAAAAACTAGCAAAAAAGGTCGTTGCCTTAGCTCTGCATATCTTTAGGATTGAAATCAGGTGAACGTGGAGGCCATCTAATTCTACCTCGTTAACCAATCCATCGTCCGGGAAATATCTCATCTTAATAATGCCGAACATTTACACCAAAATAAGCTGCAGCTCCATCTTGCTGAAACCATATCTGATTAAAATTGGTCCTAAACAAATTTCTCAGTGTAGGTACAATTTCATTTCTAAGTAACATTTCATGACTATCTGACAAACACACAGTTACACACTTATAGTTACCACAGTTATAGCCGCAAACACGAACAAAAAAAAACTGCTACAATGGTCTGGAAAGACGACCAGGAGCAAATAAGTGAGGTTGAAGTGGCACTAAATGCAAAATTTGAAAACGGCTTCTTAAAAAACTGGATCCATTTTATTTACCTTTTTAATTTGTTGTATTTGCCACAGATCTCTTAGAACAGAGAAATAGTGGTTACTCTTCCAAATTCGACATATTACATAGAGAAAAAGGCCAGCTTCTGATCACTACATAACAACCGTTCTTTTTGACCAAATCTTTCAACCTAAACTTGAATTCATTCTCCCTCGATGTTGTATACCGGCTTACCGGCTCCTACCGTTTTCCTTACCTCTTCACCATTCATACCACGGAACCAACCTAAAATTCTTACCAATCTCTCCAAAAAACCTTACAATGTAAACAGAATTAGGGAATATTTAATACTTGGCCCAGTGACGTACTACAAAATTTTTATACTTGCATTTTAAAGGAAATTATTAATGCTACAACCTTTAATACCAAACTCTGTCCTACTATTACGTCCCAAGTCATATGTGTATCCGGATATGGATATGGAGTGTAGGGATTTTTACATTATGAAATAACGAGCCATAATAATTAATTATTGGGCATATTAATAATGGACATAATCATATACGTAAAAAACTCTTTATATTCCAAATAAAATCGATCCACAAACTTCTGTAAAAGTTAATAGTAATACTACAACATTATTTTGTAATTTAAAACTTATACTATACAACTTTAAACCTAATTAGTTATTTATGAAGTACTTTATATGTACTATTTTGTGTTTACTAACGTACGTATAACTCCAGAGAATATTGCAAGTATATTCCAAATGACCTGAACGAACACGTGAAGTCGATATGCAAAGTTAGAGACAACTTCCGAATTAAATTCTCGAATCGTTGAAAATGGCAGGGAAGTTTGGAAAATAAAATATGAAAGTTTTATACAACAATTTCCAAAGTAATCTAATACCGAAAAGTTGTGGACCCGTTCTATCTGATATCGTATTCAAGACAGGAACCAGTGTAAATAAAAATACGCTGCACTAAAAATCGCAGCGAAACTTAAAACGAATAAAACCGCTAAGTACTGAAGTTGACAAAACATGCAGGATTGTTTAACATACTTAATTAAAAACTGCAAATTTACATGAATAACATTTTAGATATTTATATTATTAAAATTATTGAGTATTTTTATAAATTAATGGCTTTGGATAACTTGATCCATTAATGATGTATTACCCTATTTAAATAGACTATAGACCTAAGAAAGCTATTATTTTTAATATGAAGAATTTTAAATTCGCCAAAAAAAAAGAATGATTATGATCTAGAAGGTAAAATGCGTATGAAGAATCTGTTTTTCTATTATTGAAAGCAGTTTTATGTTATGCTATTCGTTCATTAAAATTTCTACCAATGTGACCGATGTAAGTTTTTATATATTTGCCCAAGTTGTTATTTGTTCTGAAAGCTGGTGTTTTTCCTTTCTTTTTTATGTGTTTGGCTATTTTTGTTGATATTTTGCCTGTATATATAATCGAGCAGAAGGTACTGGGTTTTTTCTCTGGTGTTGGAAATACTAATTTTAGGACTTTCTTGTGTAGTTTTTGATTTAAAATTGTATTAATTGTTTGTTTGTTGTATTCATTGTTTACTGCTATTTGCTTAATAATATTTAATTCTATCTCAAAATTGTATTTTGACATCGGAATTTTTGTTAATATAGGTAACATACTATGACAGGCTGCCAGTTTATGTTATGTGGGATGGGATAATATACGATAAAAATTGGTCAAGTTGTCTGTTATTCCCTGTGAAACATACCAGTACGTCGTCTATGTATCTCCACCTATATAAAAACTGTTTGAATATGGGATGTTTTGAAATCTTTGTCTCTAGATGATCCATAAAATTATCTGATAGCAATGGGCTTAGAGAATTGCCCATTATAAGTCCTGCACTGTTATTTGTATATATTTGATTATGAAATTCAAAGTAGTCCTGGTTTATACAAATTTCATTCACGACAAAAAGTAATAGATATAAAGATGTAGAAAATTCTGAGACACATTGAATAAAGCTAATGGTGTCTAGTAAATAGACATATTACAATCGTATTTAGAATCTCCATACCAACTAGAAGCACCACTGGAGAAATTCACTGCCAAATAAGTTTTCAACAAAATCCAAATAGATTTAAATCCGAAGAAGTCACCAGGGTTCGACTTAATCACTGCAAGAATTCTAAAAGAACTTTCTAATAAAGTAGTGCAATATTAAAAAAAAAATTTTACGCAATGCTAAGAAAAGCAGCTAATACCCAAGCACCAGTTTGGATTTAGACAACAGCATGCTACCATTGAGCAAATTCACCGAATTTGCAATTCCATAAACAAAGCCTTAGAGGAGAAGAAATACTGTTCTGCAGCCTTTTTGAATATCTCGCAGGCTTTTGATAAAGTCTCGCACACTGGCCTGCTATACAAAATAAGACAAGTCATTCCTCTCAGCTACTTTCTAATCCTCAAGTCCTATCTTTCCGACCGGCATTTCCTGGTAAAAGTAAAAGATCAGTGCACTAACTTATATCCAAATTAAAGCTGGAGTACCCCAGGTTAGTGTCCTTGGACATATTCTCTACCTACTTTACACAGCAGATCTTCCTACAAGTCAAAACATCGTCACAGTCACATACGGAGACGGCACAGCAATACTTGAGGCTCACTCAAACACATATATCATATCGCCTCACAACTGCTCCAGACCAATTTCGACAAAATAATGATTTGGTTACAAACATGGCGAATTACAGTTAACAAAAGCAAGTCCGTTCACTAATCGAAAAGGTACATGCCCAAACGTCTCATTAAATAACAAAATACTACAACAAAAGGATAATGTAAAATACTTAGGTATGCACCTGAACCGCAGATTGACGTGGAAGAAGCACATATTCACGAAAAGAAAACAGTTAGGTCTGAAACTCAATAAAATGTTCTGGTAATAGGAAAAGATCACTGAATGAACTGAATTGGTACAATAAAATCCTAGTATACAAGTCAGTGATAAAGCCAATATGGAACTATGGCATCCAACTGTGGAGATCTGTGTCAAGATCCAATATCGACATACTGGAAAGATTCAATCGAAGACCTTCCGCATTATTACAAACGCACCGTGGTACATGCGCAATGAATTCATTAATCGAGATCTTCAGATGAAAACTGTCAAAGAAGAAATTGCCAGTTACTCCCAAAAATATGACAGACGACTAAAAAACCACCCCCAACAGGCTAGCGAAGAACCTTATGACGCCCCAGCAAACAGAAGGCTAAAGCGTCTTACTTCAAGCGATCTACCAACAAGATTTTAAATTTTTACATTATTTTTTTTTTATTTATTATAAACAATATATGCAGATGATGTTGTATTAATCGCAGATAACTTACATGATACAGTTTCTATGATGCATTCGCTTAAAAGTCTGTCTGAAAGAGCAGGATTAAAGATAAACTTTGAAAAAACTAAAATTATAACAAATCTCGTAATGAGTGGAAATATAACTATTGACAATAATACCATACAACAAACAGACACTTACAAATATCTGGGACATGAAATCAAAATAAGCAGAGACAATCAAACACATGAAATACAGAGGCGAATAGGTCTAACATGGACAGCATTTGGCAAATTAAGCCA